>CM032666.1:28995744-29014815 GCA_019095985.1 Streblospio benedicti | reverse complement strand
CAGCTAGCAGTTCAGGCTAACTCACTAGTCCACTCTGCCACTGGAACCAGGTTAAAAACCATGGGTCAAATGACAGTTTTTTTTAGAGAATTATACTGAAACAACACTGGTCTTCTTGGAATTATTGATCTTACCATGAATTATTGACTTTTGTGTACATACACTGAGATGTTGACTAATGGTTTTGAAATGATTTATGATTTAATGGACTTGAGTATATCTGGTTGGGTTCGAATTTACGACCATACGACACTAGAGAATATGTGATATAGTCCTTACCTGACTTGGAGTCATAAGTCTAATGACTTAATTACATATAATAATATATACCCAAGTCCATTAAGGGAAGAGTCATTTTGACTTTCTTGGGGAGGTTGGTTGGTTTTAGGGGGGGGGGGGCTCGGACTTTTGAAAATGATCTTTTAGGGGGGTCGGACTTTTAAATCCCAACTAAAATAGGGCGAGGGGGGGGATCATACTTTTGAATTTTGACATTTTGAAAACATGATAAAATCATAATGAACACCAAACGTTCATCTATCATATATCATACTGTATACTCATAAATTTAAAGTTGAATACTAGGCATTCATATGTTAACAGCAGTGATCAAACTTCACTGTCTACATTTATGTCCTAATAGAATCAATATAATCATCATCACGCGTTTAAAGCAAGGCATTTAAAGTCCTCTCTTGGAACTCAATCAAAGGCTTTTTCAAGGTCAATAAACGAGAACTAGAGTGTCTTATTCTCTGCCATATACCTCTCTTCCAACCAATGAAGGATGAATACAGCATCTCTTGTGCCTCTACCCGGCATAACGCCAAACTGCATGTCATTTATGCATCCCTAGGATGAACTTTGCAGCAATTCTCTCTAGTCTCTTCATGACCTGGTCTAAAGGTTTTAGGCCATGCAAAAAACCTCTTTCCAGAGCATCACCTTTACCTGTGTACATGTTTATTATGAAACTTTCTTCGCAGTCAGATGGTATATGGCCTTCTACTACTATGATATTAATCAAGTAGTTGTGTGAGGACTGTAAAACATCTTGGACCTGCAGTCTTCAGTCAGCATTTCTGCCACTATAGCAGAAGGCCCAGAGGCTTTCCCACACTTTGAGAGTCTCACTGTTTCAATGCCCATCTTCCCAGAGACACTCAACAGGGCTTACCTTTGACAATATTTTGGTCCCAGGTAAACTCCGCATTGAGAAGTCTCTCATAGTGCTGTTTTTGCGCAAGCTTCTTCGCCACATCATCCATTGCTATCTCCCCAAGATCGTTTCACACACACTTGTCACCAGTCACATCTTGATTTTGTCTTGGAATTTGCTTTTCAATGCGATAGATGTTATGCTTGCTCTCCATGGTATTCTGCAGTTCACGCGTCTGCCACTTCTTTAGCCAAATAGATTACATATTTTGCTTGTCTTTTGGCGGCTATGTATTTCTATCCATCCCAGTCGTCTTCCATACTTCCAACACCTCCTGTTTTCCTGTATTGCTGAACCCACTTCATTATTCCACCACCAAGTGTGCTTCCTAGGGGACACTTTCTTTGACCAACCACATACATTGTACTTTCTATGTTATTCAAGCAACCCCTTTTTTAGGTTCAGCCATGACTCTTCCACATCTGTCAGACTGACTGTCTGGAGGACCTCATTAATTTCACTTGAAAACTCTGTTTTGCATGTGTGGTCTTTGAGCTTTCAAATATGCAGCTTTGGAGTGCACTTTTGATGTTGCGTGGTAACAGTTCCAATAACAGATCACAGACTAAGAGCCAGTGTTTAGGTACGAATTCTTCACACCTTGGTGTTCTTAGATACTTTCAGATCTTTCTTCCTCAACAGAACATTGTCAATCTGACTACAATGAACCGATTGGGTATGACTCATCTGCGGGAAAAGACGACTCGCCCTAAAGGCCTGCCTGATCGGCGGAACTTCCCGCAGATTCGTCCGACACAACAGTCATATGGGGAACCACGCTCTATGTGTATGGCAAAACTGTGTCAAATGTCGTCACACGCCGAACATGCAATATTTCAAGGAAAAAAAAATGACAATTCCATGAAACTATCTGATTCCTGTCATAAACCTATATTCTGAACGTAATGATTTTAGAAACCTCAAAACCGTGAATTTTACGGGGGCTTTTTTTCCCCATAAGTCACATCTCTGTGTATGTGAGATCGAAAGTGAACATGCAAAAAACCCTATGAAAATAAGGTATTTTTGGTAGGAAAAGGAACTACGCCCAACTAGATCTGCCTAAACCACCATTCAAGTGTCAACAAAAAGATTACGCAATACAAGAAAAAAAAATTTACCATCCTTTCCGTCTCACATTGGCCTGGTCTGAAGTGATGTGTCTAAACGGATTTTGATACATCGGAAGCGCTGTCAAAGAATTTGAGCTGTATATTGAGAGCCAAAGAGCTGTTTTCTCCGGAAACAATTCCATCCTTCGCTGTATCCACCAAGTTTTATTATTGTGAGTAGCACTGAAATTTCAAGAGATGATATTAAACCAACTGTCACATAAAAACGGAAGTAAATTTCAAATGTCTTGATGATTTAATCATTATCCATTCTTCACCCCTAAATCCAGAAAAGATGCGCACTTGTCTTTTTTTTATTTGATTTTGAGACACAAAAGTCTAAGGGTACTTCGTGTATGTTAGCCCATTTAAAAATGGTACTTATTGGTATATCATTCAAAATGTGTTTTACATAAAATTGATGGCTGTCACGCTGATAGACGTTGGAAAATTAAGTAAATACACTATTTGAGGCGTGCATTCTTTTCATAATAGTGAAGTTCTCAACTTTGTACCCACTCACTGCCGCCTACAAATTTGACCGAGGGTCAAGCTTGCCCATAAGTTCGTCAATTTTTCGAGCTAACTGAAACCGGCTACAGACTGTATCCCTATTCAAAATTTATAAAGAATCATAACTGAGGCGTGCATTCTTCATAATATTGAGGTTTGCAGGTAAAAGTCACAGGTCGTTAAAGTTCCCCATATCTTCGTTAATTTCAATGCCAACTAAAATCTGATTACAGATTCAAATCCTCACCAAAGTTCTATTTAGAAAAGTACTTTTTCAATGAAATAAGGGATAAGTGATACGCCGGTAATTTCCCAGAATATCTAGTCGTGTTAGTCTACATGACGCGAAATAGTAATGGGACTATTGATATTTACTCCTACTGCCATCACGCCCATCGGTTCTGGGAAGTGAAGAATACACTATGAATAATATTTTTTTAATGAAAATCAATAGTAAGTAGCCATTGGTAAATGTAGGTGCAAAATAT
Organism: Streblospio benedicti; assembly: GCA_019095985.1. Taxonomy (NCBI): domain Eukaryota; kingdom Metazoa; phylum Annelida; class Polychaeta; order Spionida; family Spionidae; genus Streblospio; species Streblospio benedicti. The sequence continues at coordinate 29,011,483 of CM032666.1, read as the reverse complement.
CTACTGAGTTAGTGTAATAATCTGAATGAAACATAAAGTGAACAATAATACTAGGGAGTGAACACTTACAAAAATTCACTCGCAGATACTGCAGCATTATGCATGGCCTCCACCTGAAATGTAAAAAATGAAAATATTTAATTATAGATAGTTAAAATAATACTGTCTCTTTTCTATGAATAAACAAACTACAAATAGACTGTTTTAAAAATAACTTATCAAAGAAAAAGACCTCATAAGCAAATCATCGTTGTAAACTTCAGGTTCAATTCTTTTTATTTATGTACCATGTCAAACATTGTGTAATATATGAAAGAAAAACTTGATCTGTACTAACATTACTGATATTGTGAATTCTATTAATTTTATAAATGTTGATCTCGGAAAACATCAAAACATCTAAAAAAACTAATCCGTTGAGTACAAGTTATTGATAACTTATATACCCCTTCAAGAGGGGTGATAACCCTCTCTCCGGTTATCGGATACTGTGGCTAAACTACTGAAATTACATTAAGATGATAAATTCACTTACCATACACAAATATATCGCCAGAAGTTCCACCTCGGTGTTGTTATGTCCAACTCAAACACCAAGTGTAAAAGCCAGCTTACTAAATTCTCCTGTAGAAAGTATATGCAAGTTATACCAAATATATCTATTCAAATTAGCTTCTTTAAAAGAGATATTTCATCATCAAAAATGCAGTTCCTAATCCGCTATTATACATTTCTTTTTTTTTTTTGCTTAGTTTTGATTACAATAAATGAAGTAGGGGCTAAGCTTAACTTCAGAAAAGAGGCTAGTTAGTGAACCTTTTCTGTACAAGTGCATAGTAAATTTCTGCTATAACTATTGTGTATGAGCTATGACAAATTAAAATTCTATGTAAGGCTATTCTGAGGTTTTGTTATCTCCAAGCAGAAAGTTACAATAAGTTGCAGTTAAATTGGTGTGCCCAATGTGTGTATGGAGCTAAAGTTTGTGAGTTTTTTTAATTCAAATTCGTGTAGTCAATTGACTTATATCCCTGCAAACACAAGATGATGACTCTACACATGCAACAGGTCATTGGCATCATGGTCACACTATAGCAAGTGCAAAAAGTGCTTATTACTCACATTACTATTAAGAGACAAATGGCCTAAATTCTACCAGTGGCAGCCTATATAGGTTTTTTCTCACAGCACAACTAATAAGTACTACTTACATTCACAGTTATTAGGCCCAGAAAAGGCTAGCATCCATGGTCAAATGCTATCCTGAGACCGTTGCTTCCATCACTTATTTGAATTACAACCCAGGAGACAACACAAGATCAGTGCATTTCTATGCCAAAAGTGGATCATTCTACCAAATTTGCTGTAAGCAGGCCTGACAGTCACCTCTGAACCACAAACATGACATTAAAAACAATATCTATCATGGACCATAACATATAAGGTTACCAAGTATTTATTTACTTATTTGAGTCTCAAATTAAAATATGTAATTAAACATGTAAGCCTTACAAACATTGAAATTCAGAGACATGAGTCAAACCACCAGGCAAGAGCTGAGAGACTGTATGCTAAAAACATAGTGTACAACCATTTTAAAACAGAGTTTGTAAACATCATAAATGAAATGTAAAACTATTATTGTTTATATAAACTGCCTACAATTAAATGTTGCATAGATCTTTTCCTTCTTTCTTTCCTTAAAATATTTTGCAGGCTTTCCTGGCCACCTTTATAAACCTTTCATTTGATAGGGCAAGTGCCCTGGGGAATCTGTGCACCATTCAGTTTATTAAAATTGTCTATATTTTGTTTTATGTGTTCATTTAAATCTTTTCTCGAATATCCTCATGCTGGACAAATGTAAGATAACATGTACTTCACTGAGCAATCTTCTGGGCAGAAAGAACACGCTCTTCATGTAGAGGCTTTTCCTTCATATCTTCCAGTCATGTTGATTAAAGTGATGCTGAAATAACCCCTTTGCAATAGCTGAGCGTCACTTTTTCTGCAGTTTTGGCCTTGTGTATGTATGGCTCCATTTTGTGTTCATATTTAAAGGTTCTATGGCGACCCAAGTTTTTATTATCTGTCCATGCTTTGCTGTCGCCTGATTTAGCTCTTTCTTTCAATCTTTTTCTGTCATTTTTGCACTTTCTCCTGAATCTGAACCGTCAATTGCTTACTGTTCAACTTATCCCTCGATATTGCTGCTAATGCTTATTTCACCAAACTCTTTCATTGTTCTTGTGAGTCCACCTTCTGCCATCTAATGTAAGGACAGCACCACCGGACGACCTTGCATGTAAGTCTTTGTTTTTTCATGTTTACTAGTCGCAACACAGACCTACCTCAATTCATTGGGTTCGTCATAAGCCTTCCAGCCCATTCCATTTGAGACAGTTTTTTCTGGATGCCCCTCTTTTGTGTGTGCTCAAAGTATTTTTTGTAGCTCTGTTTTGAACCTTATTAATTATGACCTTGTCCTCCCATATGCATGTCTGTAGTCAATGACCATGCAGCTTCTACACAGCTTTTAGTATAGATGTCCAGGTATACCTCAGTGGGCCTTTATTCTTTGACAATTAGCAGTCCTGGTGCTACTGCTAGCAGCTTTTGCCACGTGGCCTTGACGCCGCCTTCATGTCTAAATGTTCTTCCAAGAGGAACCAGATATTTGTATTTGTTTTGCCTCATGCTTCCACATATGCAAAGTTAAAGCGGGGGATTGCTTTATTGTTTGGTTCCTAAAATGGACAACTTTACTTTTATCATAATTGATTTTCATTTTCCAGAGAGCACTCCAGTCAATCAGAGCATCTAACATAGACTGTAGCCCTTCTGACATAAAGAACATTCTGACAGATATATTGATTAAGTTTATGAATGACCGAGAAGTGCGGTCACCATGCCTTTAACAAGGTAATGTAATTAGATGAGTCTTTCTCCCAGTCAGGAGGTGTATAGCATCCGCTGAGATAGACTTGACGAAAGAATCGTCTAAATGTGACCACAAGTCCATTTTCAATTTGTTTAATCGTTTAGTTTAAAGTTGTTGTTGTTTTTTACTACTTATTCTGTGTATTTGGAGACAATAAATTTTTTTGTTTAATTTAGTTTATTCCAACGTTTCGACACGTAAGTGTCCTCTTCAGGGAATATTTTAATAGTTTATAAAAACCTAAAGATCAAGAAAAAGCCTAAAAGCAGGTTTTAGGCTTTTTCTTGATCTTTGGGGCACACATAAGCCAAAATATTCCCTGAAATAAAATCGCTCATGTCCCAAGCCAGAATCTTCTTCTTCTTGAACCATCTGTGTCGTCTAAAATTAAACAAATTGCAAATTAATTAAAAGTGACATGGTCTTTTTTTAAATTCTTAAATTTCAAATTAAAGTTCCAACACAAGCACTTGAACCAACAATGAGACCAATGTCCATTCAAAACATCAAGAGGTGTTTATGGTATAACATATTTCAGCAGCCATGTTTATTTCAGGTTCAGCATAAGCTGAGCCTGAGGCGTCAATTGATAAGCAGCAGATGTCACTGCAATCACTGCTAACTGTAGATTCCATTCATGCTCTGACCTGCCTGGTCTCTTTCCAGCACGCAGTTATGATGCCCACCTTGGGCTTGTATAATTGAAGACAGAGCTGATCATATTGAAGATGAAAGAAAATATCCAATCAGCTTCCTGTTGGCGGAAAGATTAACAAAGTCTGCTTAAGAGAGAGGGTTTACGCAAAAGAAGTCCAGGCACATTTAAAGAATTCATTCATTTAAAGGATATTCAGGCCAGGCTCCCATACCTCCATGGGCCTGCAGTTTAAGTCTGGGCTCAGTCATGCTCAAACAGAATGCTCTAAACAGGCTCAACTTTATTGGTGGCAGAGTTGGATGGATGAGCAAGACAACCATATCAGTATAGCTTAGAGACAAGCCTGTTGCTTGATGGGCGCAACCCAGGAATGAACCGGCCTGGGTCGATATATCGCTTCATTAAAGCAGAGGAGATCTTCTCAGCACTTCCAGCCTCCTGACACATGCACATGAGAATGTTCTTTCATCTAATTGTGATTTGATGTTACGCATAAAATTAGCATCGCATGGCCTTCTTTGTGTTTCATTGTGCTAGGCTGACAAATGCCCTAAACATGTAATTTGAAATGTTTGAAATCCATCACTGAGTAATTGTCGTGATTGTGCGCGAAGGTCGTTGTCCAGTTGAGCCAGCGCCAGTTTTGAACAATATTTTTTCCTGTTTTCTTGAAGTAAATAAGACTTATTTTATTAAGATGGTTTATCGCAAAACAAAGCGTTGCTAAAACAGTGATCAGTCGACCTGCTGGCCTTTAAAAGTGTCGGTATCAGCACAAAGCAGCTATTTTGACAAACATTGCACACTTTGCGCAATACTTAAACCTTCTGAACAAAAGTTTCTAATCATGTTTATCAATTGATGTTTAAAGTACCGATACAAAAGATTACTGTCTCCAATATCGCACAATCCATTTAATCTGTGGATTACGTGAAGCCTTTTAACTGATTTCACTGTAATGATCTTCATGTTTCTGACCACCGCAGGCTGAACCATACATTTTGACCAGACCAAGCCGACATTGCAGCAGCGAATTTCACGCTGGAATTGGTGGGAGAAGGATGATGCAGACAATGTTCATCACATCAGCAGCAGTCTCAATTTGCCATCCCAACAGTGTTTAACTTCAACTTCTTTGAGGTCGATTTTAAACCAGGCATAGTCTTAGACTTAAAGCAGTCAAAGTTTATTAATGAATATCTTCAGATAAGGCCTCAGCAGACCTGGGCAGTCCTGGTGGCTCAGTCCTCCCCAGCCGATGCTGGGAAACATGTTTAGCCTGCATTTGTAGTGAATGAATTCAGTCCTCCCCTCTATCTCTGCAGATTCTTTGCCTCATCTGTTATGTTGCATCGGAATTCTGTCTCCTCACGGGTCACTTAGACCAAGTTTTAGCCATGCAGATGAAAGATTTTGTATTTTAGCGTCAATAATTTTCTGAGCCACCGCACGACCAGCACGAGATTTCCAATATGAAAGTGATAGCAGGGAACCAGACGCCGTGCAGGTATTGTGTGTTACAGAGGGTCTGGAAACATCTAAAACTTATTTAAACAATGAAAGATGACATTACAATAAAAGCACCTGTCTTAAAGCCCACGGTCGCTTTTACTGCGATAATGATGCCATAACCTCATTATTATCAACATACGGTTAACGTGCTTAGAATATATACATACAGTCCAGCAAAAATACCGTATTTATAAACAAACATTGCCCAGTATGATAATATTCGACATAAAGCTGGCTTTTCATGATGATTGCTGCCGGTTAATTTCCGATTTCAACATATCAGCAGTTGTTCATTCGATCACAATCGAAATCGATATCGATATATTCGCCGGAAATCTTCGAATGATTACTGGCGCTGGAGATGGCAGAAGCCAGCCCGATAGTTGGCGAATGCATTTTGATTTGCTTCGAAAATGCGCCGAATAACTAAGTATTTGCGATTTAGATAATGATAACTTATATCGTTCTCATTTACTTTTACTGCCTGGTTTCAGGTCATTAATAATACTGACCTCACTACTAAATGCTGATTTGCATAGCTTTCCAGGCTTTACCGGATGGTGCAGGCCGACTGCATTGTTGAAATGGAAAATATATCCATCACGACTCTCTCTGCCATCATGAAAATCTGAAACACTCAAAAATTGCCGATAGTAGCTGCTATCAGAATCGTAAAGCGTATTATACAGTGGGCATGATGAATACCTCATTGTTGCATTGACCCAAGGGTTCAGAGAATTCATAGCCAGTATTATAAAAAGTCGGTTGCCGGGTTGTGATCGTCTGAACCACGAGTGAAATGAAAGCGTGCCTGAACCGTGGCACGCAGCAGTTGGGCCACCGAGCGACAGGCCTTCAGCAGCTTGCATTTTGCCGCATTGCGTTCGCCCCTGTCAATTTTTGAATATTTCACTGTACTCAACAATGACTGGCGATTCCCGCACAACGGCCTCTTTGATTTAACAGCCTTTACCGTGAGAGCAATGTAGCCACCGTGGCCGAAGAGTCTGTTACCTGTTGTCACGAGTCTGACGTTCGGCTGTTCGCGATTGGCCGGCCTTCGATCAATATGTGCCCTTCTGACTGCCGACCACCACCATGACTACTTTGTTTATGTTTCCTCTAAAGGATAAAAACTATTTATTGAGGTTTGTACTGTATTAGTTACATCCTTTCATAGTGTTGAACTAAATTAACATTGTCGCAGCCAACGGCAATTACTGAACTTTTTTCAAAGCATTTGCAATTTGTTTTAGCCACCGTCAGCTGTAACGCAGGTATATTACAAAGTTCTATCAGAAACCCTCACACCACAGCAGGTGTCTCCGTTCTTTTAGAGTCACATGCACATTGTCAGCTCTTTTTTGTTTCATATTGTTGATATCAAATGATTTGATACAGCCACTGTCCACAGTTTGGGTCCCCGCTCTACCCCATGAAACTGAGGGGACACCATTTCTTCACAGACTTGAGGGAGGGAAGAGCACGCCACAGTATTTTTGCCCTCGCAATAGCTGGACGAAACAACATGGACCTGTCAAATAAGCCTCTGGCGATTACGCGTAAAGAATACGTACTCCTGAAATTTTTTGCGCTTTTGCATTGTGATTGCGTCGCCGACAATGTAGAGCCCCAATGTCAGCGGGCCGCTGACGCATTTTGCAGCCGCCACAGGTTCACATTACGCTGTTTGTAAACAGCTCAGCCTCGCTGGCAGTGAGCGCTTCGAATCACCAGACAAGGGCAACCAACATTTTGCAATCTGTAGAAGACATTATGAAATTGTTGTTGGCTGTGTATTATGGTTGTTTTGGCTAAAATGGGTCATTGTAGTCGCTCGGTCTGACAAGCGATGGTAACTGGGAAATATTGACATTAGCAGAGTTTTCTGCATGACATTAAATCAACGTGTATACCAATTACACAAATTTAAGTGAAAAATATGGTGTTGAACTAAGAATATTTGTTCATAAAGATTTCTGTCTCAGCCTTCCTGAAAATCGATAAATGCGATTGTCCATTTCTTTGATTGTAGCGAAGAGGATCGGAGTGGTACTCGTCTAAATCACATTGCCAGGCTGATTCTAAGCTTGAGGAGAGTGTTCTTCCTCCTCACCGTCATTGAAATAACACTTCGATCATCGACCGCTGCTGGCGGCCTGCAGGTTGTTTTGGGAATCATGCCTGAACTGGAGAGTCTTCCCTCAGGCAGACTTGATTATCGTTATCTTGAACTGTTTGCGCCGGTTTGGTAGCTTGTCCTGCCATTGATGTCTTCATCATTGGTCCTTCACATCAAAACACTTCACAGGTTTTTCGATCTGCAACGGCTGCAGCGGATCATTTGCTCCACCAAACATAATATTGTCACCGCATTCTCGCGATTGATGACAACGGGAATGCTGTTTCAGGTTACCGTCATTCTGTTTCCTGTAATAATGATGTTTTATCTAAGCAGCAAGTGCAGTTCATTCATTATTTGTTGCCTTTGCATTGATTATTGTTGTACCGCAGGCTGGGTAGCTGTACAGTTGCTGATTATTTGCCCGACGCTTAAATGGGATGTCAGCCGACTTCTCTTCCACCAAAATTGCGGAGAGGTGGTGGTGGGACCAGCTGGCAATGGCTGCGGTTCTGTTTTCACGGGGATTGCGGAGAATCTTCCTCTGAAAATAGACTATTTTTGGGTCCCGAACAGCCGCCAGACACTGACCTGCAAAGAAACCACCACGCCTCCCCACTAAGTAACACATATTATGCACATCAAGAGCCGACCACATTGATTGTTCTTGCCGGTCACAGTCAACTCCATCCGCAGGCTGGCAAAGCCAACACAGTTCTGTAGCTGGCACAGAGTTCATTAGTTGCATTTTACCAGCTCAACGTACCGTTGACGGAAGATCATAATTACTTTCAGGCACCGTATCAGGCATTTGCATCAATCAAAAGATCAACCAGGGACAGTTAAGCACAGTTGCTTTGGGATGCTGCCATTTAACAAATTCACGCACAGACAAACAGTACCGGGAGATTGCTGAAAAGGGATGTGGCCAGTCGAGCGAAGAAATTTCATGGGTCACAAACAACCAAAGAGTGTTGAAACATTATTCTCATCACCACGACATAGCCAGTTCAGTCGAATACTTTTGTGTGTACGCCTATGAATTGCTTAATGTCACAATGTTACAAATTGCAGTTTAGCACATGCGATATAACAGTTATTCTGCAACTTTTGTCAGACAAAGAAAGAAAGCACATTCTGCCTTCAGACCACGGCCTGTTTTTCCATCTTTGTAGTATTCACAATTAATTAGTTTTTCTGCAATGATTATAGCCAATCATGCCAAATTTAGACTGAACATCAAGCTGGCATCATCTCTGTTAGTGAGTTCATGACAGCCTTCTGAATCTGGCTTCATACAAACACTAAACATGTTCTGCGCCCAGCCTGAGCTTCTTCCAAATAGCAGACGTCCTTTCTGGTCGTCAGAAGGCTTCAGAGAGACCTCATTTGCTCACGATGGTTTAGACCCACACTGCAACATAAGATCGCCAGCACCATTTCACAGGGACAGCATACGTCTGAGCCCGTGAAAACACGTCAGTAGCCGCCGGACTTTGCAGCACACTTGCGCCTTACAGACATTACTGTGTCGCGTTGCACGGTCTTCGTTCTTCAGCCTGTGCAATTTTATGGAAGCCGCATTATGATGTACCTGAAAGGAAGAATTGTGTGGTAGTCAGCGAGTGAAGTTTTTCTCTATCACTGTTCTTTTCGTTTGTGTGGAAGTTCACTGCATTGTTTTTACCACCTTACCTCTGTGTGAATGTTTAAGCAGGCTTTGATGCTGGAGGGCATCAACAGGTGAGGTTTTTCCCCAGCAGATGGCCGTGCCCAAACTGATATATCATAATGTATAAATACAAAATCAGCTTGACTGCTGTTATTTTTGCCTTGTATGCTTTAGTAATTCTACATCAGCCCATTTGTCACTGATCGTTATGGTGAGATCACACTGAGCGGTGATGCTCCATCTTCACATTGCTGACGTCATGCGTTTTGGAGAGTAAAAGTTTAGACTAGCGCCCATAGTAGAGGTCTCCGCTTGTGGAGCAGTAATGAGAATGTTATAATAAATGGATTTTAAGCGATATGAATGGTGATTGACCTAGATAGTGTCAATCGCAAAATTGGAGCATACAATTCTTTTGCGATTGACACAGCGATCGAAAGTAGTCAATCACCATTCTATCATGACTAAAATCCATTTTATTTTACAATAAATCATATTATAACATTTCATTGCAAGCCAATTTTACAAAAAAGAGCGTGCCATGAGACCTAATTGGCGGCTTAGTCTAAACTTTCTTGTTCTCCGGCTACATCGGCCACGCCCTATGCACGTCAGCGGCTGTATTGATAATGTGAGAGGATTAGACCTCATCACCGTGAGTAGTGGTCTCTGCATGCTCCTGTTTATGAACATAACAACAGTCATCTTTGTAATTATTTTAATAAAATGACCAAATGAGACATTATATATAGAGATTTACTAAAAAGAAACGCACAATCATGTCAAAGTATTTAATTTAAAAATAACTAGCTGGTCAAAACCTGATTTTTTTAATATGATATACATTAGACATAACAAGTTTAGTAACAACATGGTACGTATCTGTGGAAAAACCACTATAACAGACACCACATTGGGCAAGTTCCTTCCCATCAGGATTATCCGTAGTGAAACCTCACAAAATAAACATTCACAAGTGGAAGAATGGCCGTGGTTCATCGGGAAAACCCTTGTGTAAATAAATAATTACATCTGCTTATCTTTATCAATAATCTGGTGGAATTTTGCTATTTATAGAGGGTGTCTGTAGGAAAACCCCGCTATAACAAACTACCAATAATGCCTTTCCATCAGAATTATCCGTAATAAAAACCTCACTAAAATAAACATTCACACAGTACAGAAATTGAGGTGTCTGTAGGAAAACCCCACGATAACAAACTATCACACAAGTATGGACAATCTGTAAGAAAACCTCACAATAACTATCTTTCCCCACAAGTGTACCTCACTGAAAAAGTCCGAGCGAAACCCCACAATGTATTTTTGTACTGATAGGACCCCCACAGTGTTTTCACGGAACTCGACTTCACAAGTGTGTGTGCATCGGTATGTCTGTAATTATGCATCGAGCGGTAACGCTGCTACACGACATGTCCAACCAATCAAATGGTGCTTCACTGTCGATCTTATCTCTATGTTCTATAATTGGCACAAAGATGTATCTAAAATAAAACCATCGTGGTATAAAGCAGGCGAATAAAACTATAAATGAAACGGTCTATGCAAATGCCTTTTAGCTACTTTAAAGATTGTCCTGGGAGTAAGACTCTGTGTTAGAAAGGGGACGTCTGCTTTGATTTGGAAAGTAGACTGGATAAGTTACGGGAGTGATTTGAAAGAATGTTTGTATAGTGATTCAGAACTGTCATATGCTGATCTCATAACTTAAGAGGATATTGTGGAAATGTTAACATTTATGCCAAGCGGTGCTTGAACCTACATTATAAATTATAGACATGTGTTGAACATAATCGTTTCTTTAGGAAAACAAACAAGACCCATGGAGAAAAGATTAGCTGCAAGTGCTGCTGGGTTGGCAGAATTGGCTACCTTTGTGATAAACACAAAAGAGAGATGGAAGAACCTTTTCAACAGGCTATCAGATTGGTCAAAATGAATTGACAGAGGTATATTCTTTCTTCTTTTTGTCTGACAAAGTTCTGAATAACTATATTATGTGTATATGTATAAATATAGTTTGTAACATTAAATGACATTAAATAATTCAAAAACCTGTCGCATAGGTAAATAATGCATGCAATACTCAGTGACCATTTGGACACATGAATATGCACCTGGGCAGATCCAGGTGGTGCATTGGGCCAAATGACCACCTTTTTCAACACTCTGCCAAATATTTCATTTGGTTTTTATGTGTTTGTGAACCCATGAACATTCTGCCTGTACAAAACACATGAAATCCTGGGTGTCTCCCACACCCCTTATTCTCTCCCTTTTCCGAAAACTCGAATCTGCCAGTGCACTTGTTACACTGCTTCTGTTCATTATAAATGCAATACGTATGGAACAGATAGATTTTATTCATGTATACATCCATGTCCAAAGCAATGTGCCAACTGTAATTCTACTGTATAGTTTGATTCTTTGAAGGTGGCTTTGAAAAGATTTTAAATTATCTATTCATTTTTAAAAGACATGTTCCATTGCATTAGCATTGCTGATGCAGCTGCTGCCCCTGGTTTATAGTAATTATAGTCTCCCTGCCCAATGACGTTGAGCCATGATGGTAAAAATTACAACTAGTAGATCATGCAGAGATTTCTTTTTGCGGGTTCTATCCGAGTTTTGCTCACAGAGGCCTGGTGATGCAATCTTCTTCTTGCCCACAGCTCAATGCCTGAGGGTTGTTGTGGCCCCTTGTAATGTATGGCTCTGTAGTGTGCATACATTACAACTTTTAGAACAATCAATAACTATGGTCAACTTCTTGGTAATCGTTCATGCATATTACATAATATATGTATTATTTAATTGGGAGGCGTGGAATTGGTTTTCTTTGCAGGGTGTGTCCTTTATCGGCTTGTCTGTCAAAAGTAATGAATCTATTTTCAGAAGATTCTTTCTCAGTTCCTCCACCAGTCCCTCAGAGCCACCCCACATCACACCACATTGCCAGTAGACCACCACCACCACCTCCCTCCTCCTCCACGGGGGTACAGTGGAAGAAAGTCAGGCTGCTGATAGCATGTCCACATTTAGAAGACTGAGGCAAATGTCAGCAACTGCAGCTACCTGAGCCCTATGCACGCAGTTTAATGCAATATCCCCAATCAGACAAAGAAACAACAAATAAGTAGGAATGAAAAGATTTGCACTTGCTGCTTAGAGAAAAACATCATTGCCACTACAGTTACAGAGCAGAATGACAGTGGCTTTCTTGAAACAACATCTTCCCATCTGCTGTGACAATGTCTTGTTGTCAATGTCAATCTAAGCGGGAATGCAACAATCACAGACAAAACCATGATGACAATATTATGTTTGGTGGAGCAAATGATCCTTGCAGCGTTGCAGGGATCCGAGACGCTGGACACTACGGGAAATGTAAGCAGTGTGGACATTGGGTCGAAGCGATTGTGGGCATAACAAATGGGGACAAACACTTAAACCATCATCACAAACCTCAACAGTTCAAGATGGCAGCAATCTAAGTCATACTTGAGGAAGGATACTTCTCCAGTTCAGAACATGGTTTATCTTCTAAAAAAAACAACCTACGAAATTAAGCAACGGCAGTCGATGTCATGTTATTTCCAATGACAGTTGTTATGAGGAGGAAGATTGTAGTACAGGTGACACTCCTCTCAAAACACGAATCAATACCAGCAATAATGATTTAGACAATTACCCACTCCGATCCTCTTCCTTTACAATCAAAGAAATGGACAGTCACTTGTTTATCAATTTCAGAGAGTTTGAAGGACCAGAAATTCTTTTTATAGTAAAATATTCTTAGTTTATTTTCACTATTTTCACTTAAATTTGTGTAATTGGTATACACGTTTACTCTAATGATGCATGCAAATTGAAACTCTCTTAATACATCAATGGTGCTCTATTATTTTACCACATCCTGTCAATTCGACTGATCGTCATAATGTTACATTTTTGTACATTGTAAATCTAACTATGGGTCACATTTTAATGTATGTAGCTAATTTCATAATGGTCTCTACAAGATTTTTAAGATTGCACGATAGTTTGGCTTTACAGTTATAATTGATTCCCCGAAATGTAACAAACTGCACACTGTATGCTTCTGCAATTTTGTCTTAGGTGAAAGGCAACAACACAAAGCACAAACAAGCGCTGAATCTTGAACACCTAATTGTGGCTACCAAGAAATATCCAGGCGGCATTATGGGATGCTATTTACATTGCTATTTTAGCAGACTTTATATTGTCAAATATTTTCATCTTGACCACACAATGCAAAAACATAAAAATTCCAAATTACATATATTCTTTTTGTTAATGCTAATGTGTAGAGGTTAATATGGTACGCCAAATTTTAGAGGGGTGGCTCATGTAACATTATGGGTGCATGGTGAAGAGGCAAAGTAAGGGAACCATTCAGTATTTACGCAGGGTGGGGTAGAGGATTTTCAAAAATGCTGTGAAAGAATTAATAGCCCCCCCCTCCCCTCAAATCTGTGAAAAGAAATGGTAATCCCCCTCATGGGGGTAAAACTTGAGGACACCCCCAAAACAGTGGGACACAATTATTGGTCCGTTAATCCAAATCCTATTTGATGGATATCCAATATAAAATAAAAAACAGTAAATTTTTAGTATATATAATCTCTAAAAAAAATTGGGGTACATTTTCTGTGAAAAAAATTGATTGTGAGGGTTTCAATATCTACCACAGTGTATCTTTCAAATAGAACTTTGTAATAGTTACCCACGTTACATGTTGAGGTGAGCTAAAACAAAATTTTCTTTGATGTTCTGCTTTGCTGATGCTTGAAAAGTTCAATGAAAAATTGCTGCTTGGACAAGTGGTTATTTTTACTTGTGAATTGAACTAGTTCAACATATGAGGATGTAAGAAACTGTCCATTACCAAAACCTCAAATGGATGGATTTTATCCCTCAACTAGAACATAAGCAAATTGAATTAGTCATATTATATTTGTTAATTTGGTCAACATTCAAATTTTATATTGATCAGAGATTATTGTCACTAATTTTTGTAGACATCAGATACTACTATCAAGATTTCAATGACAACTAATTTAGGTAGCAAAAGACTCTTTATTTTGAAGTGGCTACATTTTTATACACAAAATCACAGTAAGAATATTTTTAAGTAAAAGAAATTTGTTATTGCACTTAGAAGTCACCAATCATTTGTGAAATTACCAGATAAACATTAAACATATCTAGTAAACAATCAAAAAGGGGTGAAATCAACTGCTATTACTTACTAAATTTGAGAACAATTATGCAGCAGAAAAATGCAAAACTACTGGAAATTTATATCATACTCATTTATTTCTGCATTATTTTTGGGTTGAACTTCCATTTCACACCCATTGCAGGTTTCTTGAACTGATCCCATGGATGAACTTTTTTTTCTAACCCACAGTCAACAACAACATTTTTTATAATATAACATAAATTCTGAACCCTTTCCAAATTCAGGTGTAGGTGCGCTATAATAATGGTATCCCATCAGCCTTACTGCCCCTTTTAAAACATAATACGTTGTTTATAGTTCTTATAGAGTTTAACCCCTTATAATGAATTTTCTATTTGGTGTAATTTCTAGTTTTTTTCATGATCTTCAGCAATGCGACTTTTGTAAGAGAAGTCATGATAGGATTGATATGATAGTATATCAAATATTTCTACATTAGAATTACTGCTTTTGTTTTCCCATTTCTCTCAATAAGTAGTCCATTTTTTTTCTTTTTACATCCCATTGCTAAACAGCCATATGTCTGGAAGAAAAATATGCAAAATCAACATTTAAGTGAGAGTATGAGATCATTAGCCTATGCCAGACAATATTTCTAAAATATTGAAACCAATTGGTAGAAATACAATGAAACAAAAAAATGAAATTTATTTATTATAAGTTATCATTATTCTAAATCACTTAAATTACTTTTAGATTTATATTCAGCATTTGTACCAAATAAATCAAATGCATTCATACTACAATATCAGGAGCAAGTTGAAATTCTCTGCCATCTCCAGTAACTCCCTACTGTGTGGTAATCATTTCTCAAGACTGCGCCCGAATCAACATATTAAGAACCGAAATCTGGTTTCCTTCAGTTTATTGTTCATCATCGAAAGGAGCAAGCTTTCTTCTGTAGATGTGTTAGAATCAGTGTACTAGCCACACAATGTCATCATGAATATAAAAAAAAGCCAAAGAAACTTATAGTATTGAATGTGTATGTTTCATTATGGGCATAATATCCCTTAACATGTAATGTGAACTGACATAAATACTTGTATTTTTATAAGTTTGGGGGATATGTATATATTCAAACTGCAGTCTTCAAGATTTAAAATTGTATGTTGATAATAGTAATAATGAGGTTATGAGCAATAATATGGCATCATTGTCATTTAAATACATCAAACAAAATGACCGTGGAGTCATTTTTTTAAGACTGTGCTTGTTATATTAATCATCTTTAATTGAGTGTTTTGAAATAAGGGACTGATGTTTATACAAAGAAAATATGATTAAAAAATAAACACAATGCACCTGCATATATCGCCTGACGCCTGGTTCCACCTTATCAGACCTTCATGTGCCTAAGAATTCCTGGAAGTCCTCCCCAGAAGTAGCTGGGGTCGATCTGCAGGTGAGTCAAGTGCACCAATTTCTTATCACATTGTGGTACTAAAATACAAATCGTTTCATCACCACATGAATAAAAAAAACTTTTGAATCTCTAAGTGGTTACATGGAGACAGAATTCGATGCAAGCATCAGATTATGTAGAG
>CM032666.1:28900188-28987231 GCA_019095985.1 Streblospio benedicti | reverse complement strand
TTAAATGTACAAGGTCAAACTTATTTTCATCTTCATCATTCATCATTCAAACATGCTAAACCCGTGAAATCCATAGGTTGCGCCTCTCCCCATCTGAATTGCCTGATCTCTGCTAACATCTAGATTGATCTAGACTTACAATACTGTCCCCGTATGAAGGTGTCTTGCTTGTTTTGATAAAATAAAAAGAGTGAGTAAGTGAAAATGGTTTATAAGCTGCACAAAGGAGGCTGCTGCCAACGTTTATCTGAGAAAAACTGACCCACATCAAACTAGTGATCATACAATGATTATACGAATAAGCTTATCGACCCACACCAAAGTAATACAATTCTAAGAATAACATTATGCTACTTCACATATTAAAACACTAAAACGAGCTTACTCAAACAATTAAATAACAATCATCCATACAGTACAATGAAGTTACAGAACAAATTAAAAACTTAACCATGGAGTAAGAAGTGGAAATAGTTACCTATTGTATTGCAAACAAAACGTTGCTAATAA
The DNA here is from genome assembly GCA_019095985.1 of Streblospio benedicti. NCBI lineage: Eukaryota > Metazoa > Annelida > Polychaeta > Spionida > Spionidae > Streblospio > Streblospio benedicti. The sequence goes on along the minus strand of CM032666.1, from coordinate 28,986,721 downwards.
CTGCATTTTAGACATTTTCCAGACATTGCAACATCATCACGAACATATAAAGTATTTGGATGGAGCAAAATGTTCAAAATAATTTATAACTTTTAAAAAGTCATTCACTTCCTTAGGTTGGCCCTATTATTTGGTGTATAATTCATAAATCCTATTTCCATTTTAACTAATTTTCAAATTCACGTACATTTGTTGCATAATGTTTATTAAAGAGGGCAATGCCACCCATTATTGTCATCTTAATTCATTGTTCCATATAATTAACAGCCTATCATCCCCATCATACATAACCCTTTACACTGATCTATGACCATATTTCTTTAATGACCAAATACTATGATTCTACATCAATCCTAATTCGCCTGTGTAATCATCTTTATAATTGGCATACTTGTAAAAGCCCATTAAATGATATTATCTGGCACACCTAATTCATTTCTAAGAATTTTACATGCTGCTATATAAGATAACGTTCATGTTTGTATGCCTTGGTGGACTATATCATCAGGTCGTTAAAAGTATCTTGACCTTGGTAAATGAACGTTTGGAGATGGGGGGCCTATGTGTAGATTCCATGAAAAAACTGATCAAATAACAAGTTGATGATATATTCAAAATAAACTTTGTTCCCACTGGTTAGGCTATGACAATGCAATGGAAGAAATTTCCCAAGGTTGTATAACGATTATAGAGACTTCAAGTCATTCACCCAGTCTATACCAATCGCACCACGCCCAAACTTGCCCCTTTCAAATGCCGCCTGCCTTATTTGGTGGTAGGGTTTGCAGACATTTGGCAGGGTGTTTATTTCAGTCATAATTCAATGCCATCGCAATTAATTTCGAACTGTCAATAACCTATAAAAGCGTTCTCCCCTAATTACAAATTTATTGCACCCGTTATTGACACCGTGGACGAAGTAAATACATTGTAAAACGCACGTGTATGTGACAAATAGTGGGCTCTTCTAGTTTTCTGTGAGATCAGTGATGATTGGGTTCGTAGAAATCGACAATTTGAAAATCTTGTTCGAACACAACAAAAGTGTGAGAGTCTTTCGCAAATCATAAAAGCTCCTTGGTTAACCGGTTGAAAGGGTGGCGTACGGTAGGGGTGGGGTGGGGCGTACATCCCACAATTTAATCAATCTCATCCTAAGTAAACAAAATTAAATACGATTTGAAACTTTGGATAAATGAAATCATTGCTAGGACCGTTGAATCATGGGCCTAGCCTTTCCTAATGGTTGATTAATAATACATTATGGAAGACTTCATTCCAAGAACAGACATTCGATGCTTTTTAGAATGGCCCAATAAAGCAGCAGACCTGTGCTATTAGCCAACAATTCATGCTTAATGTCAGGAATGTAGACCGCTGTTAAGGGACTACACTTGGAAACTCCATCTATTTTAAATGGGTCAGTATATACAGTAAAACCTCGCTTATAAGCCATTGGGAGATGTGGGCACACACTTTGTCTCCAGAAGAAATGTCATTGACATTGGACATTTGACATCTCCCCGATCATTCAAACATGCTAAACCCGTGAAATCCATAGGTTGCGCCTCTCCCCATCTGGAATTGCCTGATCTCTGCTAACATCTAGATTGATCTAGACTCACAATACTGTCCCCGTATGAAGGTGTCCCGGTTAGTAAATAAATTGATCCACAGGGAGGAAAAGAATCTGCCTTATTTGCGAGGTGGCTTTATTATTGGTGTACACGTGTCACCATGGTGAGGTTTTTACTTTGAACTCAAGATTTTTCCATTCCGCACACGGTATTCCACGAATGGCCGCAACTGTCGATTGAATGCAAAGTTTGGAGTGTATAAATCCCAGGGACAAGATATTGCGGTGGTCAGGCATGTTTACTTTTTTAGCAGAGGTGTGATCTCTTCCAACAAATCATAAAACACTACTGGCCCTGTAAAAACCCAACCCTCTCACTTTAGTGAACACCATCAGAAAAGCACTCGCTGTGATATAGCTACAGAAGATTGCTAAGATAACATTATGAATACCCTGAAAAGGAAAAGAGCGGCCTGCCCTCCACAACACCCCGCCAAAAGATAGACAGTGATAACAGAGGGCAGGCTAATGTGAGTGATAAGCACATCTGCGTTGCACATTTAAAGTGGTAAAAATGTACCAATCATGACCACAACAACATCACAAAGAAACAATGCACACCTTTGATATTTCCACATATATATATATCTACCCCAACCGATAAATAGTCCGTAGTGTCTTCACTCAAGCTCGTAATCGCAAGTGGCAATCGAGAAATGTGCAGTTATTTTATGAACGATGATTGTATTTAGGTGTATTTACAAAACGAGGGCGACGAGGAGGATAGTTAAGTGATGAGGTCAATGTTTAGATTGTCACAAAGAAGTTTATCCTGACAGCTGAGGCGTAGAAAATGCGATTTCTTCCCACGATACACCTTAAGTTTGTGATCTCAGCGTAAGCCCCAGTCCACCAGTTAGGAGTCTTCACCCCTAATTGTTTTTTCTGCACAACAGAAGATGTGAAATACACGGAGCAAACATAATTCTATATTACAAAGCACGTCTGTGGCAATTTGATGTAGAAAATTAACAATGGCTCAACTACCACGAATGATTGGACTTTGATATTCGGGACTGTATGACCATAGCTTTAGGGCGTGGCCGTGCGAGCAAGTATATTGTAAGAAGTAGGTCATCAGGGCGATTACATACATGCCCAATGCGCATGTGCAAAAATCACCATAATCTTTTTTAAAGTTAATGTCTTTTTCTAGACAGGAATACAATTTGAAAGATAAAATACTTCACAGTAAACAATGGCTAAGGAAATAATTGTATTAATTAGATAAATCTTGAGAGAGGTCTGCATAACATAATTGATGACTATTTTATTCATGTGTGGTTTTTATGTAGTGGCAGACAAACTATGGTGTGCAGTCAGATCTGCTAACCCCCACTCCCTAGTAAAAGCCTGCAGCTTTTAAACGTAAAAAAGTACACTGTAATTTGAAATTGCGTGTACAAGCTGGGGCCATAGAGTAGCAAATATTACCGCCGAATCAGGTATTGTAGCATTGGTCTTTGGTATTTTGTCTCGTCACACGGTGTCTAGAAAGCTAGAAACATCGCCTGCCCCACGTGTCGTCAACTCCAACCGGGATCAACATTCATCACCGTGAGATCGAGGGTTTTCAGTCCCAAACATTGAAGACAATCGTGATATTATATTGATTGCTAATTTATATGTTATTTCTGCTCATGTAGAGTCAAGTCTCTCACATGTAGTTTATGTAAGTCCATGTCGTTTGGATGGGACTTTGAAAAGATCTTTAACTATTTGAATGAAAGAAAGGTAATCGAGGGATTGAAATTAACGCTTCCTTAAAACCGTCTATAATTCCATTTTGCTCTCTAAATGCAGATCCGTCACAATGTATCGCCCCAAACCCTTGACATTGACTTTAATTATTTTTATTTCTACTGGAAATTACAGCAATGTTTACAGTTTTGCTATACTTAGTGATGAATGCGTAAACGATAACCTGTGTCTCATTAAATCTCCTGTAAGAAAAAGCCCAACATGTAGATTTACATGACATCTTTTTTTCGGGGGCTAGTAAAAAAAGTTTATCATCTGTTGTATACCTTGTATTTCTTTCTTTTTAAATGCTATTAAATATATATATGAACTGCATTATCTGATGCAGTTGCCTTTGCTGATGAAGATTTGTGTCTATCAGACTGGTTCTGAGGAGTTACCTGGTAACTTGAGCAACGGTCTTGCAGCACGACATGAATAATAATGTTCTGAAACAAAACCAGGAGCTGGAATGATGATGGGCAGACAGGCCCATAATCAAACCTGTACTTGTACTGCACTTTTAGCATCACTTGTTAGGTACAGAATTTATACCCTGGAAGTGAAAGGAAAGTTGACAGATCAGGGGCAAGATAGAGATTTCGATAACACTTTTTAATTCAGAAATACAATGGACATTAAGCCTCCATTATCTGGGTGGAGGATAAAGTACAGTAATATGAAAATACATGTACTTTACAGCCTGCATGATTGTCACATAAGTAGGTTTTTAGCTTCTGTATGAACATAAAGCTTTTAGAATCATCAACACGGAGACAGGTTTAGTCCCATAGACACAGACATCCACCACCTTTTTCTGTATACTGTACAGTTATGTCAATTAGGTAGTGCGCTCACTACGGTGGAAGTGCCCGTGTATGTTCGATTTCGATTAGATGCATGCCATTCCGAAGAAACACACGAGGAAAAAGTGATTACCTATTTCCATCATGCAATAACCAACTATCAGATATATAATAAAAACATCATATGCAACTGATCATCCCTGTCAACTAGAACGGCTGCCATGAATGTATCTAATTAAGTCAATGTGCATATATATTTTGTATATTTTACTGGAAAAATAGCAGAACCTCGTCGCGCGGACACCTCTAAGTGAACTTCAATAACAGGGGCAAGCAGGTCTTACAAATTGTAAGTTACAACCCCCTTTAAAATTGCACTAAAATAGATGTAGAAAAGGCTTTGAAATTATCAAAAGGGTTTGTCACAGTGACCTTAGAAGAGAAAAAGAAAAGAAATGACTTCGAAAGTGTTTTACAGCCTAAGGTATATCTAACATGGGTGCAGTCATTTTCGTATAAATGTAATAGTATGCGACTGACATGTCACCCATAAATCAGTGGGTAATGCATCTTTAATGTCAAGCTGTCCTATGAATTTTGATTTTCGAAATTTGAAATCGTTTATGACGACTGTCCTCATGTAAAGAGGACGTTGTGTTTAACATGAGTCATGGGTCCATTGTGACAGACAAAACCGGAAAGTAATAAAAGTGAAAAATACCATAGTTTGTTCCAATGTTGCAACTGTATCAAACGATGTGCAAACGTAGAAATATATGTTTTGGGTTGGGTGATATGTATAATTATTTTGTAGATTAATAATTAACCTTATTCTCTGTAAATGTAGAAGCGAGTAATACACTATTCTAAAATAAGTCTATCAATATAATGTTTTTAATAATAAAGAACTATTCCTTTTTTAATTCAACAATTTTTACATATAAAATGCAATATTTATTTCTTTTGGCATTGTATTACAATACACTCAATAATATTAAAAATGTGAAATGACAACTTTAATAATTAATAGAAATGCATATGATATGACATTGACAATGTTTCAAACAATCATGCATACTCACACACTAAAAGCACTCTCAAAGAGAGTGGAAAACGTCACATAATTTGCTCAAACATGATGATGATATATGAGGTGTTTATCCTATTTAGCTATTTCAACTAATAATGAACAAGATGATAAGGTAAAATCGTGCCTAAGTTATTGTCAGTGCTCAAGCTATTGGCGCCACCAAAACATTTATCAACATTAACTAAAAAATAAGTACTTACCCTCTAAGATAGTTTTCTCCACAACATTCAGTTATCAGGAGTTATAGTATAGTAGGTGCTGCTACCTTTGAGATAGATGTATGTTTAGATGTTACCAAAAACTTGACCACTGCTAATAACTTAGGCACAACATCTAAATATTTGGTAATTCAAGCTAGATGTTGTTGTTTTTTTAATAAGAAATCTACATATGTTAATAGTTAAAAATAACTAGACATCAAAAGTAGATAAGCATGCATCTTCAGATGAGAATAATTCCACCAATAAAACATGCAATTACCCTTATAATCTCAAAACCAAACAAGAATTGATAGAGTCCTAATTTGCCATTTGGACAGTAATCATTCAAAAACATTAGTCAGTGCTACACATGCTTTTTCCATGATAATCCCAAATGTTGTTGTTAAAAAACAAGTAATTGGCAGAGTAGCTCCAACAGTTTTGAATACAAACTAGGAATTCTAAAATACTGTGATATTGTGTGTACATTTTGGAATAAATAACTATAAGAAATCAACAAATGAATACATATGAATAGTCACACTGTTGACTGTACGTTTTCATTTGTCAGTTGTATTGTTGGTATATAGTTTGAAACTTTTCCTGATTTACTTTGACTGTACGTTGTTAATACATTCTATATTTAACATTTTCAATATTTTGTCAAACATAAATCTAAATACTTTTGAACTCAAAATATTTATAAATTATCTTTGTAAATTGCAAGGAAAATACTAAACATCTAACACTTTTAAAAACAAAATGTAGAAATATGAATTCATCATTTACAGAATGCAGTTAGAAGTAGTAACAAGAACATAAAAAACTTGGTTTCACATAAAAAGACTTTCAATACACCAATGGTTCCTGTCATCAGAAATCTATTTGATATTGTGCATAGCATTTAAAATTAGTCATTGGGGTTCAACCAAGTAAGTGAGCATAAAAAAGATTTATTTTGAAAATACTACACCTAAGTCATTAGGTAAAAGCATTTTAATTACTTCATTTGGGTATAAAAAATATTTCATCACCACAATTCATGCTCTTTACTGGCATGCACTTATGTAAAACTATTCATGACTCAGCTTAAAGAGCTAATAGTACCAATCAATTTGTCCCCATCATAGAAATCTAATGACTGCCTCTTACATTGCATGTGACATGTGCTCTGTAAAAAAACAATCTTTGCTAGCTGAAATATAAATTTGTAACTCTTATGTGTTGTGAGCATCAGTAGAATCCCTGGTTTGTTGCACCATCAAAGGAGTTGACGTATTGAGGAAACACGCCTGACGCAGGCAGCCACATCCGTGTGCGAGATGCTTGAGATCCATATGGCGTCTCTGCTTCCTCACTGGAAAAATCATAACAGATAAATAGTATACACTTTCACATCAACGCTAACTGGTTAAATAGTGCAAGAATTTGAAGGATAATCTGTTTTGTCTCAGTCATAAAAAATATAAATTCAAGTACTCTGTATCATCAGTTTCTTATTTCGGTAGATTTTGAAATATTTTTGGTTCTATTTTATTCTGAACATAACCTTTAGGAATTAGTGTTATCACAATGGGATATATTATTGAAATATCAATTATAGCATTTATTTAGAATTACACTTGAAGTGTTTCACAGGAAAATTAATCAAATACAAATGTATAAAATTATAAGGTAATACAATTGAAGACCATTTTAAATAAAATTAACTTATACATGTATCCGCACATTTTAAAACCAATTTCAATATATACTGTCTAGTATGTGATTGTACCTATATTCTGCCGGAGCATAACGTGATTTTCGTGGATAAACCTCATCTTCGTACACAACAGTTTTCTGTAAAATAATTAGACATTCCCGTTAGTGTTAGTGTGTGCATTCATGCTGAAAACATAAATAAATAAGCGAGTGTTTGACAAAACCTAAAAATGCCAATATACTCAATGAGATTTTACATCACCCACCACCAACTGTTTTTAGAATTCTTCAAATATATATACACATTTTTTAACGTTTTAAGCTCCAAACTTCAGATCATTCTCACCTGCATAACAAAGCTTCATTTTTGAGAATGTATGCATGTCAAGAGCACTATTACTAAGTATGTGCAATTGACATTAAGTTTCATAAAAGTAAAATTGACGTTAATTTTCTGCAGATTTAAAATTCTTCATTTTTTGATGTTCATTTTGTCTGGGTGTTTTTCAATGTAAAAAAAATCTCTTTTATTTTTCATTATCTATTTTTATTTTTTACATAAAAATGCTTCATATGCTGCACTGACCTTGTCAGGTCTGTAGCGAGCGATCATGCAGCCGACGCTCATGAGAGCGATGAACAAAGTGAAGGCAGAGATCACATAGAGTGGGATGGTCGCCGTGGTACTTGAACTCGACGAAGCCTCGGCTTGCTCCTCCACTAGTTTTATGTCTTCTGCCACTTTCTCTTCAATTTGTTTTATTTCATTTGCTACATTTTCAATGGCATCGGGTAAAATGGTGAGACATTCATCCCCTGTGTATCCTGAGAAACATCTGTCAAATATAAACGCACAATCATATATGATTTAATTACTAGTAATCAGCTCAATTGTTTCATTGTATAATTTGTATTTTTATGTTTTTTCTTTATAATTATTAAATATTCTATATATTTGACCTACATCACTAGGTCGTATTATCCACTAAAACTATACACTATAGATAATGCTGTATATCTGGTTTTTGAAGTTGAAATAAACTTTTAAAAAACAAAAATTTTGACTGAACTAATTCTTGATGTATTCAAGCTTTGTAAGGCTCCTTCCAAAATTAAGACGCCGACCGAAATTAAACACAAGTAAAATTTACAATATTAGAAAAAGTATAAACTCAAAATTCATGTTTTTTTAAATTTCATGTTAACTTCAAAAACAGAATATATCGCAGAAACATAAAAATATCAATCACATAACATAAACTAGTGCGGTAAGCTGAATATACAGAATTTTTAATAATTTCAATGTTTTATTTCTATATATATATGATTAAGTGTAAATGATGCAATAATATTTTTTCGTGTCTTTTTAATTGTCTTTTTCACCTTCGATGAATGTAAGAATTTTCATTTATCTTTCAGAATAAAATAAATGAAATAATAAAAATCACCGATAATCATAAATAAAATTAAATGAAAATTCATACATTCATCAAAGGTGGAAAAAGATAAATAAAGAGACATGAAGAATACCACCCGGCAGATAAAACAATTGGGTTTAATAGTTTTCTTGATTTCTAAAGCTTTCTTTTTCAAATTATCTAAACACATTTGTAAAGAAAATCGCTCAAATCTTACTATTTTCATCAACAATTATTTCAACTGTATTCTAAAAGAAGAGTCATAGGTATTGTGCTTATATCTGACCATCAATAAGTACATGTGCTTGTTTGCAGAATATTACGATAAGAGAAAATATATGCTTCAATATAAAGGTTACAAACTAAGCATTATTTAAACACATAAATTTTTTTTTGCGCTTTTGAAAATTCTCAAGATAATCAACATATAGAATTTTCATATTAAGTATCTCATTTTGTTCAAATATTTGTTAAGAAAACGTCCACACATACGTGCATTGTGCTACTCTTGAAGCATCGACTACACAATCTCCATTGCCATGACAGATATTTGAATTACATGGGCTGTTCAAATTCCCTGCAAAATAATAATAATATGTTAAGTAATGCATAACAAGTCCAAGACATAAATATGTGGTTTCTGTTATAAAACTAATCAAAATCATCAAAATAAAATGTATATTGAAGGGTTCATAACACATTCTACATTTTGATTCTCCCCCAAAATTTCTTTGTTAACCCGTACTACAGAGACAAAAAACAATAAAATCTTACATTCTACATTGTGGTTTTCTGCAGACATATCTTCGTCCACCTGTATTTGAAGGCCCTCTAAATTAAGACATTTTTGGACTTGCAGCTCTCAGGTCCGCCTTGATCTGTTGGCTCAGAATTTGTGCCGATCTGACAGTGTAACCAGCGCCGTAAACTGTCAGAACAGCGTCAACTTGTTGTGAAGAAGACCGACTGCAATCGTGAGGGATTTTCAATATGACTATGTTTGCCAATCAGAATAAATCTGTCTCATTATTTTGAAGAAAAATAATTGTACAATATCTAATAAGTGAAAATAATTTTTGAATGCGTAAGGCAAATCCAAAGTACTGTAAAACTAGAATATTTTGTGGCTATTAAAATATTGCGATTTTCATCCATAAATTATTTTGCGACTATTTGATTTTTCAATTTTGGTCCATAAATGTATGTAACTCTAAAATGAGTGGAGTTACACTAAATCATGTGACACACTGAAGAAACATGAGGATGCTAGACTCTATGTGATATCAGTGATTGTGTGATATCATTCATTTTATTCTGCAGTACAACTGATCTGGTAAAACTGAAATGCGCTATTGCTTTTTATTCTTGCATTCATTATTCCTTCCTTTTGGAGAAATTGTTTTAGCTCCATTTCAAAAAAAATTTTTATTTCAAATTAGACAAATAGTTTTAACACTTTTTTCCAAAAAGATAATTTATATGCAAACAAAACTAAATACCTAAATGAAGTTTCACATAAATAGCCTTCTCTCTTGCACACCGATACCTAGAAAGGGCAAGTGAATGGTTGAAAATATTTTATTATAATATGTTCAATAAAAAATTGCAATTCCAAAACATAACTCTTTGTATATATATATGTACAAAAAGTGTTATTTGTGAAGCATATATCAATGTAGTAATTGTATTGTTGCACAATAAAATAAATGAAACATTACACTGAAAACAAACAAAATTATTCTGGAAGAGTTCGAGGAAAAATCGAGATAAGCAATATCGAGAAAGCAAGGTTATTCTGCATGTAAATTACAGAGTGTATTAGCATGGATAGCGACTTACAGAAATTTGCGATAGAAACTTGCCATTTGCTAATAAAAACACTTACTTTATTAATAATAGCTGTACTATATTCCTTATATCTGTTAGAATTCGAATCAACCAGATCTGCTGACCACGCAATGCCCAGCCAAAATTTCATCAACAATGCATCTCCTGTAATGCACATTTTCAGCGAAACATCATCTAAAATTAACTTCATAATTTTTACACTATTGAACTCCTCAGCATGTATTTATCTTACTTGTGTCATTACCGTGCCAGAGCACATTACAATGGTGAATATTTTGCAATATATATATATATAGACAAGAATATATTTAATATAAAGGTAGTAACTCAGTTACTCTTGCTGATTAATATGATGAACAGTTTGCCATATACATTGACAAGAACATATCTTATAAAAGGGAGTAACTCAGTTACTCTTGCTGATGCCGTTACATAAAAACATCACACTAAAACTACATTTATATTCTATGCATGAGAGATGGAATTTTTTATATGATGAATACTTATTATTATTGCCTCTATTAACATTGCACTTGTGGTTAATATGGGACATGCCTTTTTACAATGACTGGGACATTGAGGAATGCTTGGTTCAAAATTTGCAATAAGGGTGTTCTTGCTAAAAGGACTTTGATGTAGATGGGAATGTGATACAAAGACAATAGATATTATTTGGAAATGGAATACTGGCAATAGCGATATGTGAATTCTAGAATTTCAGAACCCATGCACATATTACCACCCACTTTTCAGGATTCAAAATGCACTTTTAATCACAGCGATTATAGCAATTCTAGAATCTTACTTAGGAGTATTCCTATAACATTAAATAAACATTTAATAAAAAATGGGGTTATTAAGACAAATAGAAGTCCAATTGATCTATTCTCAAATATTTAGTAAACTCTTAAAAACTTTTGAAATACAATCATTACCAGTACTTCAAAATTAGACAGTATATGTAAATAAATATTTAGTAAAAATGATGTCATAATATAAATAGAAATCCAATTGATTTATTCCTTAATATTTACTTAAGTGTCAAACACTTTTGAAATGCATTACCATTACTTAAAGATAAACAACCAGGATACTATAAGAAACCCTATCCCCTCCCCTTCTACACGCTCACACTTACCAACACACTTCTTTCCTCCAATGGCTAGTTTGTTGGGGGCCGTGCATGAGCAGACAAATCCTCCATCTGTGTTGGTGCATACATCATCACAGCCAGCACCGAAGTCTTCCAAGCACTCGTCAATGTCTATGGGAGGCACAATCATCATCAACATCGCAGTTGTCATTGTCATCATTGTCATTGTCTTGATAATCATTGTAGTCTACATCATCATTGTCATTGTCCTCATAAATGACATAATTGCGATTGAATTACTTTAAGATATAGACCTGCTTACATGTATCTTCCAAAAACAGTTCTAAATTCCTAACTTCAAATATGATTAAAATGCCTTAGATTGCTTTATACCAAATAGCAAAAATCAACACAAAAAATGAGATAATAATTGTTTTGCTGTCATTGTCAACAACGTTGTCATCGTTGGCTTTGTCATCAACATCATTATTGTCATTGTCATCATTATTGTCATCTTTGTCAACCAGTACGGATTTATGACCATGTAATCACAGATTAGTTAAACAGTTTAACTAATCTGTGATGTAATGTTCAACTCCCCATCCATTACCATAAGAAAAATTACATAGGAAAGGGAAGCTTGTGTGTTTAACATTTCAAACAATTTTATATTAAAATTTGGCGTACGCACCACCATACATTCTATCAGAATTCGATTTAATTAACCCTCTCCCAAACACCAAAATACCTGGATCCTTCCGTGTCAACAATATTTATTGGTTATTCATTTGAAAAGTAATAAACTTGTTTACTCAGCTATTTGTCCCATGAAACTGCTAAAATTTAGCATCCAAATAATATAAAATATCCTTTAAAGTATATTTATTGAAAGATTTCAAAAAATTACATTGCATGTATTTCATTAATAATAACTTGTGTGACTGCCATGGTATGCATGCTCTTGATCATATTCACACAATATGACAACAGATACTGTGCAACTCAATTTCATATGTAACAGTAGTATATAATAGGGTAGCTCCTAATATATAATAGGGTAGCTCCTGGCCCACCATAGCCCCTTCAGCTGTGCTGTACAGTACTCACCTACACAGTTGTTGTTCTCCAGAGCATATCCCTCCCTGCACGAGCACTTGTAAGAACCCAGGGTGTTTGTGCACGTGTGATCACACAGACTGGTGTCTTCACACTCATTTATATCTATAAAAATACAAATCAGCAACGAATATGACACAAGTGCCAAGGAATTATCATGAAGAGAGTAAGGAGTTTACTGTGTGAACACACAAAAATGTTGAGAGTTAATATCCAAGTCATTGGAGGTCATAAGATACTCATGTTCAAATCCTACAACATAGATTCAAGATGCCATTCAAACATTAGAAAAAAGGAAATTCTAATTAACATGTTAACAAGCCCTAAATTATAAATTACACAATTAGGTGGGATTGAGTAACTAATGCTTGAACCTGAGTCTCGATTATTGAAGGTAACATGATTGTCATCTTGTAGATGATGCTAGCAACATTTTCTCAATAGAGCTGTGTGGTTGTGATATGGAACCCTATTTTATCATCTATAAAGTTACATTACCCTTCATACTTGGCACAGAATATTCTTAAACGTGACACAGAGCATCAAAAGAGCTATCTATCGATATGCATTCACAAGCGATGATATATGAAAAATTTCAAGAATAGCAATGGCTCTTTTAAGGGCCATATAAAACCATCTGCTACTATGTACATGGATATGTCAACATCTTTGACACCTTTGTTTTGCAACTGATAAATGTTTATAAAGTGGTCTAAGTGAATTGAAACCAACCTTGGGACAATGGACAAAATTGAAGATATATCCAATGTCATACTAATAAGGTTCTGCTATACATAAATCACACTCTAACGCCTTGGATCTCTCAACCCGTCCAGTTTAGTGGTGTCATATACAATCACAACAGCATTGCAACTAGAATAGAACCTCTCTACTAGTATAGGACCAGCAGCGGAACTCAAGTGGTCTCAATAGAGAGGTGGTATCTTTATGGCAGCTTCAGTGGTCTCATTATGAAGGCTTGAAACCACCAAATATGGTGTCATCATATAGGTGATCTTATATGTAGGTTGCACTGTACCTCTACAGCCCTTGGTGTTTGGGAGGAGCTCATAGCCATCAAAGCAGGAGCATCTTACGAACCCGGCAGAGACATCCTCGCACTGGTGCTCACACTTTCCATTGATGAAGGCACAAGACTCAAAGCCTGCAACAGCGAATACTTTGATGGAAGTTCATCCGTCCAGAATTGTACAGAGTGAACACAGTTAATTTTAATCTTAATAAAAGTCTGATTTTACTGGATAAGTCTTACAAATTTACATGACGTCCTACATGCAACTGTGGCTTTGGTAAACCATAAAAATCATTATGTCAATCTGTGAGAAATGCATAGTGAAAAAAGATTTTAATCTGTGTTTAATACTACAGATGTACAGGGAAGTTATAGTCGTCTATGTAGGGTAATATATGGGTTACTCGACAGAGGTCATTAGAACTCTCGACAAAATCACTATAGATATAATGAGTTTTTTAATGGAATAGTTAAAATTATAATTTCAAAATGAATGGTGGGAAAAAGTAACCATAGTCATGTGACATGTGGTATTTAACACATGTTTGATTTTTGAAACTAGGGTTTTTAAAATCAATTTATTTATGCATTGTTCAAAAGATATGTATTGTAATAATATTTGGCACTTTGATAATGTCTTACCGTCGTTTCCTGGAGGTCCTGAAAATATAAAATAATTGTTGAAAGACTATTCTGTATGCAAAAATATAACAACAGTATTACACATAGCCAGACAGCAAGGTTGCTCCAATAAATGCTATGATGCAGAACCAAAATATAATACACCAATGTGAATAACTGAATAATTTTAACTCTTTTTACACAGAAACAATTAAGAAAGTGGGTTAACATTTTATCCAACACATATTTTGTTTTACCTACGAAGAGGTTACATGTTATCTACAAAATCTTATAGCACCTACCTGGGTCCCCTGTAGCTCCCTGAGGTCCAGTGTCTCCTTGAGGTCCTACAAATGTATTGAGATGACCATGCATAGGCATTGTGATTTCAAATGTCAACAAAAATTTGAAATATTTGTCATAATAACCGAGCTACTCATCGTTTGAAAGTCATTCATACAAATTCATACAAATGATCAAAATTTATTCAGCAAATTGATTAAAAATTAATTGATGAATGAAAATTCAACTATTTGATATTAGTTAGAAATTGATTAATTGATTAATCAAAGTTAACCATAAGATTATTACAAAAATGCATTAATGCAAGAATTATGTACCTGTGGGACCTGTTTGTCCAGTATATCCCAGTTCTCCAGTAGGACCGGTGCTTCCAGTCATGCCACTCTCACCGCGTGGCCCAGTGCTTCCAGTGCTGCCAGGTCCACCCTGTGGACCTTGCACACCTGTATCGCCAGTTTGACCTATGGCACATGTGCATAATATGGATTAGTGATAATCTTGTTCCCTGTATTAGAGTATCATGTTCCTCTCCCATTTAAATATAGTCATATGATAAACTAACGTAAATTAAGCCGGGGACAATTAAGTATGAAAGGTCCACAATGCGGAGCTGTCGACATGGACAGGTTCCACTGTATTTCATTGAAAATTGTACTATATCTACACCCAGAATCACGGTGCTTCAACTGCCGATCGGTGTTGGGGGAGTTTTGCAATGTTGGGTATTTATGATTATATGAACCAATTAAAAAAATATATATTCATGTAAGAATGGGATAAATATGACAGGATGAAGAAGAGAATGTATCCTTTCTAATGTAATGACAGACAAAATAGAAGGTAGATATTTAGTGGACCAAAGTAAGTTGTATCTGCTTTATTACTATGATTGTAGTATCAAAAAGATATATGTGATCCATTTAATAGTTCACGCGACATAGGTCTGCTCTGTATATAATATTAAAAATCATTGTTTATTTGGACTAAAATGCTCTAAACATGATGCTACTAGCTCTGTAAGTGTGTTATGCCAATAATAGTTGAGCATGCAACTTATACTGTAGTTGACATATATATGTCAAATTACATGTTCAAATTTATATAATAGATTTTTTAAAAGCTAAGTGTACGTGACACTATCTGAAATAGGTTTTCATTAAGCTTAACATGTGCTTTAGGGGTGAAATCAGATAAAGGATGTGAGTAGAGAAGACAATAATCATTCCAATTATAGAATAGCGGGATTACTCCAGTTGATGGGAAGAAATTCTAAATGTTCCAATTACGGCAAACTATAAAGTGAAATCAAATTAGTTAGTTTCACCAAGAAATATTTACCAAAGACTAGTTCTAGATTTTCATCTACCTGTGTCCCCTTTCAAAGGGTTTGATGTGGTACTTGACGAAGTACTTCCTGATGCAGGTGTAGTTGATCCTGCACTGACGCTTGACCCTGAACTACTAGTTGACCCTGAACTACTTGCTGAAGTGCTGCCAGTAGTAGTTGACCCTGAACTACTTGAAGAAGTACTGCCAGTTGTAGTTGACCCTGAACTACTTGCAGACGTACTGCCAGTTGTAGTTGACTCTGGACTACTTCCTGAAGTACTGCCAGTTGTAGTTGACCCTGAACTACTTGCAGAAGTACTGCCAGTAGTAGTTGACTCTGGACTACTTCCTGAAGTACTGCCAGCTGTAGTTGATCCTGAACTACTTGCTGAAGTACTGCCAGTTGTAGTTGACCCTGAACTACTTGCAGACGTACTGCCAGTAGTAGTTGACTCTGGACTACTTCCTGAAGTACTGCCAGTTGTAGTTGACCCTGAACTACTTGCTGAAGTACTGCCAGTAGTAGTTGACCCTGAACTACTTGCTGAAGTACTGCCAGTAGTAGTTGACTCTGGACTACTTGCTGAAGTACTGCCAGTAGTAGTTGTGGTCACAGTACTTGTAGGCGTGGTCACAGTAGTTGTGGGCGTGGTCACAGTAGTTGTAGGTGTTGTTGTTGTGGACAAAGTCGTTGTTGTGGAAGGCGTTGTTGTGGACACTGTTGTTGTTGGTGACGGAGTTGGTGGTGGAGTTTCTAGCGCCCCACCAAAAGGATCACCCGAACTGATATAGAATCCCACTGTGGTGGTTTGCGTAGGCCCCGTGGTTGTGGTAGGTGCTGTTGTGGTAGGTCCCTGTGTGGTTGTTGGAGGTACTGCTGTTTCGACGCTAGGTAGGCCAGGTAGGGTAGGCGCTGGAGTGGTACTTTGACCGGGTATTGGTGATGGTGTGGTAGTAGAAGGGAACTCAAGGTCGGGGAACTGTCTTCTGTGTCTTCTACGTTGAGGCTGATTAACTGCAATGTAATGTACAATGAACATACATTTTTTTGTACGAACATACGGTCGTACAGTAGAACCTCAAATCTCGATAGCACTTGTCTCGATTTTTTTCTTAACTGGAAGTTAATTTCATTTCCATTCAACAACACTTATTATGAACATATATATCAGTTGCGTATCTCGAATATCGGCTAACTGGCACAATCTACTGGCATCCTTACATATTCGAGATAGCGAGTTTCTACTGTAAACTGTTAAAATGGCAGGACATTCTAAAACTTTTTTTTATGTTCCCCTTTTCATGAATAAAGATTACCGTTGCATATGTTTAACTAATATCTTACTCTTACTGTCATTCTTTTATTTATGTAGCTTCATATTTGGTAGTTATAATGAAACAATAATCAGTGTGGAGACGAAACCAAACCGAAGTCCTGATGGTATGAAGATGAATTGAGTGAATTTTGCATTGGTAATTTGTGTCTGACAGCAAGATGACCACAACGTTTGGCAATGTAAGTCCAACATATGCATGTACATACGGACTCCATTTGCAAAATCTAGTTTGACATGCGTGACGCTAAAAATCATATTGTACTTATACATCTACAAACGTTTCATTGCTATTGACAAAGCCACCAGTTGGTGATTATTGTAGTTGCTACATTGAAAGTTTTTCTAGTTATAGTTTGCATTACAACACGCAAGGCATGTGGTTTATAACATATAACTATCAAATAGGGGGGGGGGGGCAAATATGAAACTACATGTATATATAATAAGAAAAGGGAAAGACAAAGTGTAAAGTATCTAATAATAGTCAGACAAACATATATGACCGTGATCTCTAGAAATAAAGTATGTTATGCTTATAGAATTTTGTGATACCACCCCTGCTGAAATTCTTTTGACATGGTTATGGATCAAATAGTTGCAAATCAGGAACACAATGTCCACATGTAGAACCGTGCAACATGCGTCTGCATGTATGGAAGCTTCTCAGGGGGCCATGCTTTTTTATACTTACTATCGAATTCTTAATGTATCATTTGGCATTAGGCAGACGGTGCCATTTGTTCCACAATAATATATGCATAAGCACAACTCAAACTCCCACAGCATTTAGACTGTATTTGAGAGGGCGCAGCCACGTGATACTTACCCCCATGCGTGATGGGAATCACAAAAATCCAGATCCATCTATGAAACCACATTGTTTCATAACAGATTAGGACAGTCAATTCGGGACACTCAGTTGAGGACAGTCATCATCGGCAGGTGCCCGCTTGAAGGGACATCTGTATTAGACAAAAATGACAAATATAACTTGTTTTGTTATGCATGCTCCGTTATGATGATTGGGTTATATTTGTAACTGTAGCTTTAACAATTGATGTAAAGCTAGATATTGAATGTCTATAAAAATCCAGAAGATTTGACGTTTTTTGCTATTAAAGCTATTACGGTCTCAATCACAATACGCATGTTTAACTATTCATGACCTATTTCAAATCAATTTTTAACCTATTCAAAATAAAGATTTCTACTTTATCATGAGTTTGAATCTTTGCGATTTTTAATGATATTGACAGCCTGCATTTTCCATCATAGTTATTTACAGTACATGGTGATGTTATCAACAGGTTTACTAGTATAAAACACACACAGATTGAAATGATACATTTTAGTTGTCAGACTTGCTATAATCAGAACACGATTTTTGGCACAACAAGCCAACTATTAGAGGGCCTAAAATGCAGATTTGTGAATTGGTTTTGGCCCATTGGGTGTGTTCCAACTACAGGTTAAACTATAATGGGTTTGCCTTATGGGAGGGGTTAATTTACCATTCGTGTTTAAGGTGCATGGAGGCATTGTTCTTCTTTCGCTGCACTCTGTACCATAATCATATGTTGCTATTCCTTGCTGGGTTTAGTAGATTGTTAATTCTGTGTCCATGGGAACTTGGGTGCATATATTAAAGGGATTGAATAGGAACTTTTGTCCATTTTAACATGTATGCCAACGTACATGTATATTGTTATTTATTAATGTTTTAATTATGTAAACGGTAAAATACTTCTGGCCGATTGCTTGTTGTTTGTGAGGGATATAAACCATTAGAAAAGTACTATAATGGTCGTAAAGATTTATGAGTTTTTTTTCGTCAAGGTGACACTGTCAGCTAGGGATGATGTATATTTTGTCGCGCTCGACAAAAATGGAACAACGTTTCACTTTAAGAGGAGTGGGGGCCCGGGGGTTGTGTCGGGGTTCATTCAAGTTTCTGATATTCCACTTATTTCGAGGGTCTAAGATTTTGTCATGCGCATCAAAACTTTACATACATCGAAATTCTGCTATTTACTAATCAGATGTGCCATTAAAACATCACACATCAGAATTCACAGTTTAATAGTATGAATAGAATTCCTTGTATATAATAAATATTAATTCATGACAACGCATAAGTATATTTGAATAAAGCCGCAAAACACTTTGCAAACGTTCTTTGATAGAGTAACACATCGGATAGTTCCACTTTTGTGTGGTTGAGGGCAAAAAACTTAAAACAAGTACAATGTTCCACTTTTGCGGAGAATGATATAAATAATATAAGTGATATAAGTTGCGGAGATCCAGGGTGCGCTGGCGAAGCCTTCCCACGCCCCAACCCCACCCCTAAATGCTCATCTTTTTTCACCCCGAAAATTTCATTGCATGAGGTCTTTGGCAATGAACTAATTTAATTACTACCCCCCCCCCCCCTTCCCGAGATCCTGGATCTTCCAGTGAGCTTTGTTCTGTAGTTACAATACATAACAATAATATTTTTTAGCACAAATTATAAAAAAAAGTTCATTTGCCCGTCCAGGCCTCCTTAAGCAATTGCCGCTTTAATTTAAAACCTTATTTTTTGTGCATCTATGTTTAATTTATATTCATATAAAGGTTTTGTTGCTGTCATTTGGGATATAGCGGTCTCAATTTAAATCATTCAAATATAACATGCAGTGTTCTAAATAGCCCTGAAACGCGACATTCATTTTTCAACATTCTATCTTTCACATCTTCCTAACAAGCATACTGCTACCATGACAGACGTGGCTGAAAACAGGTTTTACAAACTTGAGCCTCCATATGACCTATATCAAGAGGCCCTGGGGAGACGCGAACTCAACTGAAACTAAACATTGTAAAACCGCTCTTCAGCTATGTCTATCATGGTAGAAATTATGCATTGTAGAAAGATGGGAGAGAGAAAATAAAAAATGAATTTCACAAGTATTGGGAAACACATATACCTAAAACCAGGGTCACATCACTTTGTTAAGATTGATAAATGACACAGTGCACTGGGGTATGACGGAGTGACCGCACATAAAAATTACCATTGAAATAGTTGGCTTGAATGCCGCTGTGAATGTCTTTTGAAACATACCAAGCCCATTAGGTTCTAAGAAAAACTGTAGAACCGTGACTTCAACTGATCATGATCGTCTACATACAGTGGAACCTGTCTTGTGTGGACATCTACAGAAGACGTGAAACGTGTCCACATAGTAGAGGTTGCCTACATAAGACAGGTTAGGAGATTATGTGTGTGCATAACACATGTGCATTATGGACTCACTTCAAGCGACATACCTGTATGTTACTTGTACAAGTATTACGGTTGTGGAAATATCAATACTAATTGTGGAACATCATTCGAAGTACATAGTTTGCAAGCAACACTAATGACCAAATGAATTAATAGGCATACGTTTTGCCAAATTTCGCAAAAGTGGAACATAGTTCTCTTTTTTTTCTTGACCCCCCCCCCCCCTCTCCCCCAAAAAGTAGAAATATCAGATGTGTGACATATTCGAAAAATATATACACACGTTTTCAGGATATATATTCAAATATCATTCTTATGTATGCCGTAAAATAATAGTTATTGCATATGAGGAATATAAATCAATATTTTGAACGGGAATTATGTTCTGCATATTTATAATGGCACATTTAAATGGTACACAGTGGAATTACGATATAAAAATGTTTTAGTGCGCACAAAGAAATCTTAGACCTAGGAAAAAAAGGGGGGAATATCAGAAACTTGACCGAGCCCCCCTCCCCGCCCCTAACTTCCCCTTCTGTCGAGCGTGACACAATGTACATCACCCCTAATCGTGTACACAATCGTTTTCTTAGTAAATACTGCTTGCTTGGAAGAAGGTGGGAATTGTTAAATGTCCATATGTCCATATATCCTGCTTATGGCGTAGTGGTCAGTTTTGGGATATAATATAATGTCCACTGTCCACATAAGACAGATGTCCTTAAAATGGATATTCACTTTGTATATGATGTATAATGAAAATGAAAGGGGAGAAGTGAAAAGTGCCCACATAAAGTAGGGGTCCTTAAAAAAAGAGGTCCACACGTTCCACTGTATGTCTGTAGAAATATAATCAAAGTAAAAACTATTGCAATAAAGTTTTATGTTACCTAGTATGTTGTTGTTGCATGTTCTTAATATAATGCTACAGTTATTTATACATTCCATAAATTAACAAATACCAGTAAAAAAGCCAAGTATACCTCGTTTGCGCTACATGCGGTCATATCCATAAACAACTTTACATAGCCAACTATTTCCAGCAATTGATATCACTCTACGAAAACTCCATTAAGCAAACCCCAACACAAGTATCTAGAAGAGTAAAAACTTACCAGACAAAATATTGTATATCCGTTTATATCAAACACTATGGATTTAGATAGTAGAAATTATACTAGGCTACTATCCATTCACGAAAAAAT
Organism: Streblospio benedicti; assembly: GCA_019095985.1. Lineage (NCBI taxonomy): Eukaryota > Metazoa > Annelida > Polychaeta > Spionida > Spionidae > Streblospio > Streblospio benedicti. The sequence goes on along the minus strand of CM032666.1, from coordinate 28,964,974 downwards.
ACAAGTATATAGAAAGGCCTGCCTGATGTTACCCTACGTTGCACCCGATAAGGCACAACACAAGGTTTGCTGACCTCCTGTCGACAGTAACAAGTCACGATTGAGGCTAGGGCCGGGTCGACCTTACTAAACTCCCAGATATAAATACCACGCCCGGCAAAGGTGCGAGGGGTGTGTAAGTTGTGTTAAGAACGTGTTATAGTTTTGATTAAAATTAATGGATGATATTCACTGTCTTTGGTAATAACATACAGAGACACGAATTACTATCACAATTCAACAACTTTTTGGAAACTGCTTTCACAATGGGTATAGAAAGGAAAAATGTTAATTGAATGACTGCATGGCGTTTGAACTCACATAGCCTAGTTTTATCATTGTACTGTCAAATGTCTATGTGGCAAGATGATTTTTACGGAAATCCGGTATTTTAGAGTACTTTGACTTCAGCCGGACCCACCAACCATCAAGACTAGAAGTCTAAATTTGGCCTTTTATTAACCCCATAAACCCCCTTTTTTATCTCCTGCTGTCTGCACACCAGGTATTCAACTCTGGTAACTGTTATTCTGTTTACTTCTACCTAACCTGTCTTTGTTTTTAGGCTGTCAATCTTCTGTAGTACTCTTTGAAAGTGGGTCGTCTAAATTACAACAGGTTTTCGATGGGAAAACATAAATGTGAACCTCAGAGTAATTTAATAATAGGCAACAATACAATAAAATGATGATTCACAACATGCTTCTTCATGCAAACAAGTTAGAGGAAAAGTTATTCAGTACAGTATGGATTTCGCCATGCACGTAACTACATGTACATGTATACGTTGGCGGGAACCGAATAAGGGTGCATTTGCCAATTACCCAATGAGGGTGGGTGTTTGGGTGTTGGGCTAAGCAGAAGGGTGTAGTACCGCATTTGACACAGACAGTTTCGTCGCTGAAGATGTTCTGTATATATCAGATACATCTATAACTTTTGTTACATAAAAATAAATATAATCCTTAAAATGACTCATTGTTTGGATGGCATGTACATATTGCAAATATTGTTGAACTTGACTATAGACAATGTAAGTTTAGTCGTAGATTGCAGATAAACTTGACACGCGAGTGTTAAACCCAAAAAGAACTGATACATAATTACCCTTTATAACTTTGTAGAAAATGTAATGCCCTTTATAATCTATGAGATCTAGCAATAGCAACTTTCATGTCAATATGCACCAAGTCTACATATCATCAGCACTGCCTTAAAAATAAAATGCAAGATGTCTCCAGACACATATGTCATGTCTACCCTACTGACACTGGCTACACCCGTATAATAAGCACGTTCAAAATACACACCACAAAGACAAGCAATCATATATCTTGGCTAATATATTAATGGGGTTAGTATTCAGTTTGTTTTTACAGGGGTAGCAAGTAGTTTCGCCCTCAAAAGTCGGCGTGCGTAGAACACGCCTTTGTAAGCAAGTGGGTCACTAGTATTTGGGCTGCGGCTCCGTTGCCTTTCCAAAGAAACAGGTCTTTATCTGTGTATCTGTGTCCCATCCATTTCACTTGCACATATGCGTAGTCAACTTTTTATTGGTACATATTGTATACGTTCAAAGCGTGAATAAGAGTGACATTTTATTGGCATTGAATAAACTATTTGAAATCATTCAGCCTAGTTACACGTATTCCTCACAGTCAAATTTTCAATAAAGATCAACATCAACTATACATATTTCAGATTCTTTATGTTCGTCACTATGCAACGTATTTCAATATTTGTATGATCACTTGCAACAATGTTTAACTTTATTGTGTTCAAAATTGGTGCCTTAAAGGCAAGAAATATACACTGTTTTTCTTTCTTTGTCAACTGTTTGTAACAAAATAATATAAAACAATCTCTTGGAATTTGTACATCGTGCACTTAATAATTTATGTAACAAAGTGGAATCAATAGAGTACAATATGAGTGTTAACATCAATGACAGAAACAAAACAAAAACAAGGTGCGTTCATAAATAAGTGCTTAATTGTCACTGCCCTTTTAAATAGCACATTAAAATGAACACACAAAACACATTAGAAAACTCCCCGTTTGAGAATTAATTTAGAATCAGCGTAATTCAGATGAAGAAACATATAATATATCAAAATTGAAACTTGGCACTAAACATCAAGCTTAATCCCAATGATGCTACGAATAAAACATGCTATGAACACTAAACTATAATAACCCTGTCTCAAAACAAAACACACTGCTATTTATTTTTGAAAATACAGTGGATAACAACTTTATCAAATATATTCAGGTAAAGTGAGGAATTTATCATCTGCTGTTAGATTATTTTGCAGAAGCTAATTGTTTTACCACAGGCGAATAGTTAGTGGGATGACATTTGGTCACACACACACCTTATACTAATAATAATTAAACAGAAGAATATTCAGTCATAACAATGAAATTTCAAGTTTATGTGCCAGGCAAAATGTACATACTAAACATGACACTTGTCATACAAAACATTGTAAAGTACCACACGCAAAAACACCATGATACAAGAGTTATAAACTTCTATGCAGACGCATCCTGAGAAAATCATCTTAGTGGAACATAAAAGTTTATGAACGTCCATTATGTGACATCGTAAATGCAAAATGAGACTTGGAAGGATGATTTGTTTTCCACTTGTCTATCTATGTACAATGCTTTTATATCTATGCATGAAACATTGGCAGATCAAGGTTTTTTGAAAATGACGGGGCGTGACCATCAAATGTCATGGGTTTCTTACACGCCAAAGCTCAAAGAGATACAAAACACACGAAAATGACATATTGCGGGGTAACGTGATATGGGAGAACATGCCACCTGGATCTGCCACTGATGAAATAAATATATATATATCCACATATCTATGTACATTGTGTAAAAAGTCAAGGAGTAACAAAAATCAATGAAAATGACATTTTTTGGTAAATGGGGCACTCCCAAACCCCCTGGATCTGCCAATGATGAAATAAATATAAATCCGCATATCCGTGAGTTTACATCAAATGAGTTCGATACGATTGATGGACATGAGGCACATATCTCCTTGGGTAAGAATCGTACGAACCTACTGATTCTGCATCAGCTCTGAAATTTAAAAAAAAAGAGACCTAGTTTCATTTCCACATAAAAGATGATAACATTCTTAGACTATGTAGAATACAATAATAAAGAACATGGTTATTTTGATATTGCTTAGGTTGAAGTGTGTGCTATATGAAAGTTAGTTCAATTTTCCTTCAACTGCATCATGGTATATGAGTTGTCGGCACCAGACGGTGCCTGAGTGAGTCTGTCCTATGGGACTGTACAGTTGGTTAACTCGAATATTGCCATCTCGAACATGTTACTGTTCTCCCTACAGCAGGATAACAAGTTAAGACTGTTTTAGCTTTTTGAAAACCTGTTTTTGTTGTAAATTGATTAGATTTTACACCAACTAATACATGCATGTTACTACAATTTGTTTAACTCCGTGTAGAATCTTACTCATAATATGGTTGAAGACGCCCTGGGTAGAACGAAGAGCGAGGGAATGGATTCTTTTGGCCCCTGGGGTCCACTATCACTCCCACCTGAATAACAATAATGACATATGTAGATGAAACAATTCTTCCTCATAAAAGAAACAGATCTGTGTTTGTATCAATACAGTTGAAATATTTTTTATGTTGATTTGTTTTATGCTTGTTTGTTGCTAAATGGGACTAAAGGTATTAAGCCATATGGGGAATGGATGATGTTTAAAAGCCTTACTATGCTTGATACGATGAAATAAAACCTCAAAATATAATTTTCACAGGCAGATCCAGGTTTATTTTTTACAAAAGGAGGAGGAGGCGCACTTAAAGGATCTCAAGGGTTTTGTCTGTGCGATCGATAAGCAAACATGCCAAAAACCCTATGAAAATAACAAATTTGTGCTGGAAAACGCCCTGCCCCCCCCCCCCTGGATCAGCCAATGTTGAAAGGAAACATCAAAAATAAAATCAGGAAAGAAGCCATGAAAGTGTCGTCAAACAAACCTTGGCTCTCCTGCGCCCAGTGGAGTAGAAGCAAGCGAGAGCCACCAACCCCACGAAAAGCGCCAACGAAGACAGCACGTAGAGTGGAATTTGACTTATCGACAGACTAGTTGTGGATGCCACCTGGGCACTTTCGGCTATCACTCTGGTTTCCTCTGCTTCTTGTTTGATAGTTTCAACAACCTCGTTGGTTTGGCTTGCCTGCTCTTCTATGTTCTTTATCCCTGCCTGTGAGAGATTTTCGCAAAAGTCACCGGTGTATTTCTCGGAGCAACTGAAAATTAAGGATAAGTGGGTAAATAGTCTATTTTAAGGTGAATCTGTTAATCTGAAGTCACGTGCTTATCTATACTGACACCACAAAGCTTTAATTGAGGTCAACATGTTACATTAGCATTGGTTGCCTGATTAGGCAAACTACATGTATGACGTATTTCCTATGAGCTGTCACCTTAAGGGACGGGCACACTCCACCTTGCGGCGGTAGTCGCCGCAAGGCGTGTTGAGGTCTGCGGCGTCTACGGCGTTTTTCGCATGCATTGACAAAAGTACAGTTGTGGGCACATACGCACGGGCCCCGTGCGTTAGGAATGCGTCGGGACAGGGCGTGGTTTTTATTGAGGTGGCCGTGAGATCAACTTGCATAGAACGTGCGATGTACTCGCCTACAACTTACGCTCTACGCACCGTGTGATTACAAAAGTACGGGATCCGCACGTTCATGGTGCAGGGAACGCACATGATATATATGTAATTCTATGTATTTAGTATGAATCATATGTAATGGTTTCATTGAGTTCCAGAAAAGAGCAACAATATAAATGATCTATTTGATATAAAGACGTTCTATTAATATTTTTAAATGGTGCTTGCTTTGTCATGTTACAGGTTTAGCTTCCATAAGTACCTTCTCTCCATATTTTTTTACAAGATCATTGACCTCATCTCCAGGTAGAAATGAAAAATCGTATTGTATAACTTTTAAACACTTGCTTAAAAGGTGACAACGGAATAGATACCGCTAGTCATGACATCAATTGCGACTAGTGCGTGTGCACGTGGGTGCGTGCGTGTGTGTGTTCATAAGAAGCTGTACTAACTTGCACATTGCTTCGCTGTCCACTTCCACGCAAACGCCTCCATTTTGGCATATCTGTTCGTCCCTGTAAAGCTGGCACACATCCGTAATCGTGACTGCAAAAATAGAACATTAGTCAACTGGGAAATGAGATAAATCGTAAAAATGCCATAAAGCTGACTCTTGTAAGCATAACTTGTAGCCACATGATTTGCCAGTGTCACGAATAACTACAAGAACAATGTTAACTATGTACTACAGTGTAGTGTTGATATTAGAGGATTCTTTCTCCAAGTTCCGGCAGATGCTGTGTGACATAGCCCTATAGACTTGGAAAAAGAATCATCTCTCATTACTGACACACATATCTAAGTATAACGTGAACTATGCTTATGAAAACAATCTAGATCCGTACCATTGTTAACTTATACTAAGAATCAATTGTTTTAGAGGGAAAGTGAGGGGGGCGGTTGATAAGTGGTCACAAAATCTGCATATCTCGAATCTCCTGCTATCTCGATTATAGTTTTACATCCCGTCATCTATAGTACAAATATATATGAGATGGGTATCTCGAGTATTGGCCATCTCGAATATTTTACTGTTTCCCTACTACATAGTCGCCAAAACGGAATTTGACCACCTTACCTGTTTTCCCCTCCTGGTTGCTGCCTTTTATGTCTTCGTCTATGTATACGATGAGATCGTCGACCACGATGGTGTTGCTCTGGCCCTGGGTGCCCGGAGACAGCAGGTCGTTCTTTGCGTCCACAAAAGTCTGGGCCACGTCTGCCGGGGAGGACCAGCCGTTGGACCAGATGGTCATCTCGGCGTTCACCTTGTCATTGCCTTGGGGCCATTGGCTGCAAACAATAGGCAGAGGGATTATTCTCTAGCAGACTGATTACAGTTGTTTAGCATTGTAACCTATATATTAGAAGGGTACACCAATGCAGCAGATCCTTTTTTTAAAGGTGGAGAAGGGGGCGCGTTCCAATTATCTCATGGGCTTTGTATGCACAACCGGTAGAGGACGAGCTAACAACCCTTGAAAATGAAATAGTTCGTGGCAAATGGGGGGGGGGGGGGATCCCCGCCTGCACCCCCGGATCTGCCGACAGGAAATGCAAGCGTGTATCAATGGGTAATAGTGTGGAAAGCCCACCGCGCTAGTACTGTTACACAATAATACAACACACATTACTATAGTGCTTATGTTTTGGACTGTACAGATGCATTTTACAATGGAATGAATTAAGATAGCACAGTCCCTTCTACTTAAACAACAACTATCCCGTCTTGAAGAAAAGGGCGTAGTCTTTTCCCCCAGATGATAACAGCTTGGTGGAGGCATTCAATCATGTAAATATATGTATCATATATTTACACGTAGATATATATGAATTAATTGACTTGGATGTAAGTTTTTCCATTTTAGAGGATCTTCTTTCCCCAAGTCTATTGGATGTATGGTGATATACCCCTCTAGACTTGGAGAAAGCATACTCTAAGGCATATATATACTTGTTTCAGTGAATTTGGTAGCTAAGGTGTTTACTATACATGTACTACACCGGGAGGTGCACCGGGAAAGTTTTTCGTTTAATGTCCTGCCTGTGGTTTTAGTCTTTGTACTTTTAAGGTCGGGTCAGGGATTATCTTGCGGGCGTGTGCCTTTTTACAATCTGATTAGAACCACGCATAATAGAAATGCTGTAAAAAGGGCACATTCATAACATCACACATATCGCAAATTTGGTCCCTTTATATGTTCGTCATAGTATTATATTAACACCGCCCCATAAAAAAAAACATAATCTAGGGGGGACTATTTGTCATCTCTATAGTTCACTATTGCTGGCAACAGTAACACAAACTTGTTATGTCCATATTGCTTGTCTCGAGGTTTATCTTCACTCGAAGTTATTTGTTTGACACATGGTTGGTTATCTCGAATATTTTATGGTTAACCATACTTATTCGAACTGGTCAGTTTCTACTGTATTCTTATAAATAAGGCAAACAAACTTACGTATATTCAAATGTGCAGACATAGGCATTTTTCTCTCTGCAGATGTCTACCTACAAGAAAGCTTTGAATTAAAATAACTACTAACAACCAAATAGCCTAAACGGGTAGACACACTTTGGTAATATGTGTACATATAGACAAAAGCGGTGAAAAAAGTAGTAAGTAAATATTTATTTTTATAATTCATTCTGCACATTTATGTGTCACGCTTCAAAAGCATTGAAGACGGACTGATTTTGTGAAGTTGAAATATCTGTGTATACTGTGAATTCCACACATATTTTGTTAAAAATTCTGTTTTAGTTAAAATAGGCTCTCCTGTTACCTTGTCATTAATGGAGCTTGAGACGAGCTTGTGTCTAGCTGAGTTTTCATCAGCTAAATCTGGAGTCCAGTTAGTTATCAAGCGAAACGTCACATCAATCGTATAGCCTGTAAAAATGAAGCACGTTAAGTCTATATTTCAATTTCTGCGGACATGCGCTGGAAAAAAATATGCGTAGATTACCAATTATGGCTATTTCGCTCAAGGTATACATCATTTCCATTTACTGGAGTGTGACTAGCCAATCAAAACAAACCACATGAGAACGTTATGCTTCGTAAAAGTAATGGTCTGATTGGCTCTAATCGTGTAGCATTTAGAGCAAAAGTTGTCACGATTCTCACTTGCTCTGATTACTGACATGAAAGTTATTTAAATAATCTCATCAAATACAGTAGAACCTCTGTATTAGGAACTCTTTGGAACCTGTCTTTGTTGGTCTCAATAGAGAGGTGGTCTCTTTCTGGGGGTTCATTTTGGTAGCTTTCTAAAGCTTTGAGACAGTGAAAAAATAGTTTTATCATTCAGGTACATTCAATAAAGAGGCTATCCCTAATTGGGGGTTCTACTCTATTAGATACAATGTATGCGGAAACACTACACAAGCGTTTGAGATTAAAAAAATTCGAACTGTACGTACCCAGACAGTCGTGGCGGTCTTTGGCTAGCACATAGCCGGTCAAGCAGCGGCACTTGTAGGTGCCCGGCTGGTTGTCACACGTCTGCTCGCACCCCGCGTTGTTCACCAGGCACTCGTCAATGTCTGTAAGCAAATAGCAGGGTCTAAGTACTTTAAGACTGTAGTACGTTATGTTTAGGTAACATACGTTGGCACTAAGTGCATGCGGATACCTCACATTGAGAAAGACATTGCCAACATTTTCAAGGTATACTACTATTTAAGTGCTGCTATTTTAAAGGCTCTATCATCATAAGACTTGGTTCTTGATTCAAATAACCGAAGCGATAGGTTATTTGATGAGCACAGAAATCTAGGCTGTGAGTATGGTACAAAGAGATCAGGCAACAGGTGATATGCCGCAAGTCCAGAAGGTAAGTGTTGCAATTTTGTGTAATTATGCGTTGCTTGACACGGATCCAGTGACGAATTTTCAAACACACACACACACACACACACACACACACACACACACACACACACACACACACACACACACACACACACACACACACACACACACACACACACACACACACACACACACACACACACACACACACACACACCACACACACACGATCCGATCCGCTCATAACAGCCACGTCTCACCTTCGCATGCTCTGTTGTTGGACCCCAGTGAGTAGCCGGGGCGACACGAGCACGTGTACGAGCCCACCAAGTTCTGACACAGCTGGCCACAGAATGACGGGTCAAGACACTCGTCCACGTCTACAAACAGGCAGGAAGCAGAAACTCAATATGTACATCATCTCTAAAAAGTGGGACCGACTTAAAGTGGTCTCAACGGAGAGGTGGTCTTTATTATATGAAGGTTCCCATTGGAATCATTTTGATGGATTGGGGCCAAGAAAAGTTGTCTAATTATAGACGTGGTGTCATTATAGAGCTGGCCTTCATTGAAGGTTGTACTGTGTGTTTAACACTTTCTGGGATCTGAATTCAGGAAGCTAGATGGTAATATTTTAATTGTTTTGTATGTTATCTCTCCTACATTTGATGATGATTGTAAAACAGATGCATTGCTTTTGAATCATTCATAGCATTAAGCACTGCTCCATTTCCATTAAAAGTTTTTCATTTGCAGAGGATGTATGTGACATGTGAAATATATCCAAGGAAAAATGAATCGTTGACTCAAAGTTTTGTCTATAATCTGTGAATTGTTCTTATAATTGAGAATCTAGATCGTATTTAGTGACACATACCATGGTGAATTCATTCCAACTGTTCAGATATAAAAGAGTACTGACTGTTTACACCTTATTTGTCCTCTACGGCATTCTACTCAGAGCTATGACACTTACCAAACATATGCATTTGGTATGAACTTTAACATAGCTCATCCACCCACTCACCTGAGCAGCTGTGCTCATCCGTGTCCAGGGCGTACCCCGTGTGGCAGCGACAGACGACGGTGTCGGGCGTGTCCTGGACACACTCGTGCTGACACCCGCCGTTCTTGCGGGTGCATTTCGCAATGGCTGCAATGGAAACCTCACAGATTTTCAAATGTGGCCTTCATTGCTGTGGGATTTGCTGGTGGTATTGCCTATTTTTAAGTGTATTCTACTCATATGAGGAGGTTATAAGGGGTCCAGAAATCACACATCCTTGATTATTTGTTTTTGCCTTTTTACCCACATCCCCATATTCCGGAAATTTTTAGGCGCTTTTTTCCCCACATCTAACTTCTTTGAACAGCCGTCCTTTTCACACTTTTCCCTCACTTGTTTGACATTTCTATTTTTCAGCCTCCCCCCCCCCCAAACACACACACACATTCTACTTCCTTAAAACATATCCTACATATGTCCCTATTTGTCATTTCTGTTTCATTTTATCATGAGTCATGAGTCTTCATCCTCAATATTTATGCAGACAAGTGAACATGGGGAAAGGATGAATCTACATTTTAAAAGAGCATGTTTGTGATAAGATATTTTTTTGGATTGTAAATGACTATAATCTAGCTACTTATTCTGCTTTAATGGTCGCGACTCATCCTATTACTAGCTGTCATGGAAACGGGTTGTTTACTGTCGGTTTACAATATGTTTCCAAATTCGTTTACAGGCAGTGTTAAAAATATTCCCTGTTTACAATACTAGTTAACGGGTTATTGTCACTGATGCACTTCTAGCTTGATTTTAAGCAACCTTTTATCAGTATACTAAATTCTAAACTTGTCATTGTCTGACCTTGACAGCTTCTCTTGTCATCGAGCAGCTTGTAGCCCTGGTGGCAGGTGCACGTGACATCCCCCGGCGCGCCGCCCTCCGCGCATGCGTGCTCGCACAGACCGTTGTCACGTGTGCACGTCCGGTTTTCTGCAAAATACAAGAGTCGTATGCTGTAAATACATATTTTTATGGGTAACAATTAATGTCACTCAAACATTCCTCTACATATGATTGAGGCACAGCTCATAACATTATTGATGCAATTTATTCTCTTTTAGTGTTGTGTTTGTTTTAACTACTATTGAAACTTGGTAGATTGTTCAACAATGATTTGACAATGTATACATGGTTTCAAGGAACGTGATTGCTAATTATCCGTCATTCAATGTTTGAAAGAAACGTATTATTTATCAAGTCATTGTTTATGATCCATATGAGACCATTCATTTTTACACAGACATGTACATAAAGAAATAATATTCACAAAATACTCATCTAACATAAATCACCTACCTGAATCTCCAGCGGGCCCTCTAGGTCCAGTATCCCCAATGGGTCCTATACAATACATTCATATATTAAGTATTTCTAAAACGCATTGATGTAATTCTTAAAACATAATTAACATGCATCCCCGTTATTGGTCCATTGAATCAATTTCAATATAAATACACTTCTATAAAAATAAACATTTTACCCCTTTCCCCAGTGGCTCCAAACTGCCCAGTATCGCCTTGAGTACCCTGCGGTCCTGTCGCGCCAGTATAGCCACTACTGCCCATACTACCAGTGGCTCCAGTCAGTCCTTGTGGCCCCGTGCTACCAGTGCTCCCTGTCGTTCCAGTGTCCCCCACTCGTCCTTGCATACCAGTCGCTCCCGTGCTGCCAGTCCTGCCCAATCCACCGGTGCTGCCGGTACCTCCAGCCTGTCCCGTGGCCCCAGCCCAGCCTGTTGCCCCAGTGTCCCCTCTCTGTCCTGTCGAGCCCATAGCTCCAGTGCTTCCTTGCGCCCCTGTCGCTCCTGTAACTCCAGTGCTACCGGTACCTCCCAATGCACCTGCTGCACCAGTGTCGCCTGCCTTCCCTGTTTCACCTTGCAGTCCAGTGCTGCCGGTAGAGCCCCTTTCACCCGTACTTCCCGTATAACCCGACTGTCCCATTGCCCCGGTGGCTCCAGTGTGACCCCCAGATGGACCTGGTGCACCTGGTGGTCCCATAGGTCCTGTAGCTCCTCCTGGTGATCCAGGCGAACCGGTATCTCCTTGTGGCCCGGTGCTACCCGTCAAACCCATTGGTCCAGTACTCCCTGTGCTGGCTGTTTGGCCAGTATAACCCATCTCCCCTCGCTCCCCCTTCATCCCCGTAGAACCCGTGAAGCCTCTTTCGCCTGTGCTCCCGTGCATTCCCGTAGCCCCCGTGCCACCTGAGGCTCCTGTTCCTCCTGTCACTCCCGTCATACCAGTCGCTCCAACAGCACCAGTTGCGCCAGTCTGACCTGTGGCCCCAGTAACACCAGTGCTGCCAGTGCTACCTGTCATGCCCGTGGCTCCAGCCTCTCCCGTTGAGCCCGTAAGACCCCCTGACGGCCCTGGAGGTCCCATGATACCAGTGTGTCCTTGAGGACCGAGCGGTCCAGTCTGGCCCATTTCTCCCGTACTACCTTGTGCTCCAGTCGATCCGGTCAATCCACTCGGACCTACAGGTCCTGTTGCGCCGGATGAGCCAGTGCTTCCCATCTCTCCTGTACTCCCTGTCTGCCCTACAACACCAGTGCTACCCGTCATACCTTGCGACCCACCTGGCCCTACATTCCCAGTAGCACCCATCATACCCGTAGCTCCCGTATCACCATCTTCCCCTTGTGGACCTGTACTTCCGGTGCTTCCTCCGCCTGGTCCCGGTGGTCCTGGCAAGCCTGTTGATCCAGTTGATCCACCAGGATCACCCGGAGTACCAGCCGGTCCTGTGTGACCCATAGGTCCTGTTGCACCAATTAAGCCCGTGGCGCCAGTAGATCCAACAGGTCCCGTGTCACCAGAGCTGCCTGTATATCCATGAAGGCCTGTACTTCCTGTGCTGCCTATAGCTCCCGTGTCACCATCTGGTCCAGTACTTCCAGTATGCCCGGCTGGACCAGTATTACCCGTGCTTCCAGTGTTGCCCCCGCCCGGTCCGGGAGGACCTTGCAACCCCGTCGCTCCTGTATTACCACCACCAGGCCCAGGTGGACCAGCTATCCCAGTATGTCCGAGTTCACCAGGCAAACCAGTCATGCCAACAGGTCCTGTGGCACCAACTGGTCCCGTGGCACCGGTAAGTCCAAAATTCCCAGTTGCCCCTGTTGATCCCTCCTGCCCAGTGGCTCCCGTCATTCCTGTGGACCCTGTACTCCCGGCCAGACCAGTGGCTCCGGTAAACCCCGTAAAACTCATCCCCGGCGGTCCTGGTTCCCCGGTAGCCCCATTGCCACCGCCATCTATGCCAGCTGGTCCGGGAAGCCCTGTAGCACCTATCGATCCAGTCGCGCCTGTGTATCCAAAAGGCCCTGTTTCACCGACTGGGCCAGTTGAGCCAGTAGTTCCTGCAGGTCCGGTGTTTCCAGTTCCTCCGGTTCCACCTTCCATGCCTGTTGCCCCCATGCTACCCGTTGTGCCCTGCACCCCCGTGGCTCCTGTGTCTCCTGTGGCTCCGCCTCCTGGTCCTACGGGACCCACGGGGCCTGTGGAGCCTGTTGCACCGCCCGAGGGACCTGGAGATCCAGGTAATCCTGTGGCACCGATGGGACCCAGTGGGCCGGTGTGTCCGATCTCGCCGGTGGAGCCAGTCATACCGTTGTCTCCTGTGGAGCCTAAAAAGTGCAAGGTTATGTTAGACGGGCAGCATGGTTTTGTTTTCAATAGGATTTCATTATTTGATGGCTCTGACTCCTCAAGACAACCATTGCGGCGGCCTTAGGTGGTCTCAATAAAGAGGTGGTCTTTTACAGGGGTTTGGTGTGGTAAAATTGTTAAGACATTGGAATGTGAGCAATGGTTATATTACAGAGTTGGTCTGTAATGAAGTTTCTAGTGTACATGAATATCAATACCGAGCATATGCATTGAACCTTCAACTTAGAAATGAAACACAACACATGAAACTAAACATGTGTATGAGAGGCAAGGTGTAACAAATCATAGGACTATATTCAAATAAACATCATTGTGTGCTGGTTATTCTATTGGAAAACAATAGCTGAACAACAATAGTACCAGTGAATCCGTCTGGACCCAGCGGCCCTGTGCTGCCAGTCAGCCCTTGGGGGCCTGTTGCTCCTAACGGTCCCGTGCTCCCCGTCTCTCCTGTTGGTAAACATACGGCAACGTTGATATGGATATAAAAATTCATATCAACTTATCATAATTTGTTTATTACCTGTAATCTGTAAAGATTGAATAGTAATAAGATAGAAAATGGAATTTACTTTTTTAAAATCTTTGTTTCTTAACCTCATGTGTTTGTTTTTCGACATTCTTATAAGTTTTACCTTAAGGAAAATTAGATATATTGTACTGTACATGGAAAGCATGGAAATGAGAAACGTCTATTAAATTCCACACTAAATATGGCACCTAGAGGTGATGTTGTTTATGCCCTTTTAGCGTACTTTAAAAGAGTGAAGAAGGAAATTTGTGGCAGTAGAGAAACCCTACTTCCAGTTGTGTACTAAGTGTTACGCTCACCAATTTCCCCAGTAGATCCTGTAGAACCAGTGGAACCAATGGGGCCTGTTGCTCCAGTATTGCCAGTATTTCCAGTACTGCCCGTCTCCCCGGTACTGCCTGTGGAGCCGGTACTGCCGGTTCCGCCTGTCGATCCACTGCTGCCTGTTGAACCAGTTGCACCGGTACTTCCGGTAGCACCAGTATCTCCAGGTATACCTAAATTGTTACGTGAAGAATGTATACGATCAATTATAGATCTAGATAGTTGAGGAAAGGAGGGGCGCCTTTGAGGGATCTCATTGGTTTTGTGCATGTAGCAATCGCTGGCCTCTTGGGCTCTCCGCACACCCCTACACTGGTTCTGCATCTTATGACGAAAGCTTATTGACTTCTAATTGATTTGAAACACTAGATAATACTTTAAATGTCAATGTTTCGAGGTGCTTGGATAACTAGTATAGGTAAGTATGCCCTTTTAAATGTAAAGTCAAATTTAAACATATCAATTATAAATTCTATGCACAATTCCCGAAATGGATGCTATGAAAAGGAAATAATTCGTCGGTGGGGGTGGCAAATAGCCCCTACCCCCGTGTATCTACCTATGACATCTATAAGCTCGATACATTGCATGACTACTATAATACACAACATTATGCCATTGTATATATGTTATTTTTCTATGTTGCTGACAAAACCTAGCCGTGCTGTACCTGTGGGTGGTACTGGCGTGAACGTGATCGGGTGGACCGTGAACTCGAACTCACGCTTCACTCTGTCGAGTTCTGCCTTCTCTGCAATGTGAACAGAAGAACATTTATTGACACAAGGAACATATAAATACGAATAGACTAGATGACATACAGCAGAACCTCCCATTGGTACCAACTCTATAATAAAACCAGCTCTGTAGTAAAACCATGATTGCGTTTTTCAGCCTTCATAATAAAGAACAACGTGAGCCCCCACACAGAGACCACCTCTCTATTGAGACACTTGAGGCTAATGACAGTACTGGTCTAAATAAAGAGGTTTAACTGTACCATAAATACAGAGGGCTCCAGTTGAAGTGAGGAAGTGAGGACGTGAACCAATTCGTAGTTAGTTATCGCCATTAGTGACGGTGAAATTGGTAACACGATACTGCCGAGTGAACGAGAAAAGCTCCTATAGTTTCCATATATCCCAGATAGCGACATGTTCCAATGCCTAGGTTATATGTATAGATATGCACTTTTCAAACGGGGCGAATATTTCTTTGTTGATATTTTATTATTGAACACAGAATCTGAAGGGTCAACAGTAGTCAAGTTACAAACAGTAATACAGCATGAGTCCCTATAAAGACAACTTATGTGGCATCATTAGAGAGATGGTTTCTTTATGTAGGCTCATGTTGGTCTCTTTATAAAAGTTTATGAAGGTTAAGGACGGCAATAACTAGATTCATTATATTACAGGTGGTCTCAATATAGAGGTGGTCTTAAATTAGAGGTTCTACGATTGCGTTACTTGATTCAATAAATGGCTTTAGTGCACACGTACTATTGCTCGGACATTCTTCATAGTCATTTTCTATCTTCTTGTACGTATCCTTCTCTGCATCGTAGCTTCTCTTGGTGACATTGAAATCAGGATAGATAAGGTGGCATCCCACGGTGGACTTCTTCATACTAAAGCCTTTGCAAAGGTCCCACTGAAATGGAAATGACATAACATGTCATCTTAATAAGTAAAGGTGTGTGTGCTTTAAAAAGTGAATGTTTATATTCATTTGAAAGAACCCACAGACATGTCAACAGAGGAAAATGCGGGGTCTTAAGTGTGGTAGATCCAAGATTTCCAAGGAATGGGGCCCGTGCGTCACATGGAATTTGGGCGAGGAAGTGGCCATGTAATGACATAAGGAAGGACATGGTGTATAAGGAAGTGGGATGTGAAAGGGCTGAAAAGAGCATAGGTGCGTGGGGAAAGGATAAGAAGGGGTATATTATGGGAAAGGAAAAACGTAGGGATGTGGGAAATAAGTCACAAAAAGAGGGATGTGCAATATCTTGAGCCCTTATAACCCCTTTCTCTACAAATATATGGATGGAGTAGGAATCCCAGGTTCCTGAGATCTGGCACAGTTACAGTATGTGATCAACCTACACTCACCTCATCACACATCCACTTGCATCTGTTTATGTCGATGGCGTTTCCTACAAAGATGTCAGGGTAACTCGTGTTTGACTCCAGATGATAGCCGAAAGAGCAGATGGCTAGAAAAAAAAGAAAGTCAACTGAATGCACGCATGTATCTCCAAATGTGCACAGAGATAATAAAATTGTTTCTCAAAGACTAAATGTAAATGTCTAGTGTATGGCCGTTTATGGCCGTACACCCATGCTAGGCAGGATCAAAATCAGACGACTCTACAGTCACACAAGGTCAATACGCCACATCGCAACCGTAGCGCAGACGTGCTTACCAAATCAATATTAAGTTAGCTTTCACTTGTCTGACCTGTCTGTACCCATGAATGTACCTACTGGAAGATGCTGTGGTCTTGATTTAATTTTTAATTAATTTAATGTTAATATATAACTGTTGAAGTCTGCCAAAACCACTGTAAACTTTGTTCGTATGGAAAATGCCTAATATCATGTCAACCAACCATTCATCATAACGTCGCAGGACTTTAATTGCCTTTGCATGGTGATGTGGTTCTGAAATTAATAATCTGCTGGATTTATGAACCGTAAAGCAAATATTCATACTTTCATTGCAAAACATCCCCAATCGTGTTTTGGTGTGCAGGGCACTATTTTGACAGGCGCAGTACACCAGGCCAGACGACCTGTGTCCGTGACAGATTCCTCCGCTTCCGCAGACGTTTTTGTCACACTGTTCTGAAAGAAATACAGTGTAAAACGACGATAAAGCTCAATGGTTTATGTGCAGGGCAAAGTTGTTGTCGCTTAGAGCATCGAGAATCTATTTAGTCCTGTCCTATGTTTTCATATTTTTGCAGCTACACTATAGTACGTGCAATTAGGAAACAGAATTGCTTGCGGTATCGAGGGGACCATGGGTTTATTTTTGGACGAAAAAACGTTTGCCATTGACGGAGGGAATAGATGTTTGTAGACGTTAATATTTGAAGTTCAGAAAAGCAAAAAGTCTACATGGAAGTTCTTTCTTTTTCTTTCTTTCTCTTGATTAGAAAATGTCACCACCTGTAATACTGATAAAGTATGACTAGATGTGAAAAGGTAACCCTGACTATTTACTGATCGGTCCCTACCACTCCCACCAACCCACACCCAGCCCACCATATACAGACGTCATGTGTATTTCAGTAGACTTTGTGACTGTCTGAGCACATATTTCTTTTTTATTAGAGTTTTAAATGTCATGAAAATATAATACATTCCCTAACTACTTCCGAACGTGATTTTAATGTATAAAGATTGGTAAAACCTATTAGCATTGTGCGGATAAGGCTTTCTAAAAGCTATGATATAATACAGTAGAGAGGGTTAAGTTCTCTGTGAAAGTTGGTTTGAAATACCTGAAGTTGCAGGTGCCACCAGTACCAGGATGAGACAGAGCCACAGGAGCGCCATTCTGCCTGCTGGCAACCTGCCAAAATAAACAGAAACCTCCACACTTACAATTATATTTGTAAAAACTGCAACTATATTTAATTACGATATTTGAAATGAAGATCTTAGGTTTGTATATATTCTTGTGTTATATTTGGTAATATTTGTAAATGTTTTTATTTATAATTCTATTTTAATAATCTATAATAACGGGTACAAAGCTCAATTATTGACTAAACATTTAGAAATATTACCAATAGCACACAAGAATATACAAACATGAGATCAGATTATGTGCTGTAAATAAGCATGCCCGACTCAGTAGCAGAGTTAAAGTGAGAACTAACACCACATCGATAATTTTGTTGAGGGGTGGGTGGGGGATAATGCCCCTGGAGTGGAAATTCCGTGAGTTTAAAATTATGTGAGTGGTCACGGTATTACTCACACTTTTCTGCAAAATGTCAATTTTAGTTTTTATCCCCATAACTTTCTAGCAGGGGCTAGACAACTGCTATACAACTTCAAACACCTCAAACCCATCCTCAAAAGCCTAATTTCTGTTTGTGTCAATTGTGGTGGTGGACATGGTTGGGTGTGACTGCACATTTGAAATATTTCTGCTCTTCTAAATGTCAAGTTTTAAAAATGAACTTTAAATAGGATTATATTTCTTGTTCCATGTGCAATACGTTTATAAAAAACGTAAATGTTAAAAATATATTAGTATTTCAGAGTGTGTAGAAGTAGGAGTAACCAAATGTCCAGTTGGTGGGAGTAACCCATGTCCCCCAGATGGTGGGGGTAACAGGACATTTTATTTTGGTTAGATTGGCCATATGCTATCCATGAAATATAAAAGAGGATTGATATAGAAGCATTTTTCGCAGTGGTACTGCTATACAACTCAAACCCACCCTTAAAATCTTTACTTCTGTATGTGTAAATTGTGGTGGTAAATGGACATGTTTGGGAGTAACCGAGTGTTACTCCCACAAGTCACATTTAGGTCAACTCACCCAATAATTATTAGAGGAAACAAAATATTATGATATTTTACCACCCACAACATAGCCCGACTTATTATAACAAGTATGAAATTGATTTAGAACCAAATGTGGGAGCAACATAACGCCTCTATGTCCACAAAATACAAAAATAACATGATTGGCATAGGTGTCACATTTGTTTGAGCAATGTAAACGGTATGATTCTTGGTGATTCATTTATCAAACATGTGTTTTATACACGGCAAACTTTAAATCTAAGGAAAATTTGGTTGTTTTAAAATCATAATGCAATATCTGGGAGTAACCACTTTTAAAGACAATGTGGAACAACACTGTGACGATCCTCATATAGAAACCTGTCTTGGGTGGTTTAGCCGTTTAAAATGTGAGCCATACGCTTCCGTGGCCGAATGGATGGGGAGTTGGACTCGTGACTAGAAGGTCGCGGGTTTGATTCCCGGTCGCGTCTGATTGGTAGGTGTTGAGAAAGCTTACCGCTAACAGGTAGGACGCTGCTCCATGGTACCTACATATTGAATAGGCATAGGTCAGACGAGTGAACGCTAACGTGAGTGATTAGCACGTCTGCGCTACGGTAGCAATGTGCTGTATGCCACCCGGGGAGTTGAGAAAGATATGGTGGGACAAGGATATCAATGACCTGGTGTAAAATGTAAAGTCTTGAGAGCAAAATACTTTGAGCATGACTATAAACCACCACATTTACATTTACCTACCCCAGGGTACGCATGAAAAGCTCTTTCTGTTAGGTACTGGCACTGGCCGATCCAGGTTTTAGGAAGAGGGGGGCACAACCTACGGATCTCCTGGGGTTCGTGCGTGCGATTGATAGCAGACATGTGAAGAAACCATGACAATTGAATAATTTGGTGTGGAAAAGGTGTGCGCCCATTTGGGAATGCCCCATCCCATCTTCACCCCTGGGTGTGCCTATACCTGGTGGGAGGATCCATTTAAGGAAGCACTAAAGAAGGTGCTAAAATTCCATAGGAAAATAGTGCATTATGTTCCATTAGCTTTTTATGATGGACACATTATCGATAACGAAACACTTAGAAAATACATAGTAATGGTAAGGTCATCAAATATGGAAAGTTTTACACATTAATGTGCAATCTGTCAAGTTTAAAATGGTTGGATGTTTGTATGTTATAAAATTATAGACTGGTTTGAAGTCGGTTCATCCAGTTGTATAAAAATGCTTTGGTACATTGAACACCATTATCCGAGAACTATATGTAGTAATCAAGGTTCTTTTGTTAAAAATCTTAATGTAGCTTAATGTCTTAATGTGAACATTTAATGTATGCTACTTTTGTGTGTGAATGTTTTTCTTAATATCGCGTGCTCTGGTGAATTTCCGCCCAACAGTCAGGTCAATAGCATCATTTGACCCATTGATCATGTTCTGCAAAGTGTTTAACATCTATAACTAGAGCTTTGAATATTTTGCATCATTGAGAATTTAGATAGATATGTCCATGCTGTCTGTTTTCGTCTATCAAACTTGATACATTTTCAATGCATGCATGCATGCTATGTAGAGATTAAACCTAGCAATTATGGCTAATCGCCCTATACTAATAGTTACTGGGTGGTGGGGTGCAGTTGTATACAATCTACTTATCCAGTTCACTTGAAGTGCTTTAAAATTCAGTTTCCCCCAATTCACCTCTATCTGGACCCTCAGAAATATACTCGTCTTCAACATTGTTTTAATTACATGTGTGTCGAAACCATGTCCAAGATAATTATGGCACCCATTCTACAATATTAGGGACTATCAGAGTGTAGTTTTAGTCACGAGTCTTCCACTTACATAACCTGAGAATCTATTTAGTCTTATCCTGTATTTTCATTTTTTGCAACTACACTTTAGTACGTACAATTAGGAAACAGAATTGTTTACGGTATCTAGGGGACAGGAATATGTAAATTGATCTAGATATACATCACGCAGATCATTTCATTTATCAAAATGTTAACTCCCTTAAGATATAATTTATATCAATCTATCAATCTACGTCAGCCAAGAAGCCAGTCGGGTTCCCACTATTACATTTTCCACCGCCTACATGTAGATGGCATTCAATATGCAGATTGTAGTTTTAGATATAAGCACGCTGAATTACATGGTCCAGGGGATGTGGTAATACCGGGCTATTCAAGTCCATCATAAACATGACTAATGTCAATATGATTATTTATATAACCCTCAATAGGCGTCTATTACGGCTGACAACATGTTGATTTCTGAATAGGCGTTTACTATTGATAACCATCTCATATATTTCACTCACTCGCAGATCTATCCAGGTTTTTGAAAGAGGTGGCATACTTATGGGATTCAATGGGTTTTGTACACACGATCGATGTAGAACATGCCATAAACCCTTTGAAAATGAAGTATTTCCGTGGACGAGGGCGCATCTGTATATGTTCACTGTATCAATATGACTGTAGTGCACTTGCATCAGAACAAAACCGAACGTTAAATTCAAATGTATGGTGTAATTAATCACTAATTTACAAGTAAATGGGTTCACTTGCTTATTTGTAAAGTTAATTCAAGTGCACAGTGATATAATGACTACGATGCAATACTTAATCATTGCACAGTAAAACGTTTAATGAAGACCACTTCTGTATAGAGACCACCTCTATAAAAAGACCATTATCTTGCTCCCAAGCATCAATAACGAGTTCAACGGGAATCTCTATAAATAGACCGCCTCTCTATTGCGACCGCTTTAAGCCAGTCCCCTAGCTATAGGTTGTTCTTACTAAGAGGTTCTACTCTATGCGAAGAAATTGTTTTAAACAGGTTTCAATTGTTACGTTCTGTATTTATAGCCTGTTGGTGATTACATGGCATTGTAATTTCCAAATAAATCAGCCACCAAACACCATAGACTAAAATTGGAAGCAATAAACGATGTGGGAGACTTAGAGTTCATTAACAATGCCATATGGGGTCATAAAATTGAAATGTTTTGACACAAACTGTGTCAATTTTTGTAAATAAAAACAACCAATACATTAAATAAATTAACGTTTAATTAAATTAAGTGTACAGTATCAACATACGTAGGTAACATTCAGTCTACAGTATGTGAATATACAGGGTGTGTCAGAAAATAACAGAACAGGGCTCCTACGATGGGCGTTGACATGTTGAATATTGAATAGACTTTGATATTGTTCAAAATATGCAGCCTAGTGTGGCAATTTAGCATTCAAAACACAATGCAAACTTAAATTCCACACGGTGGGGTATTGTGTCATAATAGTCTCGTGTTGTCAGCATGTAATATTTCTTCGATGTTATAAAGTAACAATTTAACATTTAACATATTAATGTTATCCGTTCTGTGTTATATCGTATCACTGCAAATAAATGCACACTGTACCACTTCCAAATATGATATAATTACAAAACTACTTGAAATAATTCTAAACTGCATACATTCCAGCTTGAAAAATGCCTTTGTGAAACAAGAAATGATTCAATTGTAAAAGTGGTTTCCACCAATTATTCTGCCAGCAACTACAGTACCCTAAATGTGGGTTTTATGGACATCAGCTTTTTTGCATGTAACGAACACCATCCGAGTACTTTTATGGGAAAAATAGAAATAAATAGAAAAAGTGCTTGTTTTATTGCTTTATGGTGTTAACCTTGGCAATGATTTATTTTGAATGTACCATACGTTTGACATTTTCAATATTTATATATTTTTAATCTGAATGACACAAAAGAGTACATTGCAACAAATTGGAAAAAATAAATTTTAAATGTGTGCAGTCTAATTCCAAAACTATCTTCTATCAAGAGAATCTTTGTCAATAAGCTTTTATTCGATTGATATTATGATGCTCTATAAAATCCACAATGCAATCTAGTTCACTGCCCTTCCAAAGTCTGTTTGACCGGCTGCGCAATTTTGTTTGACCTTGTTAACAAATAAGGGTTCCATGCCAAGAAAATAAAAACAAATCGGGCGTCATACATGAATGTATACGCGGGAAACGCTGCTTGTGCATGGTTAAAGCCAAGAAAATATCCTGAAGTGCGGACAATTTGGCAGTACGTTTATTTTTCTTCAGGGCTGCTGTGACGTTTTCACATTCAGCTGCACCGTAAAGCTATGGGTACAACGCGCATTGTTGATTTGTTGGTAGTACGTTTTTTCCTGATCTCTATGAGTTGTTGGCAGTAGAGAAGCAGTAGAGAGGCAACACAACAGGCTGTACCCACGGTTTAAGTGAAATACTCTACACGTTTGATGTTTTTCTGTGTTAACAAATACTTCTCGTTGCTTTCCGAGAGAATGGTACTCAACAAAGTGTACGAAATTCCCCGAAAGACTAATTCGATGGCATTACAATGTTTAATCCGCTGGTACTCTTAAAGCATAATATTCCTCCGATGCTGTATAATTCGTTTCTATTTTCTTAGGGTGCGTATACCACCCCCCACCCCCCCCCACCCCTTCACACATACACCCCCGGATCTGTCTAAGCTGGATTGAATATTGGACAAGGCATTCATATGGTCAATTAAATATCGTCTTGTTGGAACATATTTTAAAGCAATAGAATTTTGCCACTGCAAGTTACTATCAACCACGTGGGAAAAAAAGATAAGTTATAGATGTATGTCTAACTTTTATGCACTATCACAAATAGTTTGTATTCCGACCCAATAACTTTGGCTGTTGTGTGACTTGAAGATAAGTGTAAAAGATACTTTATGTGGTTACCCAAGTGAATACCATTGCTAGTATGCCATGCTATCGGGAATGTTTTATGAGTGTCAAACAGTACTTGCATGACATTAAATTATTGGAAATGTCTATTTCAAATCGTGTAAGAGGTTGATGGGGTTCGATAGCGGATACGGGGGACAGAGGAACCACCATGTCCCTCCTTGAGGGACCATTATTCCACATCATCTACATGTATGCTGTGTAGCTTTGCATTTTCCGACACACAAGTTAGATGCTCTTCGTGGCTGGTGCTATTTCAATCTATTTGCGTATGTTTTGTTGCTATTTGTTGTGTTGTTGTTTGTCTTTGCTCTTTGTTTTGTTTTGAGGGGCAGCTGGTTTACCTACAATTGTCAAAAGCAGCACCCGCGTCAGTTGTGATTTAAGTGGGTGGGGCGCAGGGGTTGTTCACGACAAGCAACATCTTTAAACATTGATGATTATGTAAGTCATTTGTTTTAAAATGTGTAAATGTCCACCTTTATAGATGGTAATGCCTAAAAATATGGGACCCCTTTTAGTTGGTGACATTTTTGGTGTCATTATATTGGGAGCCCCTAATGTAAATATTTAATGCCGTGACCTGCAGCTTCCTGGGTCAACATCACACCCCAAAAGCACTTAATCGGTCATTGACCAAAACAATAAAAACACGCATAATATGAATATCACCACCCAGGCCACGTTCGGGTGTTCATGAACTTATTATCTGTGGCTTGATAGTTTTTTAAGGACCGCTAATGTAGGTGCCGCCAACCCCGCCTGTTAGAGCAGTAAAACCTGGTTTCCTTCAACCTGAACAATCAGCCACTAATGCTTTTATCATTTTTAAGCCTATTGCTTCCTCAATCTAAAGTTTTCAAGGGACTGTATACGGGACATAGCTTTCTAATGGGTTATTTTCTTCTATTTTTCTTTGTTAACTACTATTATTTTGATATAATTGAAGGTTGGGGGTACTGCTTATCATGTAGAATATTCATTGGCATTTCAACTCAAACCCTTAAGTTATGTTAGTCATGTTAAATTAAACGTAACAATTAGTTTTAACATGCCTAAATATGCAGTAATTACAGGGACATGATGTGACAGGTTCGGAAATATTCCGAAGGTGGGGAATTAACTTTTCTGCATGCACTTGCACGATTCGGATTTAAGGAAAACAACAACTGCATACCCGACTAATGTACCGTTGATAATGGAGAAGGCCCGAGTGTAGTACTGTGATGAATATATACGTAATAACAAATCATACTCTATAACATAGTTAAACGTTGGTATTGGATGGTCTGGGAGAAAGTTAGAAATAATACAAATGCTGTTGTGACGACCTCGAAATTAACATGCATGTTAAAATTGTCGAGCAAATCACCTACAAGTATTGACTTTACAATGTAATTTTTTCTAATCATTGGACAAAATACAAACATGTTAGTTAAACATAGTTTAAATAATTTTGACTGTTGTGTCATATTTTGCATCTTCCATACCACACGTGAAAAAAACAGTCAAGTATTTCCCATTGGTATTGCTGCATTAAGTCAGTTACCTCTCGTGCTATCCCTTAATGTCTGTTTGCGGTGTTTCGTACATTTAAGCCACTGTCACATCTGTATATCCACAATTAGTGTACACTACTTTGTCTTACGTAAATTCTATGCATCATTTAATAATGATACTGAAAACTAAATATTAAGAATGTAGACGTAAAAAGCAACTGGGTGACTTCTAACAAAAGTTCTACCCTTTTAATTTATGCACACACCCAAAGTAAGCCACACCCGTTTCGGTAAAAAAGGATCTTAAGGTGTGTGAAGGTTGTTGGTTGGTTGTTACCTGATGTTAAAGTCTAATACGACTATTATATAACGCCAAACTTGCCTCTCCCATTATGACTATTAGAGTTCAAGGTAATTTTTATATACATGCTTTGTTGGTAAGCATTGTTGTTAATTGCATTACAACTGGTGTTGGTATCATAACATCATTGAGGGGAAAACAGTGTCCTTCGTTTAAAAGGATATTTCCACATCTCTACAAAAAATAAAAAATGATTTTAAAGGAAATGTAAAATTTGTTGGCATAACATGTACATACATTTGTTAACCCAATTTGTTTTTTGATTGTTAACTGATATTAGACTACTATTTTACATGTATCGGGAAACTTAATATGGGTGTTGTTCTGTATTTGTTTCACATGGTTGGTCTTAGGTAATAGAGATAATCATAATCAGGGAAGGATCTCCAATTAAGTATTGCATGTATTTAAAATGAAATGTTCGTAGCATATGTATAGAAAACGGTACTATTGGATATGAATGTTTCATAAAGTTCAGACGGATATTTAATACAGTTTTCTACACAACCCTTTGCTAAATACGTAAAAAATGTCATTTCAGGGCCACATTTTATACGTCACATGACATCAGTCGAAATTTTACTACAAAAGGTGACTGCTGATTCGAAATCCGAATAACTGAATTTAATAATAGTTTTTTTATAGTTATAAAATCATCTTGCTAAAAATCCGCGAAACAATTAATACCCATATATATGCATGTGAATTGTGAAATGTAGAAGCAACACATGCAACTGGTTATGTCCATTTTCACCTGTTTGCTGTGGACACCCAGACAGATCATCAGGTATATCCCATGAACACATAGTTGTCGTTTATTAATTGTAGACACGCGCGCCTTTCATAAAACCATTAACCAGGTCCATTAGGTTGATCAATGCATGGCGGATGTGGCTGTTGTCACGTCCTTGGATCCGCCTCCGCACACACACTGTTGGAGAGTGTCCGTGTTACTCTCAATCTCCTTTGCAGTCTTCTGTTAACCTATGCTGCTTCAAAAGTAACAGCAACATATCAATAAACAACCACTGGAGGACTTGAGCTAACTGGTGGTTTTTATAAATGTTTTTTGTTTGGTTATGATAGAAGATGATCTGTTCATAAATGAAGGTCAATTTGGGCAGACGTTCCCTTTCAATACTTTCTCTATCAATGAAGGTCTACTGTAGATATAACAATGATATGAAAAAAGGGTGGGTGGGTGTTGGACCGCAAAATATAGCCAACCACAAAATATAATTATAACCCGTTATGATTTGTGTTGAAGCAAATTGTAACCACACACCCGCAAATGGTCTTGCTGACGCAAAATGTAACCACTGACGCAAATTGTAACCAAAGTGTCAAATCAGGTATAATTATGGTCACCATGTAACCAACCAGCGACGTTTTACAACACATACAGTTACTCAAGGTCGTGAGTCACGGGATGCATAGTGACAAAATTGAAACATGGTCTATGAATTATTTAAAAAGTTTGACATGTTTTTAACATTAGCATCTATTTTTAGCTAAATAGTATTAGCTAACACATATCTGATATCACTTCAAACAACCAGAGACGACTCTGGAGGGTGCGGCTAATTACTGCACTGACCCAGGTCACTCCTTGGTGCATCTTGTCAGAGTCTCGCAAGCTTTAGGACTACTGCAATGTGCCATTGACACTACATTATTGTGAGTACTACCTTTCCCCGACCACGCGTTGCAGTGGCAGCACCAGGCTATTGACATGGTATCTTGAACTTTCTCCCCATTGTAAATAAAGAGAAACTTGTACTTTTGTCAAAGAGTGTAATAAATAGGTACGTAATATATCAGTAGTGATGCAAACATGTTAGCACGGCCAATGCAATATGCCACCATTGAAACTTTCTGTATTTTTCTTACTAATGAATCGCATTTATTTATGATGTGACACGTATATAGGTGCACCAATACATTCTCATGCAATCCATGGTTGCTGTGGCAATACACGTGGCGTGGAATCTCTCACTGTGCTGGCATGGACTCTAGTACTATTCTATATATAAAGATAATTTTATGCGAGTATTAAAAGATTGATGTATGAACCGTGTTTTGTTAGCAACAATTATCAGATACATGTGTAAGCATAGTGATGCCTTACAATGTCATACAATGTACATGTTATTTACATAAAGGCAGTTGATTTTGATTTCAATCATGAATTTACAAATATTAAAAAGGACACTGTGGGCTCTTAAACAATGACCTCAACTCATGAGACATTAGAGGCCGGAATGACCCGAGCGGCTACAACAACAGTGGAGCTTACAACACCAGAAGATACAACAACGATGTTTCATATCAAATATTGACCTGCTTGCATGCTGTAAACGTTTTCGAGTTCAACGGCAGGTGGAACCAGGCATGATGAACTGTACAAAAAACATCATGCTTTACCATCTGTAGAGAGCTGATTTCCGCTTTGGGGTTTTTAAGGACTGTATTTTCAAAATAGTTGCTGCAATAAAATTTGCTGTACCATTTTGCAGGCCATATTTGTGTTGATTCAAAGAATGATAATATATTTCCATAACTAGGACACACAGGGCGAGACTACAGCCTATGCAGAGCACAGCAAACAGACCCTGCAAATGAAAAACTGACAGCTTAACTGCACCATTTACTTTACAACTGTTAACTGTTGGTGAGTATTGTTCCTTCCATCTTTTAAAAAGTCCATTGCTGTGCATTCTGTTCATCAATTGATTCACGTCGTATGTGTATGCAGAATTCAACTGAAGTGCCACTGAGTACGGCTGAATAAAGAATTCTTCCTTAGCAATTGTGCATTCACAATGGTCGGAAAGAAAATATTCTGCACTTGACTTGTCTACTATGAATGCATACTTTTCACGTGTTACCATTTGAAAGTGCTTGTCAGACGATGGGCTTACAACGTCATGGCCATTGGCTTGAAACATCATGACTTTTTTCCATAGTTTCTTATAAATTGGGTTTGGGAGAGTTTGGAAATCTACTTCCCAGATGGTCCCACCCCAAACACCAAACATATACTCCTCCTGGTCCACTAGTTCAGAGAGGGTGTTGAAAGGAGCTTCTGATTTATTTACTGTCAGAAGCGACACCAGCTTTGCTGTGTATAGCGTTCCAATGATGACTGAGAACAACCACCAACTGGCGATCACAAATCTCACGGATGCATTCCGGGGTATTCTCACACGACTCTCCTGGAGGAGAGTTCCTACAGTGTACCAACCTGATTCCCAAACGGATTTCAATTCGCTGCACTGTTCACCCGGTGAGGCCCTGTTCATGACAGCCAATATCAGAGCTATGAACACTATTGCACCTGGCAGGAGACACCAAATCTCATTTTGAAAGGGCCTCACAAGACTTGAGAAAATGGAAATACCTTGGCTCAAGGAAAACGATTTACAATACAAGATTACAGTAGGTTCGTTGTAAAATGGTGTGCTAGCGTAATCCATGTCATTGCGCCTGCTATATGAATTGGTACTAGGCACAGTGGCGATACTGACTTCTCTTCTCTGGAGGAGGCCGGCCAGGCCGTTCCAAGAGCCATTATTATCTACAGAGCCCCACAGCATGTCTGGCGGCTCAACAAATGTGTAGGTGAAATCAAGAGAGCGTGCAAGAAAATTTGCAATTTCAGCACATATGCCAGAATAAGTTGTTTTTCTGTTGTTGATACTCTTACACATAAATGGGCCCCAGTAGTTGATACCGATATATATATGTTTCCCGTTGAAGCCTCGAAATGGAAAGGGGTTTGCATTTAAAGTGAAGTTTGTAGTATGCACATTGTACTCTCCAATAATATCAAATTTTAACTTTGAGTGCTTTGGTCGGTTAAGAAGTTGACAAATATGGTGCTTTTCACTCTGCTGAATGATTGCAATGTTTATTATGTCCCCAATATTATTAGCAATAGACTGAGCATTACCATATTCCATGACAAGTATCCATCTATATTTATATGTGTAGAAATCATGTTGATCAAGATCTTTGTCCAGGTTATTTGCAAGGTTCAGAATTGTAATCAGCGAAGTTACATCTCCAAAAACAGCTATGTCTCTGTTGTTCCTGTTGTTGATGGTTGTCAACACCTTCCGTGCATCACTATCAACAGTGTTGGGGTGAAATGAGTAGATGTCTTTGGAGAGTGACCACAACTCGTCAGAGGCTGGCCCTTGCAATTTGCGCAACATGTTGTGCTGGCAAAGAATAATCAGGTTTTTCAAATGGACTCTTTTCGTCACTCCAGAAATAACACTCATGAGACAATCATCACCAAAACCTGAAATGTTAATAATTTCACAACGTTAATAAAATTCAATAGTTTATTGTGTACCCCCTACACCTCTTAAGTTTGCCTATGGATTATTTTTTACGCAAATCTGCACCCTCTGCAGGAGTTTGGGTTTGAAGGATGGTCTTTCAGGTTTTAGAAATCTGGACCTGCAACTATAATATATACAGAAATCCCAACACTTACCATCAATGACAGTGATGTGTATAACTGTCAAAATAGTCCACCATACAACACCAATAAGAATAGCCATGGCTTTGCTAAACATTCGATGCAAGCTTGGTAAAATATGAACGACAATTCTTTTAACAGTAGAGGCATACCATGGTTATATATTGTGGTCATTTTTTAGTTCCCATGTAGTGCTGTTGAATCTGGTTTTAACAATAACAATGCAAGACACGCAATCGCTTGATCGTGGGAACAGAACACATCGACAAGTTCCTATTTCACAGATAACTGGTTAACATTTTAACCAAGCGTAACATTAACCAGATGAGGTTTTGCCATTTTGCATGAACGAGACCATTCATCACGTACTGAGCTATGAGCTGTGGTTATTTGAGTTTTTTTAACAGATTATCACTGAAATTGACATACGTGCTGCTTTTGTAAACACGTACATATTGGTTTGTGGAATAATATGTAAATGTGTTTGTAACAGGAATAGATTTGTAACATGCGTTTCAATAAAAGATCTTTTCTAGGTGACAAGTTGTTTTAGTGCAGTTGCATGCAATTTTCAGATCAAACCGATCGGTAAATTTTTCACTGAGGCTAATGAGTGTGATAATATTAATTCCAAATCGCAAGATCATATTGTGATGCACTTGTAAAAATCATTGTAATAACCATAGCGTTAAGTCCTTGAATGTGTTCACCGGATTGGGCATATCTTACTTTGTTGATAGTGTCAGCAACTGCCGGTGCCATTCTCAAAATGGCAGAAGTAAGATTTTTTTGTGTCGTGAAAGGATGAACTATGTTCACATCACTTTAAGGAATTGTTTAAAGACCACTATCTCATCCAATATCTTTTTAAAATTCAAATGACATTAGTTAATTTTAATTTAAATGGTGGTTTGTTCATTATCAAATCAAACATGCCAGCTGGAAGTACGAGTATTTAGTTGATCTTTGTGCAGCAAGAGGCCCAGTGTTTGGCATTGTAAATCTGATTGGATGTTAACATGGCGAATATATAAAGGTGTGAACACGGAAAGGTGTCTGCTTTCAAACCACTTGAGATATCCAGAATCCAATTTGGGTCTACACATTCATGTCCGGGTGTTTCTAATGCATAGTCCTTAAGATTCCAGACAGGTGACAAACAAACGGTGAGCGTCAATAATGAGGGAGTATAGCTGGCTCTCAAGCACTATATTTTGTACTTCTCTGTTCCCTTTCACTGTTTTGACGATTAGATGGTGGTCATCCTATGACGTTTTGCTGTATACGTGGAGGCCAGACGTGGTAAAATGATAAGAGATACTCTTGGTAAAGTTTATTGGAAATTGGACTAACGTATAACATTGTGGTATATTGGGCAGACGTATCCGCCATGGATCGTCTCTCACACAGATTGTGGCTGCTGGCAGCGGGCTGCTGCTGCTGTGTCGCTCTGTGCAGGTAACCAGCTAGAATTCTAGTCACTAAAGTATATTGGTGGAGTATTTAACATACATTCATAACTAAGGCCAAGTGTTTGACAAATCATATGTTTATGTTTTAGCATTTGAATGTTTGAATTCAGATGTAAAGTGTATAGGTGTATTTATTTTTAAAATGCAGTAAGAAAAACGAGACTATTGTCTTGAAATCTGATATGTGAATTGGTCTTTGGACACTTTTATGATTACATCATTAGTACACGTGGATACTAGTTCGGTACTTGAGTCTCAATATAAGCATATGTGCGAAATATAAACAAAAATGTATAATAGCTGCACAAGTAAATTCGTCTGGTGCTTACTTATCCACTGAAATTATAGGGAAAACATGAAATTAGACATGCCAAAAAGTGCCCGTCCTTATGTGGAGTTAAAACCCACAACTTCTGGGTTGAGATGATAAGTACATGTATGTAGTCTGGGGTTACAGAGACCACTTTTTTTATTGAGCTCGAAAAAAATACATACATTACATACAATACATTTACATACATACAAGTTCAAAATATTCTAGATAAATTTGTTATATTCTATTTTTTCATGCTATTCGCACAATATTGATAAAATAAAATACATTGAAATAAGTCAAAATAAGTATAGTTTCAAAATATTCTCACAAAGTCATCCTTCCTAGGCATGGTTTTATTTATTTTTTAATTTCAAGACAAATTGTTTAAACTTTATTATCATATTATTTATTTGTAATACCACTTTATCATTTACATTTTCATATTTCTAGCCTAAAATGATACGATCTGAATCAAAATTAATGTTTTTACCAAGCCTTCTTCTTATAATGAGATTCAATTCCTTTAACAATACTTTAACATGGGCACACTAAAAAAATAAATGCTCTGTTGTTTCTAAATATAAACAACAAAATGTATATCGTGCACTATCTATTTTCTTCATTTTGTGTAACAAAACAATTGTACTTAAACATCTATGTAAAATTCTAAATTGGATCTCTTTTAAATCATTTTTCTTACATGCTACATGTGGCAAAGAAAAATATATTGCCACTTATCAATCTTATCATTCTCATGCACAGCCATCATGTTATGTTTATATATTACAGCAGGAGTGATACATTTTCTATTTACTAAAATATTATATATCTGTCTAGTTGTTAACTAACATAATTCTTTCAATTTCTTATCGATATATCTAATTAGGCTAGCAGCTACATGTATAACCCAAAAGGGCTCTAGAAATTGAAAAGGTATACTTGGCATACTGGAAAAATTCCACTTGTACCATGGATTTGTACAAAACCCTTCTGGGGTACCGCCAGGGTGGATGTAGGCTTTTAAAGTGGCGCACTATTTTAAGAGGGGCTTTTATGAACCCACTTCAGAATTGCACGTCAAAACCAAGATGAGCGTCTGTGAAGGCACCATTGTGTGTGCCCACCATTGTGCAAACTCTATTTTAGATTAGTTTTCCCATTGTAACCGTCCAAAATGAATTATGGTTCCTAATATATCTATTGACCCACTTTAATTTTTGGGCTTTAAATACTGTTTCTATATATCTATCATTTTCATTCCTGCTTTATGACATTCTTGTATCATTGTATTGCGTTTTACTTTATCTATATTGCTTCCCCATATAAAGATGTATATTATTTTATTGATTTTTTTATCATCTCATTTGAAACAGGTACAAATTTAGATGGATATAAAACATTGAGAGACTCCAAGGGCTTTTGCAATCAAAATCTTTCCCAATAACGATAATTTTCTTTGTTTCCACCTGTTTAAGTTTAAATTGAGTTTCTCTATTCTTGGCTTAAAATTGAAGTGAAACACATCACTAGGATTATGACCTATATAGATTCCAAGGAACGAGCCCTTCGATTTGAAGCGATAAAAAAAATCCGGCTAGAAGCCTCTTATTCATTGGTCACGATGCGCTCAAAGATACGCATTCTATGCTCTTTATTACATGTTGGGTTGGTCATCTTTGACCTTCAAGATGCCTCGTTTTGCGGGTAATGGGGTCGTGCCAATAAGGCCTAATCTGTCCTTTGGAACGAGTCCTTCGATTTAAAATGATAAAAAATCCAGACAAACGCCCCTTCATTGGTCACAATGTGCTTAAAATTTACATTTTACCGACATATGTTCCTTCATTGGTCACAATGCGCCCAAAGATATGCATTTGCCCACTCTATTACATGTGGGGTTGATCATCTTTGACCTTCGAGATGCCGCTTTTTGCCGGTAATGGGGTCGTGCCGATAAGGTCTAATACATCTTTCCAAACGAGCCCTTCGATTTAAAATGATAAAACAATCTGGACAGACCCTCCTTCATCGGTAACCTTGTGCTCAAATACCGGTATACGCATTTTACCCACTCTATAACATGTGGGGTTGATCATCTTTGGCCTTCAAGATGCCGCTTTTCGCCGGTAATGGGGTCACTGTCAATTAGGCCTAATCCGTCCTTCGGATTTTTATTATCATTTTAAATGAAAGGGCTCATTCCGAAGGACAGATTAGGCCTTGACAACACGACGCCATTACAGGCGAAAAGCTGCATCTTGAAGGTCAAAGATGACCAAGAACACATGTAATAGAGTGGGCAAAGGCGTATTTTTGAGCGCATCGTGACCAATGAAGGAGCGTCTGTCTGTATTTTATTATCATTTTAAATAGAAGGGCTAGTTACGAAGGACCGATTAGACCCATCACCGGCGAAAAGCAGCATCTTGAAGGTCAAAGATGACAACTCCTAAATGTAATAGAGTGGGTAAATAGTGCATTTTTGAGTGCATCTTGACCAATGAAGGAGCGTCTGTCCTAATTTTCTTATTGCTTCAAATTGAATGGCTTGGTCAGAAGGACAAATTATGCCTATTCGGCACGACCCCATTACCGTCGAAAAAAGGCATCTTGAAGGTCAAAAATGACCAACCTCAAATGTAATAGAGTGGGTAAAATGCGCATCTTTGAGTGTATCATGACCAATGAAGGAGCATCTGTCTGGATTTATTTATCATTTTAAATCGAAGGGTTTGTTTGGAAGTACAGATTTAGCACAACCCCATTACTGGCAAAAAGCGGCATCTTGAAGATCAAAGATGATCGACCCAACATGTTATAGAGTGCGTAAATTGCGTATCTTTGAGCGCATCGTGACTAATGAAGGAGAGTCGGTCCGGATTTCTTTATCATTTTAAATCAAAGGGCTCGGTCTGAAGGACAGATTAGGCCTCATTGGCACGACCCCATTACTGGCAAAAAGTGGCATCTTGAAGGTCAAAGATGACCTACCCAACAAGTAATAAAGTGCATAAAATGCGTGTCTTTGAGCGCATCTTGATCAATGAAGAAGCGTCTGTTCGGATTGTTTTTATCATTTTCAATCGAAGGGCTCCTTCCAAAGGACGGACTAGCCTTTATCGGCACGACCCCATTACCAGCAAAAAGTGGCATCTTGAAGGTCAAAGATGATCAACCTCACATATAATAGATTGGGCAACTGCGTATCTTTAAGTGCATCATGGCCAATGAAGGAGCGTCTATACGGATTTTTTTTATTGTTTTAAATCAAAGGGCTCGTTTGGAAGAACGGATTTAGGCTTAACAGCACGAACCCATTACCGGCGAAAAGCGGCATCGTGAAGGTCAAAAATGACCAACCTCACATATTATAGAGTCGGTAAAATGCGTATCTTTGAGCGCACCATGACCAATGAAGGAGCGTCTGTCCGGATTTTTTTTATCATTTTAAATGGAAGGCCTCTTTCCGAAGGACGGATTAGGCCTTATCGGTACGACCCCATTACCGGTGAAAAACGGCATCTGGAAGGTCAAAGATGACCACCCTCACATGTTATAGAGTGGGTAAAATGTGTATCTTTGAACGCATCGTGACCAATGAAGGAGCGTCTGTCCGGATTTGTTTAACGTTTTTAATCGAAGGCCTGTATAAAGGCAACATCAACGTGCTGTTTCCTTAACCAATTAAACAAAGGAGCACGTCTTTTAGCATCTCTTATGCCTCCAATATTAATTGAAACTAGTTTAACCCTAATCAGTACATCATGGGTCCGTTCGGACCCGAGGGGCATACTTTTTGTGATATCTTTTTATTCGTTTGGATTTTTTCTTTCCCTTTTAAATAATTGTCACCCTATATCTTGCCTTTATCAGGACTGACAATTATTTGATTTGGTTAAATACTAGGACATATATTAAAAATATTTCATTGGGGTCCACATGGACCCCACACCCGTTGAGAACAGAAAATGCACGGTGCACTGAAACAATATTTGATGGAAGTCCTTTTATGAAGTTGCCAGTTCATATCTTGCCATTATCAATGGTGAAATTATTTCATTTGGTTAAGCATAAGGATCAATAGCAAAGCAATTTTATTGGGGTCCGCATGGACCCCAGACAAGATGAGTATAGAAAACAGAGGGTTGTTCGATAATTTGACGTGTTAAAATATGCCTGTAATAAAAACATAACTTTTTATTTGTTATTATTATCTAACACAGTCATAATTATTATATGAATGAATTTGTAACACAGAAAGAAAATGAATTGAAAAGAAAATTACATGAAATGATTGGGGTCCAATTGGACCCCTTTTGTACCGATTAAGGTGTTTTGGTTAATGTTCTGATGAGGGTTAAAGTCACTTAAGTTTTTATCATTTTTAAAACACGTGTATTTTATTTCATTAAACATACTTAGTCTCCATTGATTCATAGGTAAATACGCTTCAGAAAAATGAATATATACAATGAATGTTGAAACACATTTACGATAATACCTACTAATGTTGAAATATGTGATTCATTGAAGCAACAGAGGATTTCATGTCACACACCGTCCTCAATACAGGTTATCAGATCTACTTAATCTATATCTACCTAGTGATATTGAAATATGTGACAGCCTTTAAAACAACAAGGATTTTCACCGTCATACACCATCAATACCAGTACATTCTAATACATACCCATTGCACTACTCGTACTTTCAAACCATATCTCATCGGCTTATGTTCTCAAATCGTAAATACTTCGTCTTAGTGGCTTATGTCCTTTAAGGGTTATCATATTGGGTTGGGTGTGATATGAGAAATATCATATCTGTAGAGAATCACGAGTGAGCGCAAGCGACGACCCTACGTCATGGTCTGACCGTAAGGAGGCAGTGCGGTGACCTTACGTTAAACGCAGATGATTTACCCGCACGTTGTCGGCACAGACACAATTACAATACTGGGGCCATGCGCTCCCTGTACATTGAACGTGCCGATCCTGTACTTTGTAATCACACGGTGCGTAGGACGTATGTTATACGCGAGTACATCGCACGTTCTATGCAAGTTGAGGGCACGGCCACCTCAATAAAAACCACTCCCTGTGCCGACGCACTCAGAACGCACGGAGCCCGTGCGTATATGCCCACAACTGTATTTTCGTCAATGCGTGCGGAAAACGCCGTAGACGCCGCAGACCTCAACAAGCCTTGCGGCGACCACCGCCGCAAGGTGGAATGTGCCCCTCGCTTTACGTGACCATATACA
The DNA here is from genome assembly GCA_019095985.1 of Streblospio benedicti. Classification (NCBI taxonomy): domain Eukaryota; kingdom Metazoa; phylum Annelida; class Polychaeta; order Spionida; family Spionidae; genus Streblospio; species Streblospio benedicti. Next base: position 28,928,088 of record CM032666.1, on the reverse strand, counting down.
GTTAAGCTATAAGTACTATTTCCAAATAAAATTCAAACACAAACACCTGTAATCATTTCTAACCCTTTAAAAATCCCTTTTAAACAGTTGATCTAAAAATGACTCCGTATTTGTATAATCAGTTGATAAAAACAATAATAATGATAATCAGTTGATAAAAACAAGTCTCACGTAAATACAACATTATGACTTCAATAATTATTTGGCAACATTACTATAAATCAACCTGTAATAAACAATGGACACGTGAAATTGACGTGGATCTGTTCTTATGTATTACAATGTATCCGCGCCTATAAACTTTAACATTATAATCTCAATCATGGGTTATTTGTTTATTGTAAAGTAAGTTTTCTATAATATACATGTAACATAAAACTGTGTAATATAAATGTAGGATAACATTCATAAACGATAGTATCTAAATACGATATTATTATAATATGAGTAGCTATTCAGAGAGGTGTTTGTAGGGTCTCTTTTGCAGCATTTCGCATAGATCAAATGATCAAACCTCACAAATTAACATTGAGACATTCTAATCTCATTAATAATTTGTTTACGAATGCTACACTGAAATTTGCTATGGGAATCTTGATTAAAAGTACACAATTACAATGTACGTTTTGAGCCACAAATAGCCATTGTTTAATCAATATTGGCTCCTTTCTGCGATATAGTACCAATAGACGTTTCTGCTGGGTTGGAAATTTGTTTTTTTCCTTGTTGGCTTAAGTGCATGAAATGCAATAAATGGCCATGTAGAAAGCACAATTTAATTACCATAGTGCCCAAAATTGGAGCAATTCAGTGTCGCTTCATACCTCATAGTTGTGTAAAGTTTGAACGAAATCGGTTCATCGGTAAACCTTCTAGCTTGTCCGGAGAAAATACATACATAGGGAGAAACAAAACAATCATTAGGCTTTCGCTTCAGCTGCTGAAGAGACGCAATAACATCATGCTTTACCTATCTGTAGTGCGCTCATTCCCGTCTTTGAGTATTAGACACTGTAGTTTCAAAATTGTTGCTGCAATAAAACTGGGTGCACCATTTTGCAGATCACCTTTGTGTTGATTCAAAGAATGATAATATATTTCTAAAACCAGGATGCACAGGGCGAGGCCACAGCCTATGCAGATCACGGCAAACAGACCCTGCAAATGAACAACTGACAGCTTAACTGCACCATTTGTTTTACAACTGTGGATTTCTGGAGAGTATTGTTGCTTCCACTTTTTGATCAGACCACTGCTGTGCATTCTATTGACCAATTGACCCACATCTTCTTTGTATGCAGAATTCAACTGAAGTCCTACAGAATAAGTTAAAGTCATGAATTCCTCCTTTGCAATTGTGCATTCACAATGGTCGGAAACAAAATATTCTGCGCCTGTCTTGTCTAATATGAACGCATACTTTTCACTTGTTACCTTATCAAAGTGCTTGTCAGGCGATGGGTTTAGAACGTCAAAGCCGTTTGCTTTAAACATCATGACTTTTTTCCATAGTTTCTTATAAATTGGATTTGGGAGAGTTTTGAAATCTGCTTCCCAGATGGTCCCACCCCAAACACCAAACATATACTCCTCCTGGTTTACCAGCTCAGAGAGGGTGTTGAAAGGAGGATCTGATTTATTTACAGTGAGAAGTGACACCAGTTTTGCTGTGTATAATGTTCCAATGATAACTGAGAACATCCACCAACTGGCGATCACAAATCTCAGGGCTCCATTCCGGGGTACTTTCACACGACTCTCCTGGAGGAGAGTTCCTACAGTGTACCAGCCTGATTCCCAAATGGATTTCAATTCACTGCATTGTTCACCCGGTGAGGCCCTGTTCATGACAGCCAGTATCAAGGTTATCAAGACTACTGCACCAGGCAAGAGATACCAAATGTCCGTTTGAAAGGGCTTCACAAGACTTGAGAAAATGGCAATACCTTGGCCTAAGGAAACGGATTCACAATACAAGATTACAGTAGGTTCATTGTAAAATGGTGTGCTAGCGTAATCCATGTCATTGCGCTTGCTATATGAATTGGCATTAGGCGCAGTCATAATACTGACTTCTCTTCTCTGGAGTTGGCCAGCCAGGCCGTTCCATGAGCCATTAGCATCTACAGAGCCCCACAGCATGTCTGGTGGCTCAACAAATGTATAGGTGAAATCTAGAGCTTGCGCAAGCAACTTTGCCATTTCAGCACATATGCCAGAATAGGTTATTTTTCCGTTGTTAATACTCTTACCCATAAATGGGCCCCAGTAGTTGGTACCAATGGATATATGTTTCCCATTAAAGCCTCGAAATGGAAAGGGGTTTGCATTTAAAGTGAAGTTAGTTGTATGCACATTGTACTCTCCAATAATATCAAATTTTAACTTTGAGTGCCTTGGTCGGTTAAGAAGTTGACAAATATGGTGCTTTTCACTCTGCTGAATGATTGCAATGTTTATTATGTCCCCAATATTATTAGCAATAGACTGAGCATTACCGTGTTCCATAACAAGTATCCACCTATATTTATATGTGTAGAAGTCATGTTGATCAAGATCTTTGTCCAGGTTATTTGCAATGTTCAGAATTGTAATCAGTGAAGTTACATCTCCAAAAACAGCTATGTCTCTGTCATTCCTGTTGTTGATGGTTGTCAACACCTTCCGTGCATCACTATCAACAGCATTGGGGTGAAATGAGTAGGTGTGTTTGGGGAGTGACCACAACTCTTCAGAGGCTGGCCCTTGCAATTTGCGCAACATGTTGTGCTGGTAAAGAACAATCAAGTTTTTCAAATGGACTCTTTCCGTAACTCCAGAAATAATACCCATGAGACAATCATCACCAAAACCTGAAATGTTAATAATTTCACATCTATAATGAAATTCAATAGTTTATTGTGGACCCCCTGCATTTCTTAGATTTGTCTATATATTTTGACCAAAATCTGGACTCGTGGCAGGGATATTGGTTTGACTGGTGGTTTTTCAGCTCTTAGAAATCTGGATTAGCCACTACAATATATACAGAAATCTCAACACTTACCATCAATGACAGTGATGTTTAAAAGTGTCAAAATAGTCCAACATACCACACCAATAAGAATAGCCATGGATGTGCTTAACATTCGATGCAAGATTGGTAAAAGATGAACAAGTCTTTAAGCAGTAGAGGGTTACCATGCTTATATACATGTATGATGGCTATTTTTTAGTTTTCCCGTAGTGCTGTTTAATCTGGTTTTAACAATAACAATGCAAGGCACGCAATTGCTTGATTGTGGGAACTGAACACTTTTACGAGTTCCTATTTCACAGATCACTGGTAAACATTTTAACCCAGGTCACCATTAATGAGATGAGTTTTGTTATTTTGCATGAACGAGACCATTCATCACGTACCGCGCAATGCTCTGTGGTTATGTGAGTCGTTTAAAACAGCTAAACACCGAACCAGAATTCACATGCTATTGTTTTAAACAAGTATACATTGTTTTATAGAGTAATATATAAATGTGTATGTAACAGGAATATATTTGTAACATACTTTTCAAGAAAAGATATTTTTGTAAGTGTAAACTTGCTTTAGTGCAGTTGCATGCAATTTTCAGACAAAACCGATCAGTGCATTTTTCACTGTGGCAAATGAGCCTGATAAATTATTGATTCTGAATCACATGATCGTATTTTGATGTGTCTGCCATTCTAGCTCGGATACCATTTTAGTCGCAATATTAATAATTTTGATAGTTTGGTAATTTTACTGTACTCCACTGAATGGGAGTAGAGAAATACAAAATGTAGTGCCTGGGACCCAGCAATACCACCCCGTTATTCAGGCTAACCGTTTGTTTGCCACCTATCTCGAAGCTTAAAGAACGGGCATTAGAAACATCCGGACATTGATGCAATGAATGGAGTCCTGTGTAAACCTAGACTGGTTTCTAGATGTCTTAAGTGGTGTGTAAACACCTGTTCTTCCTACTACGCAGAATGTGCTAATAGTTTGAAAGAAGAAACATTTCCGTGTTCACGTGTATATACACGTGTATATATATGTTTGCCATGCTAACATCCTATCAGATTTACAAGGCCAATCACTGGGCAATCTGGCAAAGAAACAATTGAGAAGTGGTCCCCCAGCATTGGTTACAGTTAATATGTTTTGACTCTTTGATGGTGGTCATCGTGTGAAGTTTACCCGTATAATTGGAGCCCAGACGTGGTAAAAATGGTAAAAGATCCCACTTGGTAAAGTTGATTGAAATTGGACTCACATATAACATCGCGGTTTTGTGCAGACGTCTCCGCCATGGATCGTCTCTCACGGAGACTGTGGCTGCTGGCTGCGGGCTGCTGCTGTATGTCGCTCTGTGCAGGTAACTATCTTGAATTCTAGTCACTAGAACGTATTAGTGGAGTACTTCATTCATTACCAAGTCCAAGTGTTTGACAAATCATATCGTTTATTTTCTAGCTTTTTTGAATATTTGAGTTTGGACGTAAAATATATACATGTACAGTGCATGTAGGTGTATTTATTTTTAAATTGCAGTATGGAAGGCGAAACTATTGTCTTGAAATTTGATGTGTGTTAAAATTGATGTGAAATTCTGCCATTTAAGATTGGCATACTAGGAGAACAATACATGTTATGTATCTATATGCTACATACAGCACTAGTATTCTATGATAATCAAAATCGCCTCACAAGTTCAGTAATTGTGTCTTAAAATAAGCAATGTCCGACAAAAACTATGAGTGAAGTATGCAGACAACGATGTATTATTGCTGTCCAAGTAAATCTATCAGGTACTTACTTCTCCACTGAAATAATAGTGAAAACATGAAATTAGACCTCCCAAAATGTGCCCGTCTTTGTGGGATTCAAACCCACAACGTCTGGGTCGAGATAATAAGTAGGTAGTCTGGGGTTACAGAGACCACGATTAGTCCTCATGATGTTTTTTACCTGCTCGCTACTTAGGATGTTTGTGTCATTCTTGTGTCATAACCATGTTGTTGTGAGTTTGTGTCCCGTCACAGCCAATTGATATACTAATTTGAAGATGTTCTTAAGCTTATTCCATATACGTGCTAGCTATAGAGAAACCACATAGGATATTACAATTGAAATAAGAAGCCTTGTTTATGTTACTAACAGGCTGCTGGGTTGGTGAGCCCGGCCCGATGTACACGGGCACGTGGTCCGTGACTAAAAATGGCCGGACCTGTCAGCGCTGGGACTCACAGTCACCTCACCCACACAGTTATAACGACCCCAAAAAATTTCCTGAGGCGACCCTGGCAGAAGCAGCCAACTATTGCAGAGACCCAGATAAGTCAGGAACTCCCTGGTGCATGACTTCAGATCCTGAAAAGGAGTGGGAGTACTGCGATGTACCAGTATGTGAGTATTGAGTCTTAGTATTATGTAGTTTCTCCTCTTGCAGTAGCATAAAATTCTAACTGCAAAGTTATTGGCAACATGCAAATATACGTCTATTTCCAAGGTATGCGTGCACGTCTTATTTTGTAACTGAACGGTGGACAAATAAAGATTTGAAGCTTCAAAGCTTCGACATATCTCTAGAAAATATGACATTTTCACTCAGATCATAAAGATTAAATTACGTCAATGGCTAACAGGATGAGTTATAGTAAATACGTGGTTCGAAAATAAAAATAGTATGAATCAGTTAATCTTGACACTTTTTGGTCAAGTCTTATGCTACGGCTTGTATAATAATCATTTAGCACAAGCACAGCACAAGCAAAACTAACTCTAAAACACACAACTCTAGAATCGGTGACTTCAGAACAAACAACATCAGTCAAAATAACACGTACATTTAGCTATGTCTTAGTATTTTCCCACTTATATTTTTAGAAACGATCATCAAGTATATATATATATATTAACATCACCTGTTAATCAAGTATTGTATATTAGAAAACTAATGAACAGCAACATAAAAAAGCATACATTTTTGTTGCGCATAATCACTAGCATACCATTCCAAGTATTTGAGAATAAATTTTAATTTTAACGAGACTTTGTGTACTGCAGGCTCCACAACAACTTCTGTTCTTGAGACGTCGGAACCTGGAAGGACAACACTTAAAGAACAACCTACATCTCCAGTAGCAACAACACCAGACCAAACAACACCAGGCCAAACAACACCAGAACAAACAACACAAGAACAAACAACACAAGAACAAACAACAAAGGAACAAACAACAACGGAACAAACAACACCAGAACAAACAACACCAAAACAAACCACACAAGAAAAACAAACGCAAGAACAAACCACACCAGAACAAACTACACCAGAACAAACCATACCAGAACAAACCACATTAGAACAAACAACGCCAGAACAAACTACACCAGAACAAACCACAGCAGAACAAACCACAGCAGAACAAACAACAAAGGAACAAACAACTCCAGAACAAACAACACCAAAACAAACCACACAAGAAAAACAAACACAAGAACAAACCACACCAGAACAAACCACACCAGAACAAACCACACCAGAACAAACCATACCAGAACAAACCACATTAGAACAAACAACGCCAGAACAAACCACACCAGAACAAACCACAGCAGAACAAACCACAGCAGAACAAACAACTCCAGAACAAACAACACCAAAACAAACCACACAAGAAAAACAAACACAAGAACAAACCACACCAGAACAAACCACACCAGAAAAACAAACACCAGAACAAACCACACCAGAACAAACCACACCGGAACAAACCACACCAGAACAAACCACACCAGAACAAACATCAGAACAAACCACACCACAACAAACCATACCGAGACAAACAACATCAGCAGCTTCCACTGAACAAGTTGCAATAGTAGCATCCAACAGTCCAGAGACCACATCCCTGAGTTTCCAATCAACCGCAAAACCACGAAACACTGCATCAACACACACGTTGAATGATCCTGAATATGTAAATGGTAATAATTTGGACATGTCTTTGTGTAATGTTAAATGGTGCTGTTTGGTTGGCTTTTTATTCATAAAATACGTAATTTGTGTACTTTGTTCAACATTTCTGATACATGTCCTATTTTGTATGATCTTTCTTATTCTAGGTCTATCTAATTTTACATAATATAAAATGTATAATGCAATTTATAAGACAGGTACAATGCTAAACTGGGTCCCCATATAATGCTGTCACAATTGTGGTCCTTTCAAATGTTGAACTGGTTGCAGGCTGTAACCGTTTTCACGTGCAGCAACCTGTTGAACTGAGAGGAGGCTCAATATTGGACGTGGTGATAATGGATCTCAGGGTGTGCGCGAGGAAGTGTCAGACATCTGGTAAACAGCAGTCATGTGCAAAAACTACCCTATACCTAAAAATGTGTTCTGATAATCAATCTCCCTAATCTTTTAGCAAGCATGTAGTTAACACTACTGGGGCAAGTGTACATATTAAGTACCCTGGGTATACACTGATAAAAACTACATGTATATAAGGAACGCTACTGACGAAATTACTATGTATTATTCACAATAAATGAAAAATCTAAAAAAATGTCGCAATAAGACAAGCGAATCAGGATCAGCAGTAGTGACAACATATGATGTTCTGGCATGATACTAATATACAATATTCAACATTTTCAATCGCGATCATCTGGATGTGTTTGGTTTTCAGGTCCTTGTGGCAGTTTTTACTTCCACGAGGTGAACAGCACCTGCATATTGCACCACACGGCCGCACCTTCGTATCTCCTGCTACCAGAACACGGCTGGAGATTCTACGCCTAGGTCACATGACTCATACCAGGTCACGTGGTACATATTACGTCATGTGACTCATCACCAGTCATGTGAACACGGCGGGAGTTTCTACGCCATGTGAACCATAAACACACTACGGCAATGATAAACATAATCTTTGTTAATGTGAATGTGAATGTGATGGTTTATAGTCATTATCCAAGTCTTGCTCTCACGGGTTTACAATTTACACCACGTCATTGGCCCACTTATTGATCCTTTCTCACATGCTTACACCAGCAGCACATTCAGCGCACAATGCTAATCACCCACAGAAATGTGCAACTGTGTAGGGGTGAGTTTTGTCAACACCTACCACCAAACCCGACCGGTAATTGAACTCACGACCTTCTAATCATGAGTCCAACTCCCTATCCAATCAGCCACAGTTATTGAAAATGAACTCCATGAATAAATAGCATGTTGATCTATTCTACATTACTGACAGTCTCCATACATGTATGTAACATTACACAACTGCAAAATTGGCACTTCAATAACACATTTATTTTCAACCTTCACTCTCTCCTTCTTTCCTACAAATATTTCTACCAAGCATATTCAAATATATAGAGGTTATGCATTTTAATATGGGATTTTTGTCACTACTGTTTTCTATATGTATATTCGTCCAAAAGAATTCATATAATTTGAATTGAATAAATTTACTTTGATTATTCTAATAGTTTTTGAAGTTTTGAGTTAAAGTACACTTTTTGAGTTTCGTAACAATTGGATTTTTTTTTAAATAGGAACATTATTTTTATATCTTAGAAACAACAACAAAAGCAGTTCAAAATGTTGCACATTTCCACTTTTGTATGAATCTGAAATATCACCAGTCTTGTTTAAGTTCCAGAGTAATAAGATTTTGAAATCAATCAGCAAGTCACCGATGTCCTTCACTGTCAGCCATGCGTGAAACATCTGTGTGTTGAGCACTGCCTTTTCATCGGTGAGACATTGGTAGACATTTTTTCAAACACCAGTCAAATGGGTACTGATGCATCTTTTACAAAATGCATGCTCGGTTCTTTGGTAAATAAAGTTGCTCACGCATTGTGACTGGATTTTAAGTAGATTTATATTCCTCCGCATCCCAGTAATACATGTAGTTTGATATAAGTTTAAATCTAAAGCCTCAATCAATACAAACCTTTATTATTTATAACGTTATTGACGTTGTTGAAAAACAGACAACAATCAACCATGTAAACAAAATGCAAATATCAGACTATAGCATGATTCAAACATAAAAATCTATGTTTCTATTTTAATACTTTTTATTTACAGTGCAACCTCTAGTCTGGAAATAAACTTTCAAATCTTATCCTGTTTAATGCTGGTTGATGGTGATCAGACCTACTATGCATCAGCATATAAGCGCTCGTCTGGTGTTTACATGCAACTTTCCTCTCAAGGGATTTTTACACTCTCTACGAGAGGTCGACCTTTTTTTTGTTTAAATTTATTTGTGTGAATAACATTTTTGTCTGATTGTATTTTATAATTTATTTTGGTGTATGTAATGTATATTTGTTACATTCAATAAAAATTTAATATTCACTCATTTTGTCTGTAAGATGCTTTTCCCACCTGCCCTCTCTACGAAAATCCGGTACTAGCAGGAGTTTTGCGTTGCACAATGGCTCTCTCCCATTATTGTGCGTTTAGAGAAAACAGTGATTACTCTTCATACCAGTCTTACAACGAAAAAGGACTGCATATAAAAATACAACAGCAATCCTCTTTCACATTGAAAGAATGTTTATTGATGCATGTTGATTTCAGTCATACTATTTACACATTTACATTAGAAACATGCAATCTTTAGGACATAATGTATACGATTATTCTGAAACACGTCTTAGAGCAAAGTGTTTATATTTATCATTTTGATAGAGTAAACCACACCGTTCTCATATCAATATTTGTTTTCGTAATAATATGGTACAAACTTGTCAAAGATTGTATTTCATCAGTTCCAACGATGCTTTATAATGCATTGAATTCAACACAACCAAACACGGTGTTAAAACATTACTTGCTTCCAAATATTTCATTTGGGAACGACCTCAATCACAGTTGATGACGTCACGGAAGGATATGAACTAGTTTAGGTGAGTGTCAATCAGGGAGACTGGTCACTACATCAGAACGTTATGATATAATCTATTTAATAATAAAAACGAAGCAGACACTCGTTGAGTGTGTGTGTGTTTTTTATGTCTGTACAGTGTGTAGCACGTCCATTTTGAATCTGATATTCTCTCTGGGGTGGAAGTTAAATGTTTTGCAAATGCATTGTGTTTGTGTACAGCGGGGTTGTTTATCGCTGCAAGATGCTGTTTTCCTCTTACATAGACAGAGCTGCTTGAATCTCCTCCCTAATTAGCTTCTTTTCCTTCACATTTACATTACAGACAATGGCCCTTGTATATCACTTTCTTTTTTGTGCAGTTCCCTTTTCCTCCACCATACTGTAACATGAGTCTTGGGGTATCCTCCCTATTGTCTATCAGAAATAATTGCCGAAAGATACGTTTGTATGAACGAAACAAGTTTTAAAAGTGAAGCAACCAACATATGACCATGGATACCTGTACAACTCGATCAAAAGTGTTCAAAGAACACAGCGTCGCTAGAACAACGTTGACCTAAAGGGGGAAATTAAGATATATACGGAAACGATATATACTTTACAATTATGAACTTTATGAATTTGAGGAGAGAACAGCAGAATGAATTTACAGCAGTGATCAATATTCAACTAAGCATATTGCTTTGCGTGTTGCATAAGAATCATTATACCACTCTAATGTAAGACACCCCCCCTCTCTCTAAATGGTGTATTCTGATTGGTTGAGAGCCTCAAACAGATGGGAGCATATTGCTCGATATACATGTACCACACCTAATCCGGGTACTTTTTTCAATACGGGTACTTTTTAATGACAACGTTCGATTCTAATCTTCCCGTCCTGATAACGTCCATTGGGTTGCATGTCCAGGTGATTTGAATGATCCCATGACATTTTCATTACAATCTAGTTTGTTAGACGCATTTTATACATACTAACACTACACGTATATACTAAAATGCCAAGAATACCGAGCGATCTATAACTCATTCCTCTGAACGTCCCAGCGCATGGCGTTGTAGTTCAATATGTTAATGCGCATCATAAGGTCTTTCACGAAGTGGGAAGCAGGCCGAGACCACTCTATACCCCTGCAATGTTATTCTAAGATCGGGTTTTTGGCAGTATTTTACGTTAGTCGTTACACAGTTACGGCGGCAGCAGTGTGTGATCTCTTTGAAGTTCGGTCTTTCCCACGTTTGTTGCCAAAATACGATACTTGCGCACTCGAAACTTAATATTCTGAAATGCCATCCTACATGAAAAAACGTTTTTAAAGAGCTATCTTGTACTAACAAAATGTGTCCACGTCGATAAAGTTTGTTATTCATGCGACAAGTACCGGAAGTTATCTAGGTCAGATTTCTTACAATGTGTTTAAATGGGGAAAGCTGCTAGAAATAGCCAAAGTTACGAAATATACTTGCTTTTTTCGGACCATGCCCACCGACCAAAAAAAGATTAATATTTTTATATGTTGTAGACAAGAGGTTACACTTACGATTAAGACCCTTTCCAAGATCTGTCTCCATGGACGCATTTTTTGCAATTTAACACCAATCATTGAGAATGTTCGGGAGAGTGATTTTTAATGGTTATGACAACATTTATTTTTGAAAAACCACACATTTTATACCTTAGCAAATATTTTCGACCTTGTCTGTCAGACAGTCTTTTTCAAGCTGACGTCACACAGGATGACAGGATGTGACGTCGGGAAGTAGGTCAGTGTCGGGGGGGCGCGGGGGGCTGTCCCTGCGAGCCGCCCATGGTTTCAGTAGATTGTCATATGCATGCGATAAGGTGTATGCACCCTCATCTCGGTTCATTGTCTTTCTCGTTTTCCTTATAGCGATCGCTTCCCGGATCTGCCTGTCTCTAGTGTTGGACTCACGACTGATGGGCTTGTGTTGTCCCAGTCAGGGGATATGGTTCATATTGGCCATGTGATCTGTGATGGCGGATTCGTGCAAGTCACTTGTACAATACTTACCATTTGGTCGCCTGAGACCTAAGGCTGGTTAGGCCAGCCTTACTTACTTACCTACTTGGAATAAATAATAAAACATGGTGACCTCGCGTTTTGAACAATAATTCAATTATCTACGAATTGGTAAGCCATCAGATGATTAGAATTTGTCAATAAATTGAGGAGAAAGGTAAAGGTGCCCGTACAGGAACCAGAATTTATTAAAAACCTCAAATAAAACGACAATTGACATCATCAAATATGGCCTCTGGCAATGCTCATGTGTACATGCCACAGACAAAAGTGTCATGGAACACTAAAGACAGTCTGCTGCAGTTCAAAACCTGGAGAAAGGAAGTAGAAAGAATACTAGAAGGGCCGATGAAAGATCTAGATGACATAGCTAAATTAAATCATGTATATATATGGGCTGGCGGAGAAGCAGAAACTCTTTCTGAAGCTAAACAGGCGGAAGACTCTGCCCTGAAAATTGAAAAAGGGAAAGACCTTCTCGACTGTCTAGAAAGCTGCCTTACACATGACTCATACTTCAGGGAAGCGAGAGATGAATTCTACCTCCTAAGGCAGAACACAGGCGAGAACATCACGTCATACTACAGTAGAATCATTAAACTGCATAAATTGGCTGAATTCCCTGCCAATACTGACTTCCTAATCGTAGACAGACTAATACACGGATGCATGAATAAAGAATGCAAGGAAAAATTGATGTCTGAAGACAAGAACGTCACTGTGAAGACATGCTTATCCAAACTACGTAAGTATGAATCCGTAAAATCCACCATGCAACACATGAATGGAACTGGTGCCCAAACCATTGATGCTGCATACAAGTCAAGAGACCCTACTAAGCAGTCACAGAAGAATGGGGGCAAGCATGATCAGAAGCATAAGCGTCACAACAATGTTTCCAAAACAGCAAATGGCAAGAAATGCCCATGGTGTGCAGGTGATCCTCATAAAAGAGAAGAGTGTCCAGCAAATAAGGCCAAATGCAATTTCTGCCTAAGAAGAGGCCATTATGAAAGGGCTTGCAAGGTCAAAGAACACCAACGAAAACAAAACGCTGTTATAATGTCAGATGATGAATCCACGGATGAAGATTGTGAACCCATATATGACATGAGCGCCATGAGAGTTGGCAACATCAAGGCCACAACTCGAGAGGTTTTAGCAGATGTCGTTTTTCACCCGTCAAACTGTATGTTACAAGGCAAAGTGGATACGGGAGCCATGGCAACATGCATGCCAATCAGCATGCTAAAAGACATTGGTCTATGCATTTCTGACATTAGCTCGAGCAGTGCACGTCTACGAGGGGTGACTGGAAATGAAATGATGACTCGTGGTGAACTCAACCTCAAAGTCACTTGCAATAACCACACCAAGAAGGCTAAGATAATAGTGACAGATCTGGGAACAGAATTAATATTAGGCATAGATTTTTGCAAGCAATTTGAATTGGTTTCAATGGCTGAATGTTGCATACAGAGAGAGATTACAATCGAAGAAATGAAAGCTGTCCACATAACAGAAGAGTCTGAAGCTGATTATAAACAGCTACGCCAAAAATGGAAAGAATATCTTCCACTTGGAAAGAAAACTGGAGAACCACTACAAGATTTGAAGGCAATTTTCCCAGAGACATTCGATGGAACCGTCGGATTGTTTGAAGGAGAAGTCGATCTACAGGTTACTCCAGAAGCAAAAACCTGTACAGCTGCCACCAAGAGCTGTTCCACTCAGCATCATGCCTAAGCTCAAATCTGAATTGGATGAAATGGAGAAACAAGGCATAATTCGATCTTGTCCCGAGACAACAGATTGGGTGCATAACATAGTAATTGTCAGCAAGAAGAATGGCAACATCAGAATCTGCCTAGATCCACGCAATCTTAATAAAGGACTCATCCGTAATGTTCATTACACTGCATCCTGGGAAGACGCTCAGAAAACTTTCAGCTCTGAAAAATTTTTCTCTACTCTTGATGCAAAAAGTGGGTACTGGACCCAAAAGCTTAGCCCAGAGAGTCAGCTCCTAACAGCATTTAACACACCATTCAAAAAATACTGTTTTGTGAGAATGCCATTCGGCTTATCTGTATCTGCAGAAATATTTTGTGCACAGATTGACAAAGCACTTACAGGAATTCCAGGAACATTCCCATGTGCTGATGATGTCAAAGTACAAGGCTCAACTGAGGAAAGACACGATATCCATCTGCTTGAGACTGTTGCACGAGCACAACAAGCAGGTATCAAGTTCAACCCAGACAAATGCAGTATCAAACAGAAAAGAATTGAATATTTTGGCCGCGTGATCACACCAGAAGGAATACAACCTTGCCCCAAGAAGGTACAATCAATTCTGGAGATGTCACGCCCATCAAACAAGCAAGAACTTCAGAGCTTGCTGGGTTCCATTGTATTCATGTCTGATTTCATTCCGAACCTTGCAAAGAAAACATATATCATGAGAGGTCTCATGAAGAAGGATGTCAAATACATTTGGACGAGTGACATGGAAGAAGATTTTATCTCCATTAAGAAGGCGATTGCCAAGGCAAGCACGTTGATTCACTTTGACACAAACAAGCCAGTAGTGGTTGAGACAGATGCTTGCCTCAAAGGTCTTGGTGGTGTAATGATACAAGATGGAAAACCTGTGAGATTCATTAGCAAGGCATTGACAAAAACAGAATCAGGCTACTCCAACATTGAGAGGGAGCTGCTGGCTGTCCTATTTGCGTGTGAAAAACTACATCTCTATGTTTTCGGAAGGACGCTTACTATCCACACCGACCATAAGCCTCTTGAGAGCATCTTTAAGAAGCCTATAAGCCTGGCCCCGCCGAGACTTCAGAGAATGTTGCTACGTCTCTCAATGTATGACATCACAGTAAAATATGTAGGAGCAAAAGGAGTGCTAATAGCTGACACGTTATCCCGACTAACTGAACCAGGGAAAGATGCTAAAATTCCTGGCTTAGATAAAAAATAGCTCAAGTATTGAATATTCGCCATACTCGTCTTGCACAGCTCCAAGATGAAACAAAATCAGATAGCATATTGCGAAAACTGATGGAGATTATTCAGATCGGATGGCCTGAAAGCAGACAAGACTTAGAGCCAGAATTACAGCAATATTGGTGCTTTCGAGACCAACTAGGCATCGTAGATGGTCTAGTCATGAAAGGCGAACGCAGTCGTGATCCCATCCAGTCTCAGAGAAGAAAACTTAGTCAAACTACATGAAGGACACCAAGGCCTATCGGCAACATTGCAAAGAGCAAGACGCATTCTCTACTGGCCGAAAATGAAAAATGATATAGAGGAAATGATCCAGCAATGTGACAAATGTCAAATACATGGCAGGAAGAAAACTCATGAAGCAACGAGACAGATCTCAGCAACAAAACCCATGGAAACCATTAGTGCTGACCTAATGGATTTTCAGGCACAACCTATCCTTGTCTCAATAGATTTCTACTCTGGCTACATCTTAGTTGATACCCTAAAGTCAAAGAATGCTAATGCTGTCACAACTAGAATGAATGAAAACTTCAGAAAGTTTGGACTTGTAGAAAGAATACTTACCGACAATGGTCCATGCTTCAAATCAGAAAACTTTAACAATTTCTGTAAAGAGCATGAAGTGCACCACTCTACGTCAAGTCCCCATTACCATCAAAGCAATGGCAGAGCAGAAAGAGCAATACAAACGATAAGAAATATCCTTGATAAAGCGTCGAATGATAATGAGATCACCAAAGCTTTGCTTGCATACCATGATACACCAATCACTGCAGATTTACCGTCCCCGGCAGAGCTATTCCTTAACAGACGCATCAACACGAGCCTAGCTGCAATGTCAAAAGCAGTACAACTCAATGATGAAGAAAGGGTTAAACTGGCAGACAAAAGAGCAGCCCACCTTAAGCCGGCTTCTAAACCAAAGGACATATATTTTCCACAACAACCTATATGGTTCACAGAAGATGGAAATCCTGATTGGAAGCCGGGATTTATCGACTCATCAGACGCACATCCAGAGTCATATTGGGTAACCAATCTGGAACGCACACGTCGTCTCCGCAGAAATTGGCACGATATTAAGTTCAGAAGGCCAATGCAAAACACTGTTGCAAAACCAGAGTGTACCGATGTGCCAGTGGCTGATGGTCGCCAGACACAATCGGATGCACTGCCAATGCCAGAAATCGAGGTGCCCCGGAGGAGGGAGAATGCAGCAGACAGGCCAGTGTCTGCAGGCATACCAAAACCAAATGCCACTATGCCTGCAGTTGTGCCAGCCACTGAGCCAGATACCACTATGCCTGCAATTGTACCAGCCACTGAGCCAGATACCACTATGCCTGCAATTGTGCCAACCACTGAGCCAAGAAGATCGAACCGTAATAAAAAGTCTACAAAGCACACTGACTTTGTGTATGGTGTTGGTATATAGCAAGTGGTGAGGACTTCGCCGTACATCGTGGGACTATTATCTTGAACTGTTTTAAGTGTGCTTATTTTGTAACATTCACTGATTTTTAATTCCATAAGTGAAATACTTTTGCATGTGTGTTTATGTATGTTTATATCTTCCGAAGTTGTGTAGATACGTTTTGTTACATTGTTATGATATTGTGTTATGCAAAATTTCTCATTTTTGTTTTAAAGAGGGGCATGTTACAATACTTACCATTTGGTCGCCTGAGACCTAAGGCTTGTGACGTCAGCTTGAAAAAGACTGTCTGACAGACAAGGTCGAAAATATTTGCTAAGGTATAAAATGTGTGGTTTTTCAAAAATAAATGTTGTAATAACTCAAAAGAAACCAAATGAATTTATTCCATTCATTCGATTTTCAATGGTGTCTAAGTTCGCAGAATCATGAGTTGTTGGTACTTAGGGACGGTGCAATATTTACCAGGAAGGGGGACCGGTGCATTTGGTAAGGGGACAGGTACTTTTTTCAAGGTGCAAAGTAGGGGGACCGGATGATTTTTCATTCTCGTTGGGCATGGGACATGTACTTTTTTTCAACTGCTGAAATCCCACCTCGACGTGAGCGAATCGGTACAAATTACTCACGCGAATATTCATGGGAGGGGACGCGGACTTTTTTTATGAATAGAGGTCATGGGACATCATTTTTTTTTTTTTTTTTTTTTTTTTTTTTTTTAATCACATCAGCAGGGGACAAGACCTTTTTTCGGACAAGTTTTTTAATACGCACCGGTCCCCCCGCCTGTTAAATATTGCACCGTCCCTTAAGAATAATCAATATGTGAAACCAGATTCTGAAAGTGCAAACGTTGACGTTATCAACAGGATATAATATGTAGGGGCAGTATCAAAATGTATTTTAAGAAACAATGGGACTGTATCAGTTTTTTTGTGGCGTTTTTCTCGCATATATTTTGTTCATTTTAGACTTATTGATTTTTCATAGAGTACTGTGCTTTTGCGGCTGTGGCCTCCGAGTGGAAGATAAACTAAATGAAGGCGCCTTTTAGTGTTAAATGATATGTTTAATGGTTTGTCGTGGTATAATGATAATATACCATGTTTAGTAGTGGTATATCTGTTAAATCACGGCCCTCATTTGTACAATATTTCCCTCGCAAGCTCGGGGAATGTTGCACAAATTCGGGCCGTGAATTAACAGATATACCACTACTAAACATGGTATATTTCTTCAATGATAGTTTCAAAGCTATGTATGTAAGTGCAGTGAACTAAAATAAAGTTATTGTGTCGTTGTTCATATTCATTACCAAATTTAAAAAAAAAGACTGATTAAAAGTACACAGTTACAATGCATGTTATCAGGCACATACAGCAATGGTCTAATCAATATTGGCTCCTTCCTTCTATATAGCAGCAAACCTCATAACTGGTCTTGTAGAAAGCACAATTTAATTGCCAGAGTGCCCAAAATCGAATCACTTCAATATCGCTTGTTACCTCATAGTTGTGTAAAGTTTGAACAGAATCGGTTCATGGGCAAACCTTCTAGCATGTCCGTAGACATACCGACATACATACATACATACATAGTTAGAAACGAAACAATCATTAGGCTTTCGCTTCAGTTGCTGAATAGACGCAATAAAATCATGCTTTACCTAGCTGTAGTGTGCTCATTCCCGTCTTTGGGTATTAAACAATTGCGTTGTGTTTCATTCGTTTGTAACTATGTATGTGTGTGTGTGTGTGTGTGTGTGTGTGTGTGTGTGTGTGTGTGTGTGTGTGTGTGTGTGTGTGTGTGTGTGTGTGTGTGTGTGTGTGTGTGTGTGTGTGTGTGTGTGTGTTTGTCTCCGGACAAGCTAGAGCTTTTACGTCTCGCACTACTTTGTTCAAACTTTACACAACTATTTGGTATGACGTGACACGGAACTGATTCGATTTTGGGCACTTTGCCAATTAAAGTGTGCTTTCCATAGTGCTATTTTGGGTCCATTTTCAACATTTTCTGCAATAGTTTTGTTGGTGCTTGTGAGAAAGCATTTTACAATGCTTACATACCTACTGAACATTAACTGTATTCAATTTTGGCACTTTGCCAATTAAAGTTAACCTTCAGAGGGTCATTTTAATTATTTTTCTTTCTATTTTTCCACTATAGTTTCAAACTGTTCTAAACATGACCATCGAATTGCCATAGTGGTTATATTGGAATAAAAGTGCTCAGAGAACACAGCGTTACATTATTAATGTCGACTCATGCACAATGGATATATATATATATTTACTTTAGCCATGTTTAGAAAGCGCCTGCAATCCAATGCCATGAACATAGATATAGGATGTGTCACGCATCAAGTAAGAATTTTTTTCCTGCTTTGATTGCAAAGCAAACATCTTTATTGCCCATGGGTCAATGTTACTCTAGCGACGCTGTGCTCTCTGAGCACTTTTGATCTAGTTTCAAAATTGTTGCTGCGATAAAATTTGCTGTACCATTTTGCAGATCACCTTTGTGTTGATTCAATGAATGATAATATATTTCTAAACCCAGGACACACAGGGCGAGGCCACAACCTATGCAGAGCACCGCAAACAGACCCCGCAAATGAACAACTGACAGCTTAACTGCTCCATTTGTTTCACAAGTATGGATTGCGGGAGAGTATTGTTGCTTCCACTTTTTGATCAGACCACTGCTGTGCATTCTGTTTACCAATTGACCCACATCTTCTTTGTATGCAGAATTCAACTGAAGTCCTACAGAATACGGCAAAATCATGAATTCTTCCTTCGCAATTGTGCATTCACAATGTTCGGAAACAAAATATTCTGCGCCTGTCTTGTCTAATATGAACGCATACTTTTCACTTGTTACCTTATCAAAGTGTTTGTCAGGTGATGGGTTTAGAACGTCAAAGCCGTTGGCTTGAAACATCATGACTTTTTTCCATAGTTTCTTATAAATTGGGTTTGGGAGAGTTTTGAACTCTGTTTCCCAGGTGGTCCCACCCCAAACACCAAACATATACTCCTCCTGGTCTACCAGCTCAGAGAGGGTGTTGAAGGGTGGATCTGATTCATTTACAGTGAGAAGTGACACCAGTTTTGCTGTGTATAATGTTCCAATGATAACTGAGAACATCCACCAACTGGCGATCACAAATCTCAGGGCTCCATTCCGGGGTACTTTCACACGACTCTCCTGGAGGAGAGTTCCTACAGTGTACCAGCCTGATTCCCAAACGGATTTAAATTCACTGCACTGTTCACCCGGTGAGACCCTGTTCATGAAAGCCAGTATCAAAGTTATCAGGATTACTCCAACAGGCAAGAGACACCAAATGTCCATTTGAAAGGGCTTCACAAGACTTGAGAATATGGCGATACCTTGGCCTGAGGAAAATGATTCACAATACAAGATTACAGTAGGTTCATTGTAAAATGGTGTGCTAATGTAATCCATGTCATTGCGCTTGCTATATGAATTGGTATAAGGCGCAGCCACAATACTGACTTCTCTTCTCTGGAGGAGGCCGGCCAGGCCGTTCCAAGAGCCATTATCATCTACAGAGCCCCACAGCATGTCTGGTGGCTCAGCAAATGTGTAGGTGAAATCTAGAGTTTGCGCAATTAAATCTGCCATTTCAGCACATATGCCAGAATATGTTATTGTTCCGTTGGTAATACTCTTCCGCATAAATGGGCCCCAGTAGTTGGTACCGATGTATATATGTTTCCCGTTGAAGCCTCGAAATGGAAAAGGGTTCGCACTTAAAGTGAAGTTGGTAGTATGTACATTGTATTCACCAATAATACCAAATTTTAACTTTGAGTGCTTTGGTCGGTTAAGAAGTTGACAAATATGGTGCTTTTCACTCTGCTGAATGATTGCAATGTTTATTATATCCCCAATATTATTAGCAATAGACTGGGAATTACCATATTCAATGACAAGTATCCATCTATATTTATATGTGTAGAAGGCATGTTGATCAAGATCTTTGTCCAGGTTATTTGCAATGTTCAGAATTGTAATCAGTGAAGTTACATTTCCAAAAACAGCTATGTCTCTGTCATTCCTGTTGTTGATGGTTGTCAACACCTTTCGTGCCTCACTATCAACAGTGTTAGGGTGAAATGAGTAGGTGTGTTTGGGGAGTGACCACAACTCTTCAGAGGCTGGCCCTTGCAATTTGCGCAACATGTTGTCCTGGTAAAGAACAGTCAAGTTTTTCAAATGGACTCTTTTCGTCACTTCAGAAAATATTCCCATGAGACAATCATCACCAAAGCCTGAAATGTAAATTATTACACAGCTCAATTGGGTGCCCATCAAATATTCATAAACTACAGGTTATAGAATTTTTTATAATCATTTTCTTTTTTCATGCATGTTCTCAAGTATTTTCAGTTGTTTAAAGTAAGCAAAATGCAAACAAAAGCCAACATCACGCAGAGTTGTAGACATTTTGATTTCTGAAGTCAGCGTATGGTTCATTTAAAAAAAAAGAATGCAACTCAGTAACAGATATATCGAGAGTGTGCCAAGACTTTCAAAATTACTGGCAGATACGTTTTAAATGGTTGGAGCACTTGACTTTAGTTTGCATTATTGATAGGAAACATGCGGGAAAATTGAAAATACAATTTTGTGTCACTGTAGTACATATATAATACAGAATTTCTCCACTTACCATCAACGACAGTGATGTTTAAAACAGTCAAAATAGTCCACCATACCCCACCAATAAGAATTGCCATGGGTGTGCCGAATGTGCTGTACATTTGATGCATGCCTGGTTAAAGATGAAAAGCAATTATTCTAACAGTACAGGCATACCATGGTTATGTAGTGCGGTTTCTGGTAATAAGGCACGTATCGATTGTGGTAATTAAAGTTTCTTTTGTCACAGGCAACATTTTAACCACCAAATTGTAGGAATTTGAAACATTTTATTCTCTATCTGATCTCTGCTATCCAAAGTATGACAAGGTGATATGTTGCATGTACATTATACACTGATGTGTACGGAGCGTGCACACTGATGTATACACAGGGAGAGATCATTATTAGCTTTGATTAGGTAATAAAACAATAGTCCATTAACTAATGACACAGCCAAACAGATGAGCGCTTGTTATCATACACGCACAAGACAATTCATATCAGTATATGTCTATGTGAGTTTTTTTTAAATAGCTTTATAAGCTGATTTTAGACGAATGCTGAGTATCTTGTTTTTAAATAAAACCATTTTTAGTGCAAAGTTTGTTTTGTGCAAGTGCAAATGATATTTATTGACTAGTAATTTAATTATGTTGGTAGCAAAATAACATATAGTGAGGGGTGAGGGGTGATGTGAGGGGTGGGGCATATTTTACTTTTAAGATTCAAGAAAAAGAATCTAATTGTATTTTGAATGAAAAACATTATCTCTCTATGGTTTACATGAACTCAAGTCATTAGACTTATGACCATACATGTAGGTCAGGTAAGGACTGTATCATATAGTCTCTTCTGGGATTCTATAATTCTCTTTTTGTTTCTTTAAAACATTTACCCCTGAATCTGGTAAATTCATTCGCTTTTGCTGCAACTATGCAAGTGATATCAAAATATTATGAATGATTAAACTATTTACATTTAATACTTGCCACTCTTTTGACATACTATTATTATTTGGTTTGGCAATGTCATTATGTGAAGTAGAATGAATTTTTACTCGAATAATCTTGGTTAAATAGTAATATTTAAAAAGCTAAATGTTAATTATATATATATGTGTGTGTTTCCCAGTGCTTGCGGATATATTTTTATACTTCTCTCTCTCACCTCTTTTTAGCAAGCATATTTCTACCAACGATAGATATAGCTGAAGACAGGTTTTACAACCCTAAGCTTCCATTTGACTATATCAAGTGACCCTGGCAGGACTCGAACTCACGACCCCAAGGTTGTGAGACCAGTGAGAAGTATAAAAATATATCCGCAATCACTGGGAAACACATATATATATATATCATTCAAAAGCACTAACAATGCTAATAAGACCCTTCCCAAAATTTCGTCCTCAAGTGGGATTCGAATGATACCATCATCCCAAGCAGCGAGCTGTTAAAAGGTTACTCGGCTGAACCGATGTCTCTGTAACCCCCAGATTACATACTTTACAACACTAAGCTTCCATTTGACTATATCAAGTGGCCCTGGCGGATCCGCAAGCACTGGGAAACACATATATATCATTCAAAAGCAATAAAAATGCTAATAAGACCCTTCCCAAAATTTCGTCCCCAAGTGGGATTCGAGCCCACGACCTCTGGGTTGAGATGATAACAGACCAAGTATGTAAGCTGGGGTTACAGAGACATCTGTTCTGCCGAGTAACCTTTTAACAGCTCGCTGCTTGGGATGATGGTATCATTCTGGTTTCACAACCTTGGGGTCGTGAGTTCGAGCCCCGCCAGGGCCACTTGATATAGTCAAATGGAAGCTTAGGGTTGTAAAACCTGTCTTCAGCTATATCTATCGTTGGTAGAAATATGCTTGCTAAAAAGACGTGAGAGAGAGAGAGAGAGAGAAGTATAAAAATAAATGTTAATTAATTTGCTTGTGTGATATTGCTTCCGCCATTTTTCTATTTCATAAATAATACTTAGTTCTATTAAACAGCCAATCACAAAAGATGTCTTGACAATATGACCTAGAAATCCACCAATTACAATGCATTGTCCACGTGAAAGCCATTTCATTGATATTTTTTTTACTACAGCCTGTGTCATTTACAGTAGATCTTAACCTCTACTTTCTTAATAATAAACCTATAAAGGTGCAGACTATACCATTTTAAAGGTCTTGAAAAAAGAATTAAAATCCCCCAAAGGTTATTTCATTTACCGCCATAAGCCTAGAAATATCGATGCGAAAACCAAACTTATGAATTCAGTATAAATACTGAAGAGTTGAACAGCAAAGCAAACTACAGGAGCATGACACTGAGGAAATTATAATCCCTGCACCACAACATCATATTGTTAGCAAGACCATACATAGGGTCCGAAAATATGTGTGGTCTCCAGGATCTTTTTTATTTCTCAACATATCTAGTGAACTATATAAAATATAATTGGAAAGGTATTGCAACACTCTTTTTAAAACTGTCTTCGAATAAGTTTTTGGGCAAATAGTTGTTGAGTTATGAGCGAAAAACAATATTCGCTAAGAAAGTCTAGGCCATAAGAGTGCACCTGTAATCTCGCTTGAACTCAGTATCAGTACTACAAGCAGTATGCTGCTTTTCCTTTATTGTGTGAAAAGTCTGAGTTGATTTTATATACCCACCTCCCATCATGTTTTATATGGCTTTCTACAGTCTACCTTCTAATTTGAAATAAATCTTGACACCCATACTTGATCTACCCTTATATAGCGATGCATTGATACCACCAATTAACGAGACTTGCTGGAAATAAAAAAAAAATCTTAAAATGTGCTTGTTTTCTATTTTAGTATAAAAGTACAAGTATTTCCCTTAATAAAAATGTATAACACTTTAGGGGTTTCGGAAATAGATTTTGGTTTATGGACCATACAAAAGATCATGTATACAATTTCGGTACAGTCAAAATTAACATTGACTGAATTTTTCATTGTATTTGTATGATATTTTGTATGGTCCATAAACCAAATTCCATTCCCGCAACCTTTAAAGTGTTATACATTTTTAAAAAGGGAAATGAATGTACTTTTATACTAAAATAAAAAAACAAGAACATTTTAAGAATTTTTTTCCTCCAAATTCTTTTATCTCCAGCAAGTCTCCTTAATGCTTTTTAAAATTACGTTTTACTTCATAAAACGTGACATTTTTGTATTTCTATATCACCTAAGAAATAACATACAACGAAACATTACAAATAAAATGAACACACAATGGATGCAAGCTTGTTGATTGCATTGATTATAGAAAGGCTTTAAGTCAAAGGGCTAATATGCACTGTCTAATTAATGAGTGATGGCTTTGCCCATAAATATAAATAGTTCTTTGCACTACCTTGTATTAAATTATATTATTGAGAAATTGCAATTAATCCGATGAACAAATAAATGTAAAACTATTGATTATGAAAAAAATATTTAAAGGGGTTTAAACGTAAATTATGAAAATATATTTCTTAAGTATCAAATAACTCGTCATTACCTTACATACATAAGATTGTACCCTGAGTAAGTGGAAATGATAAAAAATAACTGAGCAGACTCTAGCTATGATTGAAAAGATGTTCAGTCGTTTCCGCAATAAATTTGACATGGTTATTGTTTCTAATCACTTACATCTCAAAATGACAAAAGGTTGTTGGTGGTTACAGCATACATTTCACAATGCTTCTGTATTTATATCATGCTGAGTGCACATTATTCTCTATCTGTATATCAAAGGCCGCATTAACCTGGGTGTTAATGCCTTTCTAATTCCCTGGCCCTCAATGTGTGTATGGGTGATTATCATTCTTATTAAGCTGCTCTGTGATGTAGTGAATACTACATTTTAAACACGCACAGTGATCACATTGTGATAAAATTGGCATGATCATTGTAATAACCATCACGTGAAATCATTGATAACATACACCAATCCTGCTCTAACCAGATCAAGTAATGTAAAACCGTCTAAATATCGATCACCAATTCATAAAGTCTATAAACAACATATGGTCTAATGTAGTCTTTCAAACGACCTTATATCTAAGAGTTGTTGTTTTTATTTCTATTATTAGAAAAACCACTCGTGTCAACCATATATATAAGGGCAAAGATAAAGAACAAGTACAATTGTGACAGCTCTAATTCTAATAGATATAAGGTCGTTTACGAAACGCTAGGGATTCCACTGATATTAAATATGCAGCCTCAAACACCCTGCCCTGTTATAGCCTTAAACCCAGAGTAATCACTAGCAGCAGTTGCAGAAGCAGCAGAATACATATGCATGGGTGATCAGGTAAGGGTCAGCCAAAATATTACAGGGTAAGTATGTAATCTTGATGTGTTTCTCAGTTACTTGTACATGTATGACTTAGTTTCTTTTTACCAAAATGGATACACCTCCAAACAATAGTCCCCCAAAAGTTAACTACAGTACACCAACAAAAACAAATAAGGATGTCAGCTTCATTATCCATGATTAGAAAACAATAGAGTATCAATTAAACAAAATATTACAAAACAGAACTTCATCAAACATTCCTCTATATGAATAAACAGTAGCACATGCCAAAAGCTTCCGTTACTAACTGGGGCTGTACTGGATTATTTGTAAATTAATGAACCAGAACCACATTACAAATAAATAGTACCACATGCTTAAACGGGAAAATACCCAACTACAGCTGGACTGCTGTTTCTAAAATAGAAGTCATGTGCTTTTAGTAAATGACGTCATTTTTGCAAAACACTTTGCAAAATTGACGTCATACAGAGGCTTTTAGAATAGACCTTCATGTCAGATCATTTAAAGGCCTTGAGATAGACTAGGTCCAATGTTTCGTACTATGTTTCTTTCTATGCTATAAATTCTGAATGCAGCAATGTCCAAAATGTTTTAAGCTTTATTTAAGCTTTTCAACTCTACAGGGCCCAAATCATAATGATTAGGGCTCTGTAGTTGAAAGGCTAGTATGTAATTTTAAAGACCTTCTCTTTATCTGTCTCCAAATTTAAGACCCCTATACTTAGTTAATGATGCCATAGTTTAATTGCAGGTTCTTAGCCGTGCGTCGCTCGTATCATAGATTGGTGGAGTGTATATACGTGACAAATTTGTAAAATGTTATTCAATTCAGACTTTAACGTGCCTACTCTTACACATTCCGTGTATTAACATGGGCATATGCTGGTGTTTACCCTCGAATTTAGTAAATCTATAATCCAGATTGGGTTCACACACGGACTCCATGGTCCACTTATTACATCAATATCCGGATGCTTCTAAAGCACACACAAAACAATGAATCAAAGTGGGCGCACAAACAGACATGTAACCTTAAACCAGGGCTCAGTGCACCCGGTTCTCGGGATCTTTTATTTTTATTTTTTGCTGTTATTATCATGAGTACAGTGACCGACTCTTTTAAAATGACCACAAGAACGCTTGAGCTAAGACCGGTGGACACTTCCTGGACATAGAGGCTCTAGTAAGTAATGATAAAGAAGTAGTCCAAGTTGACCGCTTGTTAGAGTCTACATGCTATCACTATTCGCAGATGGTCTGCTACTGGCGTTTTGCTGTATCAGTTGGGTCTAGGAATGTTATAAAAAAGCAGCATGGTTTCATCATATTGTATTTTAAAGGGCTTTGACGAGGCAAAATGCGACTTGCGCGGTCTCCATTGAAAACAAACACATTGGTTGATGTTGTTGGATATTGAACTAACACATATTATTATATAACATCGTGGTTTGTGAAGACGTCTCCGCCATGGATCGTCTCTCACGGAGACTGTGGCTGCTGGCTGCGGGCTGCTGCTGTGTGTTGCTGTGCGAAGGTAACCAGCTAGAATTCTATTCACTAGAACTGTCTCCCGGATTTTTTTTGCAATTGTCGTTAATAGTAGCAATCTACTTTACAAATGCGTATCACTTCATGTGTGTACTGTTGGTCTTTAGGCATGATCCAGCAGCCTATCGCTGTGGTCTCCGTATTACCAAAGAAAAGATCATCAGAAACATTTTGACAATTAGTCTAAGCCAAACAATGGATTTTTATCACTTTGTCATTGATTAATTTATTTTTGGGGTCTCCAGAAGAGGGTCTTTCTCTCCAATTAGTTAACATCATCAAATCCATTTCTTATTTTCGTCTTTCATTTTGAAATAATATGCCTGACAAGGTGCCAATTAAGCTAACTAACCAACATTATTTTATCTACCAATTACGTAAGCAGCCCGTGTTTTCGCTCGACGTAAGAGTTTAGTCCTAAAAATAATAGGGGTCGCTGTGTTTTTGCATGTAAACAATGTTACTTTGTTACTTGCACCAGTATAATTAAATATTGCAACATTTCTATATCAAGGTTAAAGGTGCAACAGTGTATAAAAAAAAATCTGTTACAATTTTCAAATCAATAAAAAAAATCGGGCTAGATATGTCGTCCGTGAATGTATTAGTCTAGATCTATAAAAAAAGTAGATCTAGTCTAATAGCAAGTACTGTCAAATTTCAGTATCCAGGCAAAGTAGCAGTAATGTCAAGAGTTTGTGTATGTTTATGTTTAATTCGTTCATGACATGGGATATTATACAGTTGGCAGTTGAAAATCAAGAACAAATGGAAATATTCACACTGTTCACTGCAGTAATACACGAATAGGCTTCACAAGTATTGAACCACATGATAGGATTATGGCCTAGAATCTACTAGATCTATATAGAGAAGGGATATTTTCTTCAGAGAGCTTTCTTGAC
>CM032666.1:28885474-28900088 GCA_019095985.1 Streblospio benedicti | reverse complement strand
ATTAACCAATGGGGGAAACAAACCCAACAGAATTGATTAGGGAAACGGACATGATTATTCGAGTTCATATACCTATGGATAATTAAGTATATCACTCTTGTACTAGAATTGCTATCTATACTTATTTTAAATGATATATATCTATAACCTCGTATATTCGAATAGATATACTCAATGAAGTTATATTATTTTAAATACGCATAAGTGTCCAAGCCTACACCAACATTTTGTGTTTTATCAACATACTAAAATGCACTTTCGACTTTAGGTAATTCCGGGCGGAGACTTCACTGTGGGCGGACGCCTGTCACGTGACCTCCTGCATGGAACCACGAAGTACAGGGCCCGTATCAGACGATCGGATGAAAGATAATAGAATACCAAGGATAATAATGTGACAATGTAGTTCCGAGGAACCAAGAGCGGGACACTTAATACACATATATCGATGGACATATATATACATATATTCATATCCAATATTATCGATGGACTAGCCATCATATTATACTAACCCTAGGGTAACGAGCACAGGTGACAATTGTACGTGGGGATATTTGTAAAGGTGTGGGAGATTGCTATTCTCTATAAATTATTGTATGATGTGTATTTGATGTAGTAATTATTGGATGGTCTTAATTGTGGGGTATACGTAATTGATCCTGAATGATTGAATGATAAGCATAGTAAGGGGTACATTGGGAGTGAGTGACCATTCATATAGGGGTAAACAGCAATCTTCCGCAGTAAGAGGTACGAGGTACAGTGCGGACTAAAATATATATAAAAAAATAAAAATAACAAACCAAAAGGGAATGATGTCGTATAATTGAGTCGTCTACCTCAATTATACAACGTCTAATCCCATATCATATCCGTATTTTGTTTCATAATCTATATAAGTATATATCATTGTCGATTAACTAGACAATAACTAGAATGCCTTAGAATAAGGCTAACAATGTTAAGGGTCGCCGAGGGGCTGACCCAATAACACGTGGCGCTGTCGCCTGGTCGGGGGGCGGAGCCATGTGTACGTGCATGCCCGCCCCATATATAATTGTATACTCGCTTTGAAACGGCAGAAGACTCTCTGCGCTGCACCTCATACAATTGTGCTCGGACTAACATTGATCGCATGGAATAAACATTTTGAAACATACATAAGTGTTTTCTGAATGTGAGATTATATAAGTTCCCTGGAGCCGAGATAGATCCCCTCAATAGATCTAGTCTTGGACACTATTGATTGCTACTAAAATAACCCGCTTATTTCGACCCTTTTTAACTCGAAAACCTGTGTTATTCGAGCCAAATCTCACTTCCCTTCGAGGCATTAACCCACTTATCTCGACCAAATGAGAATTTAGCGTTGAAATATTCGTAGTTTACACGTTAATCGGCGCACATGCCGACCAAGCAATAGATCAAAGAACGCTGCTTTACTATGATTTGCCTGTGAACGGGTGGTCAACTTCTCTGATTAATTCTTTGATACTTACTAGTGGTCAACAGCTTTGAAATTAGTACTTCTGCGTAATAATGACCAGTGAAGACAAAGGCGTAGTAAACTTCTAACCGTAGTGCTAACACAGAAGTGATATTTAAACCATGTTTGTTGACAGAGCCTTTGTCAGAGGCGGGAGGGAGAAACAGCTAGCGGTTAATAGCTTTGAATTAGTACTTGTGTAACAATGACCAGTCAAGACAAAGGTACAAGTACAAGTGTACTATTCTTATATTAACCAATGAAACCGTAGTAGAAAGCATGTTTCTTTGTGTATGCGGCCATGTTTGTTTACGGACAAGGTCAGAAGGTCGGAATACTGTTATAAAAACCACATCACACGTAGTATGAGTACCATAGCGACCACAACACATATTTCTTGCTTTATCGCTCATTGGGTTGTTGAAGACATGTTTCTGATAACTCGAGGTTCTGATAACTCGAGGTCATTACTAGACTCTTTCAAATTTGACTTAACCGGTCCGACTGTAGATGATGTTTTCGTATAAAAAATATATATATATATCCGCAAGCATTGGGAAACACATATATATCATTCAAAAGCACTAAAATGCTAATAAGACCCTTCCCAAAATTTCGTCCTCAAGTGGGATTCGAACCCCGGACCTCTGGGTTGAGATGATAATTGACCAAGTATGTATGCTGGGGGTTACAGAGACATCGGTTCAGCCGAGTAACCTTTTAACAGCTCGCTGCTTGGGATGATGGTATCATTCTGGTCTCACAACCTTGGGGTCGTGAGTTCGAGTCCCGCCAGGGCCACTTGATATAGTTAAATGGAAGCTTAGGGTTGTAAAACCTGTCTTCAGCTATATCTATCGTTGGTAGAAATATGCTTGCTAAAAAGACGTGTGTGAGAGAGAAGTATAAAAAATATATATATATATATCCGCAAGCATTGGGAAACACATATATATCATTCAAAAGCACTAAAAATGCTAATAAGACCCTTCCCAAAATTTCGTCCTCAAGTGGGATTCGAACCCCGGACCTCTGGGTTGAGATGATAATTGACCAAGTATGTATGCTGGGGGTTACAGAGACATCGGTTCAGCCGAGTAACCTTTTAACAGCTCGCTGCTTGGGATGATGGTATCATTCTGGTCTCACAACCTTGGGGTCGTGAGTTCGAGTCCCGCCAGGGCCACTTGATATAGTTAAATGGAAGCTTAGGGTTGTAAAACCTGTCTTCAGCTATATCTATCGTTGGTAGAAATATGCTTGCTAAAAAGACGTGTGTGAGAGAGAGAAGTATAAAAAATATATATATATATATATATATATATCCAAGCATTGGGAAACACATATATATCATTCAAAAGCACTAAAAATGCTAATAAGACCCTTCCCAAAATTTCGTCCTCAAGTGGGATTCGAACCCCGGACCTCTGGGTTGAGATGATAATTGACCAAGTATGTATGCTGGGGGTTACAGAGACATCGGTTCAGCCGAGTAACCTTTTAACAGCTCGCTGCTTGGGATGATGGTATCATTCTGGTCTCACAACCTTGGGGTCGTGAGTTCGAGAATCGCCAGGGCCACTTGATATAGTTAAATGGAAGCTTAGGGTTGTAAAACCTGTCTTCAGCTATATCTATCGTTGGTAGAAATATGCTTGCTAAAAAGACGTGTGTGAGAGAGAGAGAATAATAAAAAAATATATATATATATCCCGCAAGCATTGGGAAACACATATATATCATTCAAAAGCACTAAAAATGCTAATAAGACCCTTCCCAAAATTTCGTCCTCAAGTGGGATTCGAACCCCGGACCTCTGGGTTGAGAAGATAATTGACCAAGTATGTATGCTGGGGGTTACAGAGACATCGGTTCAGCCGAGTAACCTTTTACAGCTCGCTGCTTGGGATGATGGTATCATTCTGGTCTCACAACCTTGGGGTCGTGAGTTCGAGTCCCGCCAGGGCCACTTGATATAGTTAAATGGAAGCTTAGGGTTGTAAAACCTGTCTTCAGCTATATCTATCGATATCCGCAAGCATTGGGAAACACATATATATCATTCAAAAGCACTAAAAATGCTAATAAGACCCTTCCCAAAATTTCGTCCTCAAGTGGGATTCGAACCCCGGACCTCTGGGTTGAGATGATAATTGACCAAGTATGTATGCTGGGGGTTACAGAGACATCGGTTCAGCCGAGTAACCTTTTAACAGCTCGCTGCTTGGGATGATGGTATCATTCTGGTCTCACAACCTTGGGGTCGTGAGTTCGAAAACCCCACCAGGGCCACTTGATATAGTTAAATGGAAGCTTAGGGTTGTAAAACCTGTCTTCAGCTATATCTATCGTTGGTAGAAATATGCTTGCTAAAAAGACGTGTGTGAGAGAGAAGTATACCAATTATAATATCCAAATTTTCACCACTTCACATTATTCATAATCCAAATAAATCTCAGTTCACTATCCATAAATTTCAACATTCCACGGTTCATTTGCCTCTGCGGCAAAACCAGCATTGACACCTACACGACCCTACCCAATCTTTGGAATGAGTGGCCTCAAACCATCTCATGAAGTAGGGGTCGTGCATGGTCAATGCTGCTGCGTGACCAAAGTCGCAAAAGCACATGTCCTGCGCAGGGACCTCCTTGGCACGGGGGATGCGATATCTCCACGTATTTAGCTGAGTGCGCCGCAGCCTGCTCTGGCGGCAATCAGGACGCCATGGGCGCTGAACCTCTTCCACGTCATCGGTAGGGCCGACCACCCACATGTCATCAAAAGGAGTGGACAGCTCCAACCCCCAGCGGGGACGCCTCCGGCTCTGGCAACCCACCACGGGCGACCTGCTCACCGGACGGAGCATCCAGGGAGAGCGGCGACATGACGACATCGCCACTTGGTACGACCACAGCCAACGGTGTAGATCCATCCTCGGCTTCATTGTCAGGCCTAATAACACAATAGATGATAGAAATAAGTGATAGATTTCTACACATTTTTCTTTTTTACACCAGATACACGTTGTGATTTTGTTTAATGTAAGTTCATTTAAAACTACCCGATTCAAATTACTCGGAACCCCGAGTGCCACCATCCTCATTTCTCCATTGGGTTAATGACGGGTTTTTGCCAAAATGACATGAATTTTTGTATATTAATTTCTACACTGTAATGATGAATAAGAACTTTTCTTAGTATCCCATTTAATTGGGTAGCATCATTTGTGAAAAACCGCATGACAGTCATTTTAAATCCCAACCCCAGAATAAATTCCTGGCGCCATGTTCATGATAGATCTAAAATTGCAATAAATACAGATATGTGTAGCTAAAATCATCGTTAACAAGAATTGATTGTTACAAAATTTACTTTCATTACATATTTTTTTTACATTTGATGTGAAAGGCAGACCTTTTCAATAACGACCCCCCTCACAGCAGATGCCTGCTGAAGTAGAATATCATTTCATTTAATAACAAATATAAATGAAAATTGTAACAGCAGATTATAATAAAAAGGTAGCTACATTACTAAAATGTGATATGAAATCGAATGTACATGTTGCATGGATACCGCGCTTTTGATTTTTGTATTGGGTGTCTCACATCCCGACGTTGCTTTCATCAAAATTTGCGAAACGCATATGTAGTCAACTAGAGAGCAGGTGCCGGGTGCTAGTAAAACTATTTCACTGCGACACCACATGCAGACGATGTACGGATGGAAACAGTGTTGATTTGGTAAGAATCTGATATTTTCATTGATAAATTAGATGTTAATGCCCAGATTAATGTACTGTAAAACTGTGTGACCATAGTTTTAACAATTGACGTGTATTACTTATAGAACGTTGCACGCATTATTGATAAAATGTCTAGATCTACGCTCGGCAAGCTTTCTACAGCAGTATCACTGTCAGTAGATCTACTAGATCTAGGAGTCAAAGACTGCAGTAATAGATATTCTACCAATAACAGTATAGTATGCTACATTTATTAACCCTAAGTCGTGGTGTTTTTTAAGATAAGTCGAGGTAGAGAATCAGAATGATATACAGTTACAGTATCTTGAATACCAATGACAGGACTTCTATGATAAAAAAGCCTTTGTCAGGAGAAATGTTAAAAAGCAGTTTTTGAAACAATTTATATGCATACATGTCTTTTTTTTATATTGCAGCTTATAAATGCAAATCACATAGGAAGAATCCATTGTGTATTTACTGTCTCCACCATCTCCGAAAATAGGTGATTGTTATCTACATCTACTTCATATGGCAATGTTAGCTAATGTCCATGCTTGTATTATTGAAGATACCACAATGCACTAGAGGACTTGTTTATGGTAAGCTTCAAATATGTGTATAGCATAAGTTTTTAAATGTTAAAATCAGAAACGAAAGTACATATTTGAAACATTTTCACGTATATTTTTTTAGACACTTTTTTTTTTCTAGAGCACCTCACCCCCCATCCGTAGATTTTTTTTGTTCAAACCATTGTAGCACAGCTTTTAATGAACCAACAATAGCGTTTAAGGTGTCAAAAGAAAGCTACGTACTTGTATTTTCGTAAGATAAACACATTTTTTATGGTTCATTAAAATTACATTATCTATGATGCATTTTGTTATGAAATAACGTGTGCATACACATCCCGTAGGTGGCGATAATATTCGATTTGATCATGTTTATTTGCACTAGATCTTAGTAAAAAAATTATTTTTTCACTTTGGCACCGGGAAAACTATTGTGTTCAAAGTTAAATGGAAAGTTCCCGTGAAAGACGGACGTTGTTCTTGTTGTGACATATTTATAGATGATTGGAAAATGGCAGAGACAAATAATTCAACAGGTTATGGGCCCAGTGCTAATGCTAGTGGAAGCAGGTATGCAAGACTTATGTTTGATGGAGATGAAAGAAAATTTGAACAATGGTTGGTAAAACTGTTAGGCTACATGCGTTTGCGGAAGCTAAGAGACACTATCCTACCGACAGACCCAAATGAACCTGAACCAACTACAGCAGATTATTTAGAGAAAAATAGTGAAGCATATGCTGAATTGATTCAGTTCCTTGATGATAAGAGCCTATCCTTAGTTATGCGTGATGCAGCAGATAATGGCCGTAAAGCACTTCAAATCTTAAAACAGCATTATGCTGGTAAGGGAAAGCCACGAATTATTTCCCTATATACAGAACTCACGTCACTTATTAAAGGTTCTAATGAGACCGTCACCGAGTACGTTATACGGGCTGAAAGTGCAGCTGCAGCGTTGCGTGATGTAGGAGAGACGATCAATGACAGTTTGTTGGTGGCAATGGTATTAAAAGGCCTTCCAGAAGAGTACAAATCATTTGTTGTTGTAGTCACACAAAGTGAAAAAGAGCCTAATTTTGCAGATCTGAAGGTAGCACTTCGTAGTTTTGATGACACTGAGCGTGCTCGATCAAATATTTGTAAAGAGGAATCTGTTATGAAGATGGGAACGTCAGACTATAATCAACGGAAGGATGTTAAGTGCTACACATGTGGAGAATTGGGGCACATTTCACGATATTGTACACAGAGACCCCAACGATGGTGTAGCACTTGTAAAAGCAGCTCACATGATGACAGCTACTGCAGAAAAAGGAAGACCGAATCATCAAAGTTCATGGACATACAGCATGAACCAGAAGGTGACATGCCCCAGCCAAAACATTCGTTTGCTTTTATGACTAGATGTAATGGTGATGGTGATATCAGCAATATGATATTGGTTGATACTGGTGCTACGGCACACATTGTAAGAAATTTAAAGAGGTTTGTAAAATTTGATAGCAATTTTGAGCCCAAAAGTCATTTTATTGAATTGGCTGATGGCAGCAAGTCAAATAATATTGCTCTCAAAAGGGGAGACGCTGTTATACAAATTTGTGATAGTAGTGGTAGAAATTGTCAGATAACTCTAAAGAATGCACTGTACATCCCAAATTACCCAACTAACATATTTTCTGTGCGTGCAGCTACAGAACGTGGTGCAACGGTAATCTTCAAACCAGGTAATGCAGAACTGGTAGCTCATGATGGGACAAAATTTCCTATCATACAGCATGATAGATTGTATTATTTTGCATCAGTTTCAAATGACATTGTGAATAATTTGAGGGATTTACAAACATGGCACAAAGTTATGGGTCACTGTAACATTCCTGACATTTTAAAGTTAGAAACTTTAGTTACTGGTATGAAGATTACTACAAAGGAAAAAATTCTGTTGTGAAACTTGCGTAAGTAATAAGTTGATATTGACCAAAAATAATAATGTTAGTGGTAATAGGGCCAAGGGTATATTAGATATGATTCATACAGATTTGTGCGGTCCTATAGACCCTGTTGCAAAGGAAGGGTTCAAGTATTGTATTGTTTTTACTGATGACTGTTCGGGTATTATGTTTGTTTATTTCCTTAAAAGCAAAAATGATGCCTTTAGAGCTTTGAAAAAGTTCTTAGCAGATTGTGCACCATATGGCAAAGTGAAATGCCTTCGTAGCGATAATGGCACTGAGTTTACATGTAAAGAGTTTCAAGAAGTATTGGTCAATAACGTAATCAAACATGAAAAATCGTGTCCTGCCAGCCCTCATCAAAATGGAACTGCGGAGAGGAGCTGGAGGACGCTCTTTGAAATGGCAAGGTGCATGATAGCAGAATCAGGTCTACCCAAATACCTGTGGACATACGCTGTTATGGCGTCAGCATACATTAGAAATCGATGCTACAGTCCCCGTTTGAAACAAACTCCATTCTTTGTATTTACAAATGAAAAACCCGACCTTGCTAGAATGCAAGTTTTAGTGATTGCTATGCCTATGGGGACAAACCATTGGGTAAATTAGATCCACGAGGTACAAAAGGTAAATTTGTAGGTTTTGACAAGGAAAGCCCTGCTTACCTCGTGTATCATCCAGAATTGCATACAATTAGAAAATATAGATGTGTGAAATTCATTAATGGATGTGTAAAAGGTGAGGTTCCACAGGTAAATGAGTATGATGATGAATTGTGTGAGAGTTATGTAAATGCTCAAAATCAAAATGTACGTGAAACAAACGAAAATGTTCAAAATGAAAATGTAAATGAAACAAATGAACATGTTCAAAATGAAAATGTAGAGGACTCTGTGAATGATGAACACATAAATGTACATGATGTGAATGATTATATGCGCCCACGTAGAAATGTGAAAATTCCTGAGCGGTATAATGACTATGTAATAGGAGATCAAATTGATGAATCTCTAAAAACATGTGTAAGTGTAGATTATTTCTACAAAGCAATGCTTGGTAGCCCATTAAATTACATGGAAGCCATGTCATGCCCGGAGTCACACGAGTGGCAGAAAGCCATGGATGAAGAAATGGATGCTTTGAAATCAAATGACACATTTATCCTTACTAAACTACCAGAAGGTGCAAAAGCAGTGGGAGGTAGATGGGTATATACTATAAAGGAAAATGATGAACGGAAGTTGTACAAAGCTAGATATGTGGCAAAAGGCTACAGTCAAGAATATGGTGTAGATTATGAAGAAACGTACGCGCCAACTGTAAAATTAACTACCATTCGTGTGTTAATGAGCATTGCTGCACAAAGAGATATGTTGGTGCATCAAATGGACGTGAAGAGTGCCTACTTGAATGCGGACATAGATCGTGATGTGTACATGGAACAAGCTGAAGGATACAATGTGATGGCAAAGGATGGTACCAAACTAGTTTATAAATTAAATAAATCCCTATACGGATTGAAACAGAGCGGACGTAACTGGAATGCTGTTCTCAATAAGTTCCTTGTGAAATAGGTTTTAAGAGAAGCAATGTTGATCCTTGTTTATACATTAAAGGTGAAGGTAGTAATATGATAATGCTGATTACATGGGTTGATGATCTAATTGTGGCTACAGCCAATAAAGATATATTGGTCGCTACTAAAAATGATTTAATGGACAGATTCAAAATGAAAGATTTGGGTACAATATCTTGCTTTCTTGGAATTGATTTTAAACAGGAAAGTGGCAAAATTAAGATGAATCAAAAGAAATATATTCTCAAAATTTTAGAAAAAATTTGGCATGACTGATTGCAAGCCTAAATATACACCATCCGAACCAAAACTAATATTTTCTGAAAAGTCAGAATCTTTTGATCCATCCATCTATAAACAGGCCATTGGCAATCTTATTTACCTTATGGTATGTACTCGGCCAGATATAGCTTTCATTGTATCAAGATTGTCGCAATTTTCTCAAAATCCAAACAAAGATCATTGGATAGCAATTAAACATGTATTAAGGTTTCTAAAAGCTACAATAGATCATACTTTGTGTTTTTCAAAGTGTGCTGATGATTTGTGCGTAATAGGTTACACTGACGCTGATTGGGCTGGTTCAGATAATAGAAAAAGTACTTCTGGATATTGTTTCATGTTAAATAATGTAAGTTCAATAGTGTCTTGGAAAAGCAAGAGACAAGATTCTGTTGCTCTGTCTTCGTGTGAAGCAGAATATATAGCAACCACTGTAGCGATTCAAGAAGCTTTATTTTTGAAACAGTTGTTACAAGATCTTGGTGTTATAAAATCTCAGCCAGCAAAATTGTATGGTGATAACCAAGGTGCAATAGCTTTGACTAAAAATCCAATCGTATCTCATAGATCTAAACATATTGACATTCGATTTCACTTTGTTAGAGATGTTATTGGTAAAGGTGAAATTGAAATGGGATACATTCCAACGGACAAAAATGTTGCAGATATATTCACCAAACCTTCTTCTGTGTCCAAGCTAAATGATTTTAAAGAACATGTATTTGGAAAATTGTAATATTTTGGTAGTATTAATATGAAATGTTTTATAATTGTTTTATCGTGTTTTATGATTGTTTTATTATTGTAATTTTAATAACACTCATTTTGATAAATATAAGTTTAAGGGGGGTGTTGAAAGTAAACTTATACCTGGTACCGCACATTATTTGCGGTGTATAATAGCTGCTTATAATTTTCTATCTTATACTGTTAATATTGTACTGTACTATATTCTATTCAGTTTTCTTCATTAAATGGAAAGTTCCCGTGAAAGACGGACGTTGTTCTGAAGCTAAACAGGCGGAAGACTCTGCCCTGAAAATTGAAAAAGGGAAAGACCCTCTCGACTGTCTAGAAAGCTGCCTTACATGACTCATACTTCAGGGAAGCGAGAGATGAATTCTACCTCCTAAGGCAGAACACAGGCGAGAACATCACGTCATACTACAGTAGAATCATTAAACTGCATAAATTGGCTGAATTCCCTGCCAATACTGACTTCCTAATCGTAGACAGACTAATACACGGATGCATGAATAAAGAATGCAAGGAAAAATTGATGTCTGAAGACAAGAACGTCACTGTGAAGACATGCTTATCCAAACTACGTAAGTATGAATCCGTAAAATCCACCATGCAACACATGAATGGAACTGGTGCCCAAACCATTGATGCTGCATACAAGTCAAGAGACCCTACTAAGCAGTCACAGAAGAATGGGGGCAAGCATGATCAGAAGCATAAGCGTCACAACAATGTTTCCAAAAAACAGCAAATGGCAAGAAATGCCCATGGTGTGCAGGTGATCCTCATAAAAGAGAAGAGTGTCCAGCAAATAAGGCCAAATGCAATTTCTGCCTAAGAAGAGGCCATTATGAAAGGGCTTGCAAGGTCAAAGAACACCAACGAAAACAAAACGCTGTTATAATGTCAGATGATGAATCCACGGATGAAGATTGTGAACCCATATATGACATGAGCGCCATGAGAGTTGGCAACATCAAGGCCACAACTCGAGAGGTTTTAGCAGATGTCGTTTTTCACCCGTCAAAATGTATGTTACAAGGCAAAGTGGATACGGGAGCCATGGCAACATGCATGCCAATCAGCATGCTAAAAGACATTGGTCTATGCATTTCTGACATTAGCTCGAGCAGTGCACGTCTACGAGGGGTGACTGGAAATGAAATGATGACTCGTGGTGAACTCAACCTCAAAGTCACTTGCAATAACCACACCAAGAAGGCTAAGATAATAGTGACAGATCTGGGAACAGAATTAATATTAGGCATAGATTTTTGCAAGCAATTTGAATTGGTTTCAATGGCTGAATGTTGCATACAGAGAGAGATTACAATCGAAGAAATGAAAGCTGTCCACATAACAGAAGAATCTGAAGCTGATTATAAACAGCTACGCCAAAAATGGAAAGAATATCTTCCACTTGGAAAGAAAACTGGAGAACCACTACAAGATTTGAAGGCAATTTTCCCAGAGACATTCGATGGAACCGTCGGATTGTTTGAAGGAGAAGTCGATCTACAGGTTACTCCAGAAGCAAAACCTGTACAGCTGCCACCAAGAGCTGTTCCACTCAGCATCATGCCAAAGCTCAAATCTGAATTGGATGAAATGGAGAAACAAGGCATAATTCGACCTTGTCCCGAGACAACAGATTGGGTGCATAACATAGTAATTGTCAGCAAGAAGAATGGCAACATCAGAATCTGCCTAGATCCACGCAATCTTAATAAAGGACTCATCCGTAATGTTCATTACACTGCATCCTGGGAAGACGCTCAGAAAACTTTCAGCTCTGGAAAATTTTTCTCTACTCTTGATGCAAAAAGTGGGTACTGGACCCAAAAGCTTAGCCCAGAGAGTCAGCTCCTAACAGCATTTAACACACCATTCAAAAAATACTGTTTTGTGAGAATGCCATTCGGCTTATCTGTATCTGCAGAAATATTTTG
The DNA here is from genome assembly GCA_019095985.1 of Streblospio benedicti. Lineage (NCBI taxonomy): Eukaryota > Metazoa > Annelida > Polychaeta > Spionida > Spionidae > Streblospio > Streblospio benedicti. Next base: position 28,887,770 of record CM032666.1, on the reverse strand, counting down.
TGCACAGATTGACAAAGCACTTACAGGAATTCCAGGAACATTCCCATGTGCTGATGATGTCAAAGTACAAGGCTCAACTGAGGAAAGACACGATATCCATCTGCTTGAGACTGTTGCACGAGCACAACAAGCAGGTATCAAGTTCAACCCAGACAAATGCAGTATCAAACAGAAAAGAATTGAATATTTTGGCCGCGTGATCACACCAGAAGGAATACAACCTTGCCCCAAGAAGGTACAATCAATTCTGGAGATGTCACGCCCATCAAACAAGCAAGAACTTCAGAGCTTGCTGGGTTCCATTGTATTCATGTCTGATTTCATTCCGAACCTTGCAAAGAAAACATATATCATGAGAGGTCTCATGAAGAAGGATGTCAAATACATTTGGACGAGTGACATGGAAGAAGATTTTATCTCCATTAAGAAGGCGATTGCCAAGGCAAGCACGTTGATTCACTTTGACACAAACAAGCCAGTAGTGATTGAGACAGATGCTTGCCTCAAAGGTCTTGGTGGTGTAATGATACAAGATGGAAAACCTGTGAGATTCATTAGCAAGGCATTGACAAAAACAGAATCAGGCTACTCCAACATTGAGAGGGAGCTGCTGGCTGTCCTATTTCCATGTGAAAAACTACATCTCTATGTTTTCGGAAGGACGCTTACTATCCACACCGACCATAAGCCTCTTGAGAGCATCTTTAAGAAGCCTATAAGCCTGGCCCCGCCGAGACTTCAGAGAATGTTGCTACGTCTCTCAATGTATGACATCACAGTAAAATATGTAGGAGCAAAAGGAGTGCTAATAGCTGACACGTTATCCCGACTAACTGAACCAGGGAAAGATGCTAAAATTCCTGGCTTAGATGTAAAAATAGCTCAAGTATTGAATATTCGCCATACTCGTCTTGCACAGCTCCAAGATGAAACAAAATCAGATAGCATATTGCGAAAACTGATGGAGATTATTCAGATCGGATGGCCTGAAAGCAGACAAGACTTAGAGCCAGAATTACAGCAATATTGGTGCTTTCGAGACCAACTAGGCATCGTAGATGGTCTAGTCATGAAAGGCGAACGAGTCGTGATCCCATCCAGTCTCAGAGAAGAAAACTTAGTCAAACTACATGAAGGACACCAAGGCCTATCGGCAACATTGCAAAGAGCAAGACGCATTCTCTACTGGCCGAAAATGAAAAATGATATAGAGGAAATGATCCAGCAATGTGACAAATGTCAAATACATGGCAGGAAGAAAACTCATGAAGCAACGAGACAGATCTCAGCAACAAAACCCATGGAAACCATTAGTGCTGACCTAATGGATTTTCAGGCACAACCTATCCTTGTCTCAATAGATTTCTACTCTGGCTACATCTTAGTTGATACCCTAAAGTCAAAGAATGCTAATGCTGTCACAACTAGAATGAATGAAAACTTCAGAAAGTTTGGACTTGTAGAAAGAATACTTACCGACAATGGTCCATGCTTCAAATCAGAAAACTTTAACAATTTCTGTAAAGAGCATGAAGTGCACCACTCTACGTCAAGTCCCCATTACCATCAAAGCAATGGCAGAGCAGAAAGAGCAATACAAACGATAAGAAATATCCTTGATAAAGCGTCGAATGATAATGAGATCACCAAAGCTTTGCTTGCATACCATGATACACCAATCACTGCAGATTTACCGTCCCCGGCAGAGCTATTCCTTAACAGACGCATCAACACGAGCCTAGCTGCAATGCCAAAAGCAGTACAACTCAATGATGAAGAAAGGGTTAAACTGGCAGACAAAAGAGCAGCCCACCTTAAGCCGGCTTCTAAACCAAAGGACATATACTTTCCACAACAACCTATATGGTTCACAGAAGATGGAAATCCTGATTGGAAGCCGGGATTTATCGACTCATCAGACGCACATCCAGAGTCATATTGGGTAACCAACCTGGAACGCACACGTCGTCTCCGCAGAAATTGGCACGATATTAAGTTCAGAAGGCCAATGCAAAACACTGTTGCAAAACCAGAGTGTACCGATGTGCCAGTGGCTGATGGTCGCCAGACACAATCGGATGCACTGCCAATGCCAGAAATCGAGGTGCCCCGGAGGAGGGAGAATGCAGCAGACAGGCCAGTGTCTGCAGGCGTACCAAAACCAAATGCCACTATACCTGCAGTTGTGCCAGCCACTGAGCCAGATACCACTATGCCTGCAATTGTACCAGCCACTGAGCCAGATACCACTATGCCTGCAATTGTGCCAACCACTGAGCCAAGAAGATCGAACCGT
>CM032666.1:28865250-28885374 GCA_019095985.1 Streblospio benedicti | reverse complement strand
TGCACAGCTATATGATTTTTGTGATGTGGAGTGCAACTCTCTACTAACTGAATATCTAGCTTTTTGTTACCAATTACGGGTATCATTACGGTTATAGATATCACGATATATAATTTCCGTCAATAAAACATCATTCAAATAATCTTTTTGTACTGTTTATATTTAATAAATTGACCTTAAACATGGGAAAATATACCACATTGACATCATTATCTCTCTTACATACATAGATATTGGAAGAAATGTGTTCGGTCATAATGGTGGAAACAAAATGGCCACCAAAAACTAAACAAGACAAAAGCTTTGCGATGCACCTCCATATCCAAATCCTAAGGATATATGTTTCTCCTCATCTGTGCCAAATTTCACGCTTTTAACACGACTTGCCTAATTATGCTGAATTTCATCACCCTTTGCTCTAGCTATAGATGGATCTGCAATGCATTTAAAACATGAGTTTATTACAATCAACATGTCTAGACAAGTATTCATTGATAAGTTTAAGAACATCGATATCTGCAAACTGCCTTCACAAAACATCTACGAATTAATACATCTGTGTGCTTATTCACTCTGAAAAAAGGAAAAAAAAACACAATATTCAGATTAAAATTATGCACAGAGCAATATATTGTGAAACCCATCTAAAACATATGAATATGTGAATGGACTGTGTACATTATGTAACTTGAACGTTGACAATGTTGTTCATATAATTTTTAAATGTCCCAAAATATGTATATTATGGAACAAGATAGAAGAGAATTAATGATAAAAAATGTTCTGGGCCTACTTTCACCAAAAACGTCACATCACATATCATTTGCCATGCGATACCATTTATGCGCCGAACACAAACATCTTTTTAAAGCGTCGGTTTCACCAACCACATAACTGTTAGTGCAGTTGTACGGAACCGGCGTGCGTGTCACACACACACACACACACACACACACACACACACACACACACACACACACACACACACACACACACACACACACACACACACACACACACACACACACACACACACACGGAAACACACACACACACAGCACACACACAACACACACACACACACACACACACACACACGAACACACACAACACACACACACACAACACACACACACACACACACACACACACACATAATTATTAGGATATGTTACCACCGAGAACAAGACAATGCGAAGTGATTCGATTTTGGGCAATCTGCCAATTAAACTGTGGTTTCTAGAAGCCCATGTGTGACATTCTTACTGATATTCAATGTAATTAAGCCAGCAAGAAAAATTTTAATATTCCAACACACAATATTTTGGTGGCTGTGATACAGTTAACACAATCTATGGTATAGGAAAGAAGAAAGCACTGAATGTTCTGAAGCAAGGCATCTATCCTCCATTACTGGGTGATTTTGAAGCAAATTTTGATGAATTAGAAGCTACAGCTGTTAAATTCATTGCCAGATGCTATGGAAGTAGGAATGTAGGTTCTATATATGAAGTCCGCTTTTGTGTTTGGCAACACAAAACATCAAAGGGAAAATCACAGAAATTTCGACTTCCTCCGCTTCCGCCAACGTCCAGTGCCTTTCAGTTGCATGTCAAGAGGGCACATTTCCAAGCATGCCTGTGGAATGTCTGCACTGCAAGCCGACCCTCCAACTTGGGATTCCACAGATTATGGATGGATGGAAGATAGGGCAAATGAGATACTGCAGTATCACTGCCAACTGGAACATTAGCTGCTCCTGAACAGGTTCTGAACTTGCTATGCTGCAGTTGCACCTCAACAGATGCATGTTCTTCACGTAGATGTACATGTAATAAGTCAGACATTGCCTGCACTATCTTTTGTAAATGCAAAATGAATGACAGTGTCAATATTACTTGTATGAATCCATTGAATTCAACAGTTGAGGAAATTAGTGATGATGAATCTGATCACGATGATGATTAACTTTTGTGGAGATTGTTGCATGCAATGCTTTTGTAAAGATCAATTCATGCAATTCTATGTAATGTGGTTTTCTGCAAACTAGATAAGATTGATTGTTGATATCATAGAATAAACATTTGATTAACATTTTTACATGCGTCCGTATGTGGTTGTGAAACATGTTTCAGTGATGCATTTACTAGTACTTAGAAACATAGCCAATTATCGAACATGCATAGAATTTATATTGAATTTCTCATAAAATGTTATCATTGAAATCTATCTTGATATATATTACTCCTACAATATTTTGTTTATCATAAATGGACTATTTGACCATGAAAATCTAGATTTTTATATATCATAACATACAATTTTTTGATCAGAAAAAAAATTATGTGCTACATTAAGTGCCACATTGAAATATACATAAATTGGTTGCAGCCATTTTGGATGCCATCTTGATAAATATTGCACCTACAATATTTGTGTTGCCATAAAATTAATCCTTGACCATAAAAACATACTTTTTGGTGTATTACAAAACAACTTTGGTTAAGAAACAAATATTTGGTGCTACATTTGAAATATGTATAATTGGCGGCAGCCATCTTGGACGCCATCTTGAATTTCTCAAAACGCTCAACGATGCCCGCTGAACATCGTTCAGATTCTGAAAGTGGACAACTTCCCCTACCAAAATCAATCATAAGGTTCCTGAAAAACCCTGTTTGGGGGATATATTTTCATGCAAGGTATGTCCATAACATGATTAATATTCAACACAACATACCACAACATATTAACATAAGCATTGAATCCATTTTGAATAAATATTTTCCCCAAGACTATACAAGATCATATAAGACTATACAATATATATGCATATTAGTGTTTTAAACAATCAATGCATATGCATTATTTAAATGCAATACACGTGAATTGATATATATGTTTATACATACAAATATAACAACTATACAAATATAATACAACTTGAGCGTGAATATATCAGTGGTCCCTATATTTAGTAGACTTTTACAGTGGCGTTGTGTATGTCAGATTGTGCGTCTGCAGACTGCCGCAAAAGTCTATGAAGATGTTCTTCGATTATGCCACATATTTCGTCTTTTCCCTATTATATCGGAAGAGTGGTTTAGTGATTCGTTTTCTTTCATGTGTGCTATGAAGAACTTTAAAAAAGATAGCCTATCTAGAACTGTAGATGTGTCTGCATTTTTTGACAACTTGTTACCTTAATAAGCACGTGGGGAGTTGCCAAGACATTCTTTGCCGCGATTATTAAAGAACTTTCTGCCTATAGTCGAACGGAAAGAAGAATACCCACCAAAGTAAAACCTACGTTGGTTTCAAACAAAGGAACAAAAGATTTGACATAATAGTGAAGGCATTTAGTGGTTCAACGACCAGACGGGATTTGTGGCGGCGTCTCGCTGCCTTCGAGGAATACAGGTTCAACTGTAATAGGTTTAAATCCTTTGAATCGCCACCGCCCCACTGTCACTCGTCCTGTGGGTCTCTTGATTAGGAATTGGAATTAGGGAATTAACTGCAAAATGTGAAGTGTATTTGAAAGAACTCTTCACAACATTTCACCCAATTGTATTGAATACGTTTTTAAGATAATGTACTTATTCGAATTCGTAGAGGACTTGAGATAATCGATGATAGAAAACAAAACACAAATTACGAAACCCAAACTTTAATCACCTACTAAAATTCACAAATAAAACACTGTTGCAGAAGATTGGAATGAAATGACATGTGATTTTGGGATTCTCCTCTCTTCAAGTTTTGCTATTGACAAGAACTGCCGATGTGTCCTTCTTATCATATAAATTGTTATGCCTTTTTACATTTTTTGCTTGCCAATCTTATGAAGTATGGCAAACAAATGGAAAAATAAGTATTTAGTAACGGCCATGGTCTTGAAGTTAGTTCATAAACTACGCGTCTATTAATTCCCTGACACCATACTCCTCTAACAAGCAGGCCTTTTATCTCAACTCATCTCCCCTTTAATCATTACTTGTGTATACTTGGTAAAATAAAAAAATGTTTGCCAAACAGTCGTTTGTTCTCACTCTCAAAACCTAAAATCTAGTAAGTCCCCCTCCATAATTCCAACATAATTATAGCAGCAAGTTATGAACGAACGCATTTAAACCATTTTGTTGGAGATGTATTTAAATATGTAGTCTAAAATGCGTGTTTTTAAACTATTAATATAGCCATGACAGTGGAACTGATTTTAAGTGGACACCTTCCGGGGAAGTGAAAGGTCTCCATATACATTGTAGAATAGGGGACTTTAAAACGGAGGCTCACTTATGCATATATAGGGAAAGTGGGAAACAGAGGTGAAACGAGTCCAAAGTGACAAGTGTCCCTAGATGGGAGGGGTCCACATGTACAGGTTCTACTGTACTTGGTTAATTGATTCACTTCTTTTATTCATTCAAGTGCAACAAACTCTTCTCTCTCCCGCAAATGCGCGTCTCCCCGTAAAAAAAACAATTGTAAACATTGTCCTAACAGGACCCCGCACTATAAGGTCATACAGAAGCCTTGTTCTCAAATGTCCACCCCATAAGATTTCTCATGTCATGCTTAATCAACCGCGGCGATCATTCAGTAAATTCACACTATAACCTGCAGATTGCCACAAGCGTGATACTATAGTGAACAAAAACAAACCATTTATTATTGTCTTGATCAATCAGACAGACGTCCGCGGATTATTAAACGACTCTCAACTTCTACCCGGACTGCAATGTAAATAATATTAATAAACAGAATGTCGCCGATAAAAAGTCGCCTGGCTTCGGTGATTTTTCCAGCTATGCAAGGACGTTTTAACTCGTGTGACGGGCTTGTCTAAAGTTGTGATCGTCAGAAACTGTTGCATGGTGTTGGGAATTACAACTTTATGGATACATATTTTCTACTAAATATGATACTTTTAAAATATACCAGCACTTTGGTGGTATTACTATGGATACGTATCGAAGGTAAGGGTGTTACTTCCTATTTTACTTAAAGGTTCATAGAATTGTAAAATGCATTAAACCAATTTGGAAGTTCCTCCCGATGAATCAGATCACTGATACGCGATGTAGCTCTATATAATGGTATATAATTATGCATGTAATTCACTTTTATGTTCCACAGTAAGATTATTTTGATTTATATACTGAAACTTAAGTACATATTGTTCTCTGGGGATTAGTTTTTACCACCAGATTATTGTCCTTCTTTCTAAGCCGTTTCGCAAATTCAATTGTTTAATTTTATTTATTACAGTATTAATACAATCTAATATATGCCTGAAGTGTTTAAATAATATTGTAAGATAAGTTTTAGATCAATGGCATGTGTATATTTAGGTGTATATTTGATCATAGCATTGATGATTTCCATTCATTCAAATTAAGAAATAGTCTGGTTCATTGAAATACTATATGCAAATTCTTGAGAAAAAGAATATACCCAATATCCTGAAGCATCTAAATAAAGACTGGTTAGCCAGACATCAGGTGACAATAGAACGCTTTTATTAGAGGTGACTCTATACCTCCAGGCCATAAATACCAAATTGATTTTTGAAAAACAAGTTTCTTATATATTATCTATACATGTATTGTAGATGATAATACCATACATGCCCATCCAAATGTATGGCTCTTTGATTTTAAAGACACCAGTCAGAAGATACTAGAGTGGCATCTTTAATTAAGACCATCTCTGTAAAGAGACCACCTATATAATAAGACTATTTCTTATGGTCTCAAACCTTCATAAAGAGACCAAATGATCCTCTATAAACAGACTGCCTCTTTATTGAGAAACCACTTGAGGTCACTTTCCTTTGTGCTCTTTAACAGAGAGGCTCTACTGTACAATCATTATCCTGCAGAAACAATGCAAATCGAATGTCATGCATGGTTTGGGCAAGTCCATACTTAAGATTTGTTCATGGGAAGTCCTAACGTGAACTGCGAATGTCTGCGATACACTTTGCTGCCATTTGTTGCTTCTCCCCAAGAAGTCCACATTTATATGAGAATGCAGTTGCCCATGTCTCAGAATTCAATTGCTCTAAGTTGCATAATAGTACTAGAGCAGGCAGACCATTTGACAGAAGTGATTATGAGAGGCAATTCAATGCTTAAATGACAAAGGCCTTACTTGTATGTATTTAGTCTTGCAGTAGGTACAGCAGAACCTCTCTATTAAGAAGGCGTGTGCGATCGACTTAAAATGTTCTCAATTGAGAGGTGGTCTTTATATGGAGGACTGGAGGTTCCCATTAGAATCATGTTGAAGGATTGGGACCGAGAAAAGTTGTCTTATTATAGAGGTAGTCTTAATTGGAATTCTACTGTATGATTGAATTTTTATGTTTGGGAGCCTGTAAAATAGGGAAATTGATCTCATAATAGGAAGATTATCGTATCAAGCTCGGTTGTCGCACGTGCAGTCGTCATTCACTGGCAATATCCAGGGGAAGCCGTGGGCGTGGGGGGTGCACGGGCTCCCTCTTGTAAAACCCATGATCAGAAATTTCATATGGACCTTCTGCAGTTTCTGTACACATAAAACCCATTAAATCCAATCACTACCCAACACCTATTTTACAAAAGTTTGTGTGTGCTAATGAATGAGCATCATACCATATCAACTAACAAAACACTGTAATTATATTTTGTGTTATGCCTCTGTACAGTCACTACGGTGCTTCTTAAAACTTAAATTTTTTATCAGTGGACTATATAGGTAAAACGTGCACGGACTATATGCATTTCACAAAATGGATGTTCATGACATGTTTTAGTTTGTCTAAACTTGAAATATGGTGTTCCCTTTCCATCATTATCAGTGCATAGCGCAATAGATTGTTGTGATAAATCATATTTCAGATGACAGTCTTTTCACAGCGTAAGCTGCTTATGGCCACTTGCCGTAAACATCATTGTGTTTCTTTCCTTCACGCACACCACAGCCTGAAATATCGCACTTGCTAAATAACACATTCTAGTTGAAATTATTGTTTTTTGATACACAAGACAGCGTCGAATCAAGCACGTGCATTTAAATAAGATCTTGACTCTTTTCTTTGCCTATAAATTCACCTTATGAATTACAATATAAAAAGATTCATGTGTGAGTTGCAACTCGTGAGTTGCTGGAAATTGCATAGGCGAGGGATATTTTACAAGTCCCCTCCACCACCACAACTCATTATTTTGAAACATTAATGCATCGTAAGAATGATAACCAACAATGCAATAAGAAATGCAACTTATGGTAATAGTTTATATGACTGAATCTTTCCTTCGGAACCATTCTCACCATAACTTGACTGTGATTTTATCATCGACAATGAAGCGGAAAGGAAAATGTTCCAAATGATTGATTCACATTCATCTAAACAATTACGTCTTTTCCTGAATCCTGCAATGCTATACAGTAGAACCTCCGATTGAGTACACCTCTCTATTAAGATCACCTCTATTGGGACCACTTTTCTATGGATACCACCCCTCTATTGGGACCAGATCTATTATAGACAATTTATAGCACATTCCCATACCTTCATAAAGCGTCAGCCCAGGCGCTCATGTACATGTTAGCCTTATTATGAAGTTCTATTGTAGGAGGGGGTGGAGGAGGGGGGGGGGGTTATAAGGGGTCTAGAAATCGCATATCCTTTTTTTGTCTTTTTTCCCTTATTCCTATTTTTTACCCGTTTTTCCCTGATCCCTCTTTTTTTGGCTCTTTTTTCACTCATCCCACAAAATGGAGACGACCCCTTATCCCTCTTTTGGGGGGCCTTTTTTTCCCTTATCCCTCTTTTTTCCGCCTTTTCCCCCCTTATCCCACTTCCTTATAACACCCCTCCACTATTGTACACAGTGAATAATTTAAGTTGTTCTTTGTTTCCAGGGTGTACAGGCCTAATAACATCGCTGTGCCTACAGCGCGGGTCGGCTGGCACAGACCCCGTCCTCATTCTCAACTGCAACAAAGACTTTGTCCACGTCCAGAGTGCATCAGTCATCAAGACCGTCACCAACACGTCTACCTTCTGTAACTACCCACAGCTGGCCGATGGTCACTGTCGCTACAGGTAACAATAGAGAGCGGGAGTCATTTAACTTTCATTCTGAATGCATCATTAGAATTCTATACCCGCCACTTTATCCACCACCGTTCATCGTACACCCACAACAAGTGACAGGCTTTCTAATTAAAACCATTGTTTAACTTCATTGCACAGGACCAGGACTCTAGCTGCTGACCTGGCCACCTGCAATGCCTACTCGAGCTGCCGCAGAAGCCTGGACTTCGTGGACGTGTCGTTCTACTGCGGGGAGGAGTTCCAGTACGGCCACACGTACGCCCTGGTGGAGTATCAGTGCCTGCCGCGTACGTGCTGCTACTGTTAATCATATCAAAGATATTATAGAACGTTCTTTAATATCTTTGATTATATCACTGACAGATCCAGGTTTTTGTAAAAAAAAATGGAGGGGGGACCCACTTAATGGATTTCATGGGTTTCATGCCCGCGATTGATGGCGGACATGGTAAAAACCAGTCACAAATGAAGTATTTTGGTGGGGAAAGGGGGTAGGGGAGGAGGGGGGGAGTCCCTTGTACCTCCCCCTGGATTTGACTATCGATAATGGGTAGAAACCTGCTCTGGAATATGTGGGGTTAAGAGGAAAATGTTGGCGATAGCCAATATTAGAAATAACCAACTGCCAGAGGTTCATAATACTGTTGGCTGGAAATGAAATGAACTGTGAGTTAAGAGAAAATTTGAGACTATAAATCTACCTAAGGCTTGATAGGGGATCATCGTAAACCTCCAACAAGAGGCAGGCTTTCTATTGACAGCACTTGAAGACAGTCCATGGGGTGGTCTTAATATAGGGGTTCTAATGTTTTGTAGTCAGGAATCAAAAGAATACTTTGGCAAAAATTTGCGGGGGTGGGTAGGGTAGGGAGTTTTCAGGGATCTGTTGCAAGTTTATTCGAACCAGACAATATGGTTGTGTCCAATGAACTGGTGGTAAAAAAAATATCATACTGGTCTGAGAACTATGCGCGTAATATTAATGAGAGACAATATAGCTTTAGATAAAAAGTAGACAGATATTGTACTGAATAAAAAAGTGAGAACAAGGTGGTAGCTTTGGCGAAGAAACTAAAATACGTAGATTGGCATGATCACCGAAGAAAATATGCAAAATTCATGATTATAAAACCCACGATTAAGGCTATCAAGACACCATTAAACCCCAAATGTTCGGAAGTTTATTAGCCCCCATTACTGGTTGCTGAAGAAAGCTGATCTTTCTTTATTCAACAAAGCTGTGTTTGCAAATGCAGAGAAAGTCCACAAATTTCAAACAAATGGTAAATAAAACTGTTTTCTTTAAATACAGAAATTGAACACAGCCTATGAAAAAGAAAAGAAAGCTCCACTTCCTTCAAATTACAATTTACAGTTGAATAACTTGACACTATTTTATAGTAGACGGAATAAAACAGAGGCGAAGCTTGTCATTTCAATGTAGTTTTTGTGATCTGTAGGAGAATGATCTTCATTGTGAAGTTTCTTTGTGTAGTTTTTAGTGAATTCTGTGCTAAGTTGTCACACGTGTCTAGACGAGGAGAGAGCTTGAACCTTCATGTAACAATGTTGTATAGTATACACCTACTCTATTGATTATATTAGCATTTCATTGACATCCACGACAGACGATTGCGTCAAGCTAGTAGTCGTGCTTATAATACATCGTTTATTCCTTTAAGATTAAGATTGCCTACTAAATAACAATAGGGTATAGGATAAGAGTTTCCACTAACAAATACAATAGGACCTCCAACTGGACCGTATTACAAAGAGACGATCTCTGTAGTTTTAAGCATTCCACTCTTCCATTATGGTATAACCGTTAACTTATGCAAAGAGACCACCTGTGTATTGAGACCACTTGAAGGCGGCAGTCTCATGGATGGTGTCAATGTATATTCTAATGTAGTAATTGTATACCAGAAATATATTAAATGAATGCATGTAGAAAAAATTGTTAAAATTTTATTAAGAATGATTTCATTATGATTTTGCAAAAGTTCAAAAGTTTGCAGTGGGCAAAATAGTAATTTAAAAATATTACACTGTGAAACATTACAAAATACATTAATTAAGATACATAAACAATACATATGTAATGAGCTATGTTACATTGTAGGTAAACTTCCCAGTGGTCAAGCCATCGAGATAGTGGACATGGGCGGCAGCAATGCCGTGGAGAGTGTCCACCCTGCCGTGTACATGTATTCCGCCAGCTACCCACAGCCGACATCTCTCCCCCGCACCACGTGCAGGTATTACTACACTGTTGGGTGATGCGGCTGCTTTGCATAAAGCCACTTTGCATAACAGCAATGATCTGGTATTTAGTGTTGAATTATAAGGTGCATGTTGTTGTGTCGGTGCCTTGTATTACATATTTTGATAATTGTACACAAAAACGGGGTATTTCTACTTACATTTTATTGAGAAATTGAAATTATTTGAAACTATTTTCAGGGTGTCAATTTTTATGCTAATGATAGTGATTCAGCTGGTCTAAGTCCAACTAATCATACACAAACAAGGGATGACCATGTGGTTGACCTATTTACAGGTTGATTCCCTGGCAAATGTTCATGAATTCATAGTAGAATAAAGAAATGACACTATACTAGTCTTTGGCACATATTTATTTTTCCTACAGATCCTGAATATTTGAGAGTGAAAGGCATTTGTGAACAGAACAATGGGAAAGCTATCTGTATATTTTAACCTGCAGAGTGTCGTCCAAAGGAGCAGATGACATCAGCGTGAGAGTGACGTTCCTGGACTTCTACGTGCAGACGGCAGACCCGTGCGGCTACCAGATGGTAGGGGCAGTGATTAACCCAAGTCCAGGACTCAGTATTTTTCAATGGGATGTAAATAATTAAAAAAAAATATGCAACCAATGTCTATAGTTTCTTATGGTTATGTATGCCAGGACCCTCGGACCCATTGTTTCAAAATATGTGAGTCATAAAGCTGGGACTGGTATACATGTAATCAGTTACCAATTACTAGATTAATCACTGTTTGGATGCTCATACCTCAGAAACGCCACGTGTTACTGAGCCTATTGGCTCCCATTATTTCTAGATTAACAAAGCTGACCTGATTTCCTTTCTCTCACACGTTTATTTCATTTTTAGGTTTCAAGCTTTGTAGTGTATGATATCAGTTTCCCGGCTCTGCCTCTAAGCCAATCAAGCTCGAGTATTTTCTGCAAACTAAGGAGAACACTTCATACTTTTGACACAAAGCTCTGTGCATTATCTTCAATGCATTCTGACTGTTGGGTATGGTGTTTTAGGTATTTTACAACGCTTTGGGATCAGGACCTCCGCAAGAAACCCGCGTCTGTGCAGAAGAGACAGCGAATCGCACACTCACCCTGCAGAACGGAGACATGACAGCGAAAGCTGAAAAGGGCGTGGTGCAGATGATATTTGATCGAAAACTAGGAGGAGCTCTTGGAAGAGTTTGGATGAACATTGAAGGTAATCTTTGATTGACACCTTCATTCATTTCTATGATAAAAATTCGATCATCTGTATGCAGGGACTACCACCATCAAGACTACTCCTCATATTGCACTCCCACCTTTACAAGATGACCGGCGTAAACTCAAAACCTCCATATATACGTACCACATTTTTATAGTTTTAGAATCTTGGTAGTCAAAATTAGGGAGGCTCTACTGCACTACCATACGATCACTATGTTCCTTAAGAAAATCCACGGTGGAATCAGACGTAGGGGGCAACCCCCACCCCATATTATAACAATGAATATACAGTGTGTGTACAGTGTAAAAGAGATTCCAATAGACAAGTTGATGCACAATTATATGCAATGTTGTGCATGCAGTCCTCACCGGTGATGGCGGGAGTCTCAGCCTGTCCCCCGTGCTCCTCGAGTGCGACAAGAACATGGCCCTGCTCGGAGAGACGGGGGGCACGGCAGGCAGCCTGACGACCACCCCCACCACCTCCACCACTTCGGCCACCACATCCCAGCCGGAAGACAGACGCAAGGCACCGAGTAAAGGCATGTCGGACGAGAGCCGACTGTGTAAGTCGAGCTTTGTTTATTGTGGGATTAATATCATTCAATTCATAATTTATTGGAATTAGCAATATGTTGTATATATACAGTTGAACCTCCAATTAAGACCACCTCTCAATTGAGACCAACTCCATAATAACCCCACCTTTTCATGGTCCCAAGCCTTCATAAAGCTACCAAAATGAACCTCTATAAAGAGAAAAGTCATAATGCTGTTCCCAAAAATGGTCCTACTAGAGAGGTTTTCCTGTAATACAACTCATTACTGTGGCTGGTGTTAAAAAGAACCCCGCGAAATCGACTGTACAAAAGTGGTTCTATTACTATATCAATAATGTTAGGATCTAATTGTTAAAATTTAAGATTTTCTAAGCAAATTCTAATTTTTATTGTTATCGTTTTAAACCATAAGATTTCAGTAAATACTTAGATATGACCCCAAAAATGAATAAAATATCTATAAAGGATACTCTTAATATGTCAAAACAAAAAATTTAGTGTACACACTATATTTAATCTGTATTCAATATTTTTAGAAAATTGTAGATTTTAGCGTTTTGGGGCTAAATTTCCAAATTTTGAGGTGGATTTGCAAACATGAAGACATCAATTCAGGAATCTGAAAATTTGCCATGTTGTTATTGACCACCAATCTAATGGGAATCCAATTGTGCTAAGCTCTACGATAAAAAAGCCAAATTTCTGGACACCCTACTGGCTCTCATAGTGACTGCTGCGTCGCTCTGTCACTTATCACCCATATAGGAGACTTAATCCTGCCTGTTCCTCACTGCAGGGCTGATCGTGGGGTGCGCGGTGGGTGGAGGCCTGCTGTTCCTCATCCTCCTCATCGTCTGCCTCGTGCTGTGCTGCCGGAAGCGCAGGTGGGTTACCAGCATATCGCTCAGTTAGAGTGTGATTCTTTTTTTGTCTTGTTACACCTTATTAATTGTTTTCAAACTGGTTTTATTCATTGTTGAACAAAGTCATTAGCTGTGGTAATTCATATAATACAGTACTTTCTTCATACCAACAGCTATCACAATTTACAAATATAAATACAAACTCAATATTTCGACAACAATGTCTGTTTGTCTTTCCCTATACTGAGGAAGGAGGAGGTTGAAAGGGGTGGGGGGGAGGCACTGACAGACTTGCAATCCTAGAGTCATAGTGTTTGCATTAGGACTACACTCTTGAGAAAGACAAACAGACATTGTTGTTGAAATATTGAGTTTGTATATATTTGTAAATTGTAATAGCTGTTGGTATGAAGAAAGTACTGTATTATATGGTTTTATTCAGAATTTGTTATTATTATGTTTGATTCATTTCAAATATTTTCACCTTTTTATCATGATTTCATCAGGAAATACCCCAAAATACACAAAAAAGTATAGTATATTTAGGTATGTTTTGGTACTTCCTGTCAGAGGCCATGACAAATATGGTGAACATGTTTGAAAAAAAAAAATAACATAATAATAAATTCTGAATAATACCAGTTTGAAAACAATTAAAAAGGTGGAACATGAAAAAAATATATAAAGAATACCACCCATTGAAAAAAAGATAAACAACTATGATATAATTATATGGTTATAAGAACCTTTCATGAGGATACAGTTAAACTCATTATCTCGAATAGTTCTTGTATCAAATAAGGAGTTGTGAAATCCCACAGCCCTAATTGTTTAGTTTTTAGTCTTTTGTCCACATTTTACAATTTTTTTTTTCGACAAAGGCCCTTCTTTGAAATCCCACATGCCCTTTTTTGGCCTTTTTTCCCTCATCCGTTTGTTTTTTGGCCTTTTTTCCCACATCTGACTTATTTATAACCCCCCCCCCCCCCCCCCCCATATTGTCATGAGGAGACGATATGATTGATGAATTTTCTTTCAACTCAAAAGTTGATTTAATTTCCATTTAACAGCATTTTGATGTTATATGAATTGGTTATCTTGAATATTGGCTACCTCGAACATTTTAATGTTAAATTATGTGCACACTGGCAGAGCTCGTGTTTGAAAAAAGGGGGTGGTGGGGTGGGAAGGCGCTGTACCTAAAGGATCTCATGGGTTCATACACTATTGATAGCATACAACATAGCCAAAAACACACTTTTCTACATGCGATATTTTATTTTCATGAAGATTTTAGCTTGTTCTCTATCAATAATGTGTACGAAACCGATGAGATCCCTTCAGTGACCCCTTAAAAACTGAATTTGCCAATGCTCTCATAATGGAGGAGTGTTGGGTGTTTATGTAAAAAGAGTTAATAGAGAGATGGACACAGACAAAAAAAAAGAAAAGAAAAAAATGTCTGTGGGCAATTTCAACAAAAATCATTTTGAAGAAACAAGAATATAAATAGTCCCTTTTCACATTCTGAAATGTAATAGAATTAAACCAGCACATCTACAGCGGGTAAAGTCTCTAACCATTTATCACAGCATTGATTACTGTAATGTGCTTTCTTCAATCTCTATCTTTCTTTCAGTCGAAGCAGAACAACCCTGAAAGCCGGAGACGTCATTGATGCGTGGGACACCAGTTCTACATTGACCAACAAACCCATCGGCAAGACGTCAAACCCCTACGATACGTCCTCATCCAAGGCTCCAGATATGTGTAAGAACATCTATGCTGAAATCCCCCATCCACAACGGCAGCACCAGGACAGTGTCTTTACAACTTACGGACAAGAGACCAAAATAGCTTACTCACGTAACAACAGTAGGGAAAATGGACACACGACAACGCTACCACACCAATATTCGAGAAAAGAAAGTGAGCAATCTTTGATAAGTCAGCAATCAAGACAGCAACATGGTAATGGAGCTAGCACGATGCCGTACCCAAGCAAAGTGAAGCCAGAGGTGCTGGCAAAACCCACCAAGCGGCCCCTAGATTTAGGAGCCACGAATCCCACATTCCAGGGTCAAGAATACGAGAGACCAGTGCACTCTCCCGACTACCACGGCAGTAATGAGAGTATCACTTACGGCTATACTACCTCATTTCCAGGGTATTGAAAGGAGAGTTGATTGCAGGTCTCAATTTTAACCTACTGAACACAATAGCAGATTCAAATGTTTGGAAAAAGGGGATCACTGGATTTTATGGGTGTTGTATGCCACAATAGCCCAAGGACATGCAAAGAAAAAAATTGAATTATGGGGGTGAAAAAGGTGCTGCAGATCCACACACACACACAACAGATCTGAATGTCTGTCTGTGAATTGATATCGGATATTTTTTCTAATTGAGACGTCAAGGTCGCAGAGGAGCAGATGTGCGTGTGTTTTGTTTGCATTGTATTTTGATATGATGTTTGCATTGTGCTTTTGCTCCTTTAGTTGGTAGCATTGTGAAACTTATCAGGTCAGCTTATTCTTTGGCTTTCTATGGAAGAGCTGTTACTTTCTGACCATTATAAGATAAACTTGTGAAGAATGAATTTGCTCAACAGCCGTCACTGCCACAAGCAGATCTAAGATGTGTTCTTTCCCCAGATGTTTGAAAGAAAAGGGATGTATCAATTTATTGTTACCGTAAACAAACTTATATTTCAAGCCAATACATTATATAAATACTCATAAAATCTGAGTAATTTTGATGGCTGCCACGACAATTAATGATTTTATAATTGATTACTACTTTTTGAAAAAATAAATTGGCAAGAATATATACACTTGACTATGAATTTAATACTCACACCCTCTGCTTCTTGGATATTTACTTCTTGAGGTTTGTGTAATTTTTTAAAAGTGTTGCATTTCTTTTTGTAAATGTCATATAAGTGATATTGTCCCAAGATTATTTTTTTATTTTCTTTACACCTTTTATTTATAAGTACCATTTTGATATTTGATTGTATATAATATATTTTTGATTTATGTGCAATACAGGGAGGGAGAGTGTATTTGTGTCACATCATTAGGTTTGTCTATTTTTTTTAAAGTGGTGCATTGTTTTGTAAATTTCATCTAAGTGATATTTTCCCAAGATTATTTTTTATCTTGTTTATGTCTTTCATTTATAAGTAACATTTTTATATATAATTGTATATGATATATATATTTGACTTGAGTGCAATACAAGGAGAGACAGTGTATATGCTTCACATCATGCATGTTTGTTTGAACGTGCCAGACTAATTACTGCTCAACCCAATTAAAAGCTATCAAAATAGGTGTGTATTTATAGTTGTATTGTCAGTAACATCAACCACTGCAGCAGTTTCAGGTTTTTGGAAAAGGCGGAAACACACCCCAGAGGACACACCCACAGGATTTCATGGCTTTTATGCATTGGAAGGCTTGCAACCCTGCCCTCCTCATAAAAATTATGTTTTTTTATTGCTTTCTTTTTTTTTTTTTTTTTCATTGTTTTGTTGTTTTAGGGGGGGGGGGGTAGAAAGGAGGCCTACTTTGCCGAGCGGTTGTACTCTGTATCACCACAACTCAAGTGCATGTACATGTACACAATCTGCATGGTAACTCATATAGAAGCTCACTGGAGCACTAGGATGCTGCATTCTTTAGATATCGCTATAGGCACACTTTATTTTCATAGCTATTAATTCTTTTTTATTTAATGTAAGGAACCTACAAATTCACTTTCATATGTGATAAATTATTACTTGTTCAATTTAGATAGAAGTAAATGTAATAAATATTATATTAAAACCTATACTTTATGTTATTATTGCCAACTCAATCTCATATACAGTTTTTACAGTTTTAATCATCATATCAATGGGGGTTGACCGTTTAGGATTCACATAATATTATACGAATTATACATGCACATGTATATCAACTGACTTATATCTACATAGTAATTACTTGTAGTTATGAGTGAATTTACATTACATTCTATCAAGCTTTTTCTAAAACATACTTTCAAAGATCTCTAGCAAAAAAAAAGTTTACGCCATTTGCTGTTATTCTCCACCATAACACTTTCACATCTTCCAAGTGGTATACATAGAGTATCCCATTTGTACTTCTTATGTCCAAAAGTCACATGACTGGTGATGACTCACATGACGTAATATGGACCACGGGACGTGGTATGAGTCGTGACCTAGGCATAGAATCTCCAGCCGTGTTCGGGCAGCAGGAGGTACGCAGGTGCAGCCGTGTGGTGCAAGATGCAGGTGCTGTTCACCTCGTGGAAGTAAAAACTGCCACAAGGACCTAAAAACCAAACGTACAAAGGATGTGACACCGCCAATGATATCAGACCCAGAAATATAATGAAGCTCCAAACTAGATGGGGAAAGTGGAGCTGGTTGAAACACTTTTTTAGTCTTTATCAATTTTCTGATGAATATCTAACTGTGTGATATTTTTGTTTCACCTCATATTTCTGTAATAATGTGCTGACTTCAATTATAGCACATATTCACTATCGTAGGATTTAACCATTTTCTACAAAAGAGATTTAATTGGGTCACCCAGGATGCTTCAACCAACCCCTCAACGAGATTGGTTGGCACACAATAGGTTTGGTTGAGACAGTTTTTTTTCTAAGCATTATTGAGGACAAACCTAAAAATATAATGTCATCAGTAATATATAATTCTTTTTGATAGTTCTCAGTCATAATGTTACTAAAGGATGATGTGAATTAAAATTAAAGAGCATTTATTAACCAAAATAAAAAGAGAAAAATAATATAATGGTTTGTCAAGAATTTGAGTGAAAGTGTCAAATGGTTTGAACCAACAAATATAGAGGATTTGAAAAAAAATAATGAACAGAAATGTATATAATGGTAAACAACAAAATTATAAACCCAAAAAATAGAATGGACAAAAAAAACCTTATGACCCAAAAAATCAATAGTGGATGTATGCAATAGAAAAAAAAGTTACCAAATTATATAAAATCCGTTGTGAACAACATCTGTACCCCACTGAAGACCCCCATAAAACACAAACTAGGAAAGTTCCAAATATAATCTTCAAAAATCTGTTACAGCTTGGTTGGCAATATGTGGTCTCATGATATTTTTGTATTAAGTTAGTATACGTTCTTTTAAGGCTGGTCATTATTCATGAAGAAATTTTAAATATTTTTTATATTATTAACGTTTTTCAAGCACTACAAGACTCCTTTTCAAATAAAATAATCAAAAACAATTTGATATGTCTCCACAAAATTAACAATATACTACTACATCACAATAATCATAAGTTATTAAAACATTACAGTACAAATCACAGAGATGTAAATACATAGAATTGTTTTTACTAGAACTGTAATGACATGGATTTCGTTGTTTTTTATCGTACATGCTTTTAATACCTTATAATTATCGTAGATGTAGTTTTGGTATTGTTTTAAGGGTTTTCACTGTATTGTTCGTTCTGATGTTGCTTGTTCTGATGTTTGTTGTCTGTTGATTGTTTGTTTTGTTTGTTTAGTATTGTTTTGTTTGCTGATGTTTCTCCCAGAATGGTTTTGTTTTTTATTGATGTTTGTTCTCCTGCTGTTTGTTCTGGTATTGTTTTGTTGATTTCAGTGTTATTTGTTTTGCTGTTATTTGGTCGTTGTTGTTTGTTCTTGATGTTGTTTGTTTTGATGATGTTTGTTAGTTTTGGTGTTGTTTTTTTACTGTTCTGGTGTTTTTGTTGAGGTATTATTTGTTTTTCTTATTTGGCGTTGTCAGTTGTTGTTTGTTCTATGTTGTTTGTTTCTGTTGTTTGTTCTTGTGTTCTTAGCATTGTTTGTTCTGCCGTTGTTTGTTCCGATGTTGCTTGTTCTGCTGTTGTTTGTTCTGGAGTTGTCTTTTCTGGTGTTGTTTTGTCTGGTGTTGTTTGTTGTGGTGTTTGTTTTTCTGGTCTTGTTTGTTCCGGAGTTGATCGTTCTGGTGTTGTTCCTTCGGTGTTGTTTGTTTGGATATCATTTGTTCTGTTGTAGTTTGTTCAATCTCTGTTAGTGCTGGTGTTATTTGCTCTAGGGTCATATGTTCCGATGTTTGTTCGGATGTCATTTGTTCTGGTGTAGTTTGTTTGATTGATGTTTGTGCTGGTGTTGTTTGTTCTGCTGTTGTTTTCTCTGGAGTCATTTGTTCAGGTGTTGTTTGTTCTTGTGTTTGTTTTTCTTGTGTTGTTTGTTTTGGTGTTTGTTTGTTTGGTGTTGTTTGTTGTGTTATTGTTTCTTGTTGTGTTGTTTGCTCTGGTGTTTGTTTTTCTGGCGTTGTTTGATTTGGAGTTGTTTTTTCTGGTGTTGTTTGTATTGGTGTCATTTGTTCTAGAGTTGTTTTTTCTGATGTTGTTTGTTCTGATGTTGTTTGTTCTGATGTTGTTTGTTCTGGTGTTGTTTGTTCTCATGTTGTTTGTTCTGGTGTTGTTTGTTCTCGTGTTGTTCGTTCTTGTGTCCTTTGTTCTGTAGTTGTTTGTTTTGGTGTTGTTTGTTATGAAGTTGTTTGTTTTGTTGTTGTTTGTTCTGGTGTTGTTTGTTCTGGAGTGGTTTGTTCTGGTGTTGTTTGTTCTGACATTGCTTGTTCTGGTGTTGTTTTTTTCCGATGTTGTTTCTTCTGCTGTTGTTTGTTCTGCTGCTGTTTGCATTGGTGTTATTTTTTCTGATGTTGTTTGTTTAAGTGTTGTTTGTTCTCGTGTTTTGGCCTCGAATGTTGTTCTTACTGAAGATGTAAGTTGTTCCAGCTCTGTGGTCAATTCTTTCTCTAATGCTTCATCTGAACCTGTAAGGTTATCATACTGCATTACATAAAAACGGTCTTTATAATACAAACATTGAAGACTGTTGATTCTGATGAATGATTCAATTTCATGGATTTATATAAATAACCTATGTAATACATTTGATTACATACACCACGATCATGCTTTTTGTTTATGTTCATTATAAGTCATAATTCTTACATGATGTTGATGGCGGCTCGCACCAGTCCCACACCTTGCTAGCAACCGTGGTGAGGCACCAA
>CM032666.1:28854057-28865150 GCA_019095985.1 Streblospio benedicti | reverse complement strand
TAACTGAGACATCTTTTAAAAACCCGTTATGCTAATCACAAACAGTCATTCAGCAATGAAAATCTGAAAAATGCAACTGAACTTAGTAAACACATATGGAAACTGAAAAACGACAGAATAGAACATCAAATAAAGTGGAAAATAGTAGCAAAAGCTAACGGATATAATAATAAAACCAAAAAATGTAACCTGTGTAATTTAGAGAAGTTTTTTATCATATACCATAATGACATGGCCACCCTTAACAAGAAATCAGAACTTGTAAACACTTGTAGACATAGAAGGAAATTCTTGCTAATGTATTGATTTTTTGTTTCTAAGAATTCTGTAAAATACTATGCTAGAGTTGTTAAGTACTATAATGTTGTACACCATCAAATAAAAAGGCCCCTGACGATTGCTAAATTTATGTAATGCAGTATGATAACCTTACAGGTTCAGATGAAGCATTAGAGAAAGAATTGACCACAGAGCTGGAACAACTTACATCTTCAGTAAGAACAACATTCGAGGCCAAAACACGAGAACAAACAACACTTAAACAAACAACATCGGAAAAAAACACCAACGCAAAACAGCAGCAGAACAAACAACAGCAGAAGAAACAACATCGGAAAAAAACAACACCAGAACAAGCAATGTCAGAACAAACAACACCAGAACAAACCACCCAGAACAAACCACACCAGAACAAACAACAACAAAACAAACAACTTCATAACAAACAACACCAAAACAAACAACTACAGAACAAAGGACACAAGAACGAACAACACGAGAACAAACAACACCAGAACAAACAACATGAGAACAAACAACACCAGAACAAACAACATCAGAACAAACAACATCAGAACAAACAACATCAGAAAAAACAACTCTAGAACAAATGACACCAATACAAACAACACCAGAAAAAACAACTCCAAATCAAACAACGCCAGAAAAACAAACACCAGAGCAAACAACACAACAAGAAACAATAACACAACAAACAACACCAAACAAACAAACACCAAAACAAACAACACAAGAAAAACAAACACAAGAACAAACAACACCTGAACAAATGACTCCAGAGAAAACAACAGCAGAACAAACAACACCAGCACAAACATCAATCAAACAAACTACACCAGAACAAATGACATCCGAACAAACATCGGAACATATGACCCTAGAGCAAATAACACCAGCACTAACAGAGATTGAACAAACTACAACAGAACAAATGATATCCAAACAAACAACACCGGAAGGAACAACACCAGAACGATCAACTCCGGAACAAACAAGACCAGAAAAACAAACACCACAACAAACAACACCAGACAAAACAACACCAGAAAAGACAACTCCAGAACAAACAACAGCAGAACAAGCAACATCGGAACAAACAACGGCAGAACAAACAATGCTAGAACAAACAAGACCAGAACAATCAACGCCAGCACAAACAGCCATAGAACAAACAACACCAGAACAAACAACGCCAGAACAAACAACACCAGAACAAACAATACCTGAACAATCAACACCAGAATCAGTAACAATACAAATTAGAACCACAATTCAAAGAACACCAGAACAAACAACACCAAAACTAACAACATCAGAACAAACAACAACTGACCAAATAACAGCAAAACAAATAACACCTCAACAAACAATACCAGAACAAACAGCAGGAGAACAAACATCAATAAAACAAACCATTCTGGAAGAAACATCATCAGAACAAACAATACTAGAACAAACAACACGAGAACAATCAACACCAGAACAAACAGTGACTGAACAAGCAACACCAGAACGAGTTACAATACAAAAAACATCCCCATTACAAACAATACCAAAACTAACAACTTCAGAACGAACAACTACTGAAACAGCAGCACCTGAACAAACAATAACTAAACAAACAATAACTAAACAAACAACAGCACACCAATCAACATCAGAACAAGCATCAGAAGAAACAACTCTAGTAAAAACAATTCTAGAAGGCACCACATCAGGCAGGGCAAGACATCTACATACAACTGTGATGCCAGATCTTGATCAGACGACAGCACTGTACGATGAAAGAACAACGAAAGAAGCAGAATCCAATAGTCCAGAAACCACATTCATAAGTTTGGGAGCAACAATAAAACCACTTGTCACTGTCCTTCGGACAACACAATATGAATATGAGCATGGTGAGGATTTGTTACGCGTTCTATATCGTTGGTGATATCAAATGCTGTTTTTTGATGTACATATGGTATCCATTCAATATGAAAACATCTAGTTTGTTAAATACATGTATCTATAGAGTCCAACTTTACAATATCTCCCCATATACAATACTTTCATAAGATAATGACCATACATTATTGAACGTACATTAATGAACTTAATAGCAAACATAATGTTTCATGATTGTGTCTCACATATTGCCACACTTGCAGGCTGTAACCGATTTTGGAAGCAGCGTCCAGTAGAGGTGGAGGGAGGCTTGCTATTGGACGTGGTGATATTGGAGCTGGGGGCGTGTGCGAGGAAGTGTCAGACATCAGGTAAACAGCAGGCTTGTTCACAAATTAATTTTTATATAATTTGCAGTATTTTTTTTCTATTGCATACATCATGGTTGTTTTTCTATTGATTTTTTGCATTGATCTTGGTGTGTTAAGGTGTTGTTTTGTTTTTTGTTCTGCTTTTATTTATTTTTTGTTCTGTGTTGTTGTTTAAGTTTGATGGTTCTTTTTTTTTCTGTTCATTTGGGTATGTCAGCCTGACGTTTCATTGAAATTTGACAACACCTTGCAGGTTCAAACCACAGGCGCTCGCATCAAGAGACTTTACTATGCTAAACTTAGGGAGTTGAAAAGAGAATTTATTTAAAGAATGACAAGGTATCAAACAGACATTAAAAAAAATTCTCCTACCCCTGATGAATTTTGTTTCATCTTGTTCTATAGTTTGACCTTTTTCTTAAAACAGCACAATATTGGCTGTGACACCACCCAAGTACTTAATAATTAATCATTTTATGTATAAATTATCACAGTGAACAAAGATTTCCACACAGTTCAGGAAGTTATGTGTGTCTCCTACACAGCCCTGCATTCTTTGAGAGCCTTTCACCGAAAGTCGGTGAGTGGCTGTGAAAGAGATCAGTTCATGTTTAAAACCGCCTTTCAGCTAAGGCGCACTCTTTGACACAAAACTATCTGATTTTGGTTTTTTGCTTAAGTGATCATATAATTACTCAATAAAGTAACTATAATTATTAATTTATAGTGCTTCTTTATCCTTTATAAAATGTGACTTCACCAGGATAGTAAGGGTGGTTGAAAAACATGATGCATGACCTCAAACTTGCTGTGGTGTGGTAAAATATTTTTGTCCAAATCCATCAAACAATATACCCACGCTCACATTGAAATTTCAGTATTTTGGCTCGATTTTCCCAATTTTAGCTGTTTTTGAAGAATTGCTGCAAAATCTTTTGTTCTACATGTACTTTGTGTCCATTATCTTTTATTATTATCTAATTATCTATATAGCATTACTTAGTTTATTGATAAACAAGTAAAGCAGAATCATTTTTATCTTTTGTATAATTGATATATCTGATAAAATGGCTCATTTTTAACATTTTCATCTTTTCACAGAATTTGACGCTTTCAGCGAAAGGTAATTGTTACATTGATTTACATGAATTGAGATGGATAGAGGAATAAATAATGAACAATAATAACAGAACAGACATAGGAATTGAAAAGTCAATTTATAAAGACATAGCACTATCATGGAAAAAGAGGTTTTCCCTTTTTAGGTTTGGCACGAGTGAACGCCTGTCCTCCCCCACATGGATAATATCATCCAGCATCCTATTAACATTTCTGGTGCAGCGAATGTAATCTGTGATTGCTACTTCAGAGGTTGCTTCGTAGTTGTTGTCTTGGGGCCCCTCCTCTGGATATTTGGCAAGCCAAGTGCCAGCATCTATATCAACAAGTATAAAGAAAAGCCAGCGTCTGTTGTAATAAATCTTGATAAACACGGCTTTCCGGTCCGACCAGAAATAGAATTTGTCAGTGTTGGTACTATCTACAATAAAATTGAAGTATACCACATGAATTTATAAGAAAATTTTGCAGTTATGAAATCTAGTAGTCATAGAAGCACCAGCTTCAAAAAACATAATCTACATAATATTCTTCCATGTCACCTGGTCAAAATGACGTCCACCCATTTTTCCTGGTGGAAAATTATCAAGCATTGGATGCCTTGAATAGCTTGGGCTATTGTAATCAATTTTTTATTAGGTGTTTCTTTATCAAAAAGAGTTAAAACCACCAGCTCTGGGCACAAATACCGCAAGTGGTTTAAAAAAGATTTCTTCGTTGCATTTGAAATAGCAGGATTGATACTCTGCAAAGTTGCAAACAGCATTCTACACTTGCATTGGTAAAAATATAATTATTTAAAAAATAAATGGACTGTAATCACAGATGATTCATGGCTAAAGCAATAACCTTAATCAAAATGTCTCTGCTATATGAGAAGTATCAAAATTATTTTACTATTGCCCAGTAGAACCAAGCTAAGTAATTGACTGAATTCGCAGCTCTAGTGTACGGACGCTACTTTCTGCAGTCAGCCTTGTCCACTGCAGCACCAAGACTTGATCTGGAATTTTCGGATAGTGTGGGATAGGGTGAGAAAATTGTACAATACTGCATGTCACTGTAATTTCAAATTGGTTACAGTCCATTTACCCTGGATGATTTTTACCAATGCAAGTGTAGAATGCTGTTTGCAACTTTGCAGGATATCATTTCCTGCTATTTCAAATACAACGAAGAAATCTTTTCTAAACCAGTTATGGTGTTTGTCCCCAGAGCTGGTGGTTTTAACTCTTTTTGATAAAGAAACACCTAATGAAAAAATGATTGCAAT
This sequence comes from Streblospio benedicti, assembly GCA_019095985.1. Taxonomy (NCBI): domain Eukaryota; kingdom Metazoa; phylum Annelida; class Polychaeta; order Spionida; family Spionidae; genus Streblospio; species Streblospio benedicti. Next base: position 28,860,197 of record CM032666.1, on the reverse strand, counting down.
AGCCCAAGCTATTCAAGGCATCCAATGCCTGATAATTTTCCACCAGGAAAAATGGGTGGACGTCATTTTGACCAGGTGACATGGAAGAATATTATGTAGATTATGTGTTTCTTGATGCTGGTGATTCTGGGACTAGATTTCATAATTGCATGATTTTCATATAAATTCATATGTTATACTTCAATTTTATCGTATATATACCAGCACTGACAAATTCTATTTCTGGTCGGACAGGAAAGCCGTGTTTGTCTAGATTTAATACAGAAGCTTGCTTTTCTTTACACTTGTTTGTGTAGACGCTGGCACTTGGCTTGCCAAAAATCCAAAGGAATGGCCCCAAGACAACAACTACGAAGCAACCTCTGAAGTAGCAATCACAGATTACATTCGCTGCACCAGAAATGTTAATAGGATGCTGGATGATATTATCCATGTGGGGAAGGACAGGCGTTCACTCATGCCAAACCTAAAAAGGGAAAACCTCTTGAATCCATGATAGTGCTGTCTTTATAAATTGACTTTTACACAAATGTGTGCACTGTTATTATTGTTCATTATATTTTTCTCTATCTATCTTAATTCATGTAAATCAATGTAAGAATTACCTTTTGCTACAAAACGTCAAATTCTGCAAAAAGATGAAAATGTTGAAAATCAGTCATTTTATCAGATATATCAATTATACAAAAAATAAAAATGATTTTGTTTTACTTGTTTATCAATAAACTAGATTATCTTATATAGATTATTAGATAACAATAAAATATAATGGACACCGAATACATGTAGAACAAAGATTTTGCAGTTCCTCAAAAACAGCTAAAATTGGGAAAATCGAGCCAAAATACTGAAATTTCAATGTGAGCGTGGGTATATTGTTTGATGGATTTGGACAAAAATATTTTACCACAGCAAGTTTGAGGTCATGCATAATTCAAATCCTGATGAAGAGTAAAATCCAAAAGCATTCATGTTTTTTCAGTGAGATTTCGTGAACACCATGCATGGTGAATGCAGCTGATCAAATTTCATTACACTACCTAAAGATCCTACATCACAGGTAGTTTGCTTCAACGATGATGTCTGCTTCTGTTTTTTATTATTAAATAAATTATATCATAATGCTTCCAATTTAGTGTACTGATGCGACCGCCTATGGTTCCCAGATTGTCAGATTGGAAAGAAAGATCATCACACTTCGAAAAAAAATTATATCATATATCAAATGTCAATCATTCATCATCATCATCATGTTCATCATCATCATCATCATCATCATCATCATCATCATCATCATCATCATCATCATCATCATCATCATCATCATCATCATCATCATCATCATCATCATCATCATCATCATCATCATCATCATCATCATCATCATCATCATCATCATCATCATCATCATCATCATCATCATCATCATCATCATCATCATCATCATCATCATCATCATCATCATCATCATCATCATCATCATCATCATCATCATCATCATCATCATCATCATCATCATCATCATCATCATCATCATCATCATCATGGTGTTTTGATTAACGCAGGTGCTGGGGTAACGCCCACTTCAGTGGACCCCCCTTCCAGGTAGCTGGCTAGCTGCACGCATGGCTGTTCGCACACCGGATCTCCATGTGTTTTTCTCATGAGGATCGGTTTTTGAGAGTCCCCAGTCCCTCATATCCCTCTCAGTCACCTGCTTCCATGAAGTCTTGGGTCTACCGGTTCCACGTATACCAGCCACTTGCATGTCCCATGCTGTCTTGATTGCTCCGCTTGACCGCACCACGTGGCCATACCAACGAAGTCTTCTCCCTTCAGAATGAGGTCAAGGTCCTCAAGGCCGAGAAGCTTCAAAAGCTCACTTGAACTGGTGGTGGCGACGTTCTCCGGCTTCACATTGCAGATCTGTCTGATCATTGCCCTGTCATTGCGCTGCAAACGTTGAAAGTTTGGCTTGGTTAAGGGCCATGTCTCACTAGCATGGAGCATTGCACTGTACACAAGTACTGTATACATGTCCCCGCTGCCTTGTGTGAGAGGTGGCGAGATGAGAGAACAGGCAGCAGCTCCCTAAACTTCCTCCAGGCTGTCTTCACCCGTGTTGTCGTTGCAGCCCACAGCCACCGGCAGCCGAGAGCATGTCTCCCAGGTAACAAAGGAAGCTACGACCTCCAACTTGTCGGGTCCCACCTGAACCTCACTCTGTGGTCTGCCATCGATTGGTCTCAAGAGTACCCAGGCAACGCCTGCACTTGAAACTTGGGTCCTCTGTTAGGCGTTTAAGTCCACTGCATTTTTATGCACCCACTTTTTTGCAGCCTTTACAGAGAACGCTGTTGCGGCCTACACCAGTGCAGCAAACAGCACAGGAAACTTGCCAGAGTTTTGGAGAACATCCAGACCTGAACCGCAGATCATGATCTTAGTCTTCCTTGCATTCACTCTTAGACCTTTTTTTTCTCCATGCCTTCCTTCCACAACAACAGCCTACTGACACATTCCTCAAGTGACTCTGTTATTATGACTAGGTCATCAGCATAAAGGTCCTCCCAAGGGACACCAGATCGAACTCACGAGAAAGGGCTTCAAGCACTACGATGAACAGCAGTGGACTGAGTACCGAACCTTGGTGGACACCGACTTTCACCTCAAACTCTTCACTGTAACCATCACCAACGCGAACCTGACTGCGTGCATTCGCATACATGCTCTGGACTAGGCGCACAATCCACTCCTCTACACCAAGTTTCCTCAGTGCCCACCAGATGACCTTCCTAGGAACCCTATCAAAGGCCTTCTCCAAGTCCACAAAAAGCCATATAGAGTCTTTGTTGGCTGCAAGGTACTTCTCCTGCAGTTGTCTGACAACAAAAATTGCATCTGTTGTGCCTCTGCCTGGGACGAAGCCAAACTGGGACTCGTCGATAGACACCACCTGTCTAATGAGCCTGTCCACAATCCTTTCTAAGACTTTCATGACTTGCTCAGTCAGCTTCAGACCACGATAGTTACCCCTATCCAGAGCATCCCCTTTGCCCTTGTACAAGCAGACAATGAAACTCTGCTCCCAGTTGGATGGGACTTTTCCGTCGCGTATGATCGCATCTATGAGGTCAAGGATCATGGAGGCGGCAGTATCGCCAGCTGCCTTAACCATCTCTACCACTATGCCTGAGGGTCCAGCTGCTTTGCCTGACTTCATCTGGGAGATAGCCTTCTTAACCATACTAATGGTGATTGGGTTTGACGGACCTTCCACAGGTGGTTCATCAGATAGATGGTCTGGATCCCAGTCAAACTCAACGTTCAGGAGCCTTTCATAGTGTTCCAGCCATGCCTTCTGCTTGATTCATCACTCATGGACATCTCACCGGCATCATTTTTCACTGGCTTGTCACCCATAACATCTGCGTTCTCTCTTCGCATCTGGTTTGCAAGTCGGAAGACTTCTGGAGACTTGTGATCAATGTTCTGGTAGACCACCTTGTCGGCTTCATAACGAGCATGATGCACTATGCGTCTAGCCATGCGCTTGGCTGTATCATATGCAGCCCTTGTGCCTTTACCAGTCTTCCATGCTTTGAAAGCTTGACGCTTAGTTGTAATAGCCTCTGCCCTCAGTGGTAGCAACATCACTTGAAACCACACTTATGTGCGCGTTGAAGGTGTTATGGAACTGTCTGCTTACTTGTGGATCCCTCAGCTTCCAAGTTTTCAGCCTGGGGACAAATTTGCGCTTAGACTTTGGCGGCATGCCAATCCTCATGTCACAAACAAGGAGTTGATGTTGCAGGGCTATTTCCTCACCAGGTATCACTTTCACGTCTGTCACAAGTTTGCGCATGTTCCTGTGATATAAGATGAAGTCTATCTGTGTAGCTGCATTTCCTGACTTGTATGTGATGAGATGACTGTCCCGCATCTTGAAACATGTATTTCCAAGAAGAAGGTCATATGCTATAGCATACTCCAATATTCTCTCACCTTCAACATCTGCTTCAGGCCTGCCATACCCCATTCTACCATGCACTTCCCTGTATCCTGTGCCAACACGACCTACATGACCATTCCAATCTCCGCACGGGATAAGGTATTCGGAATCTGGAATCTTGGCAGTTACAGCATGAAGCTGTTCATAGAACTTATCTTTAACCTGCTCACTATGACCACTCTGTGGCGCATACACTGATAGAATGGTAAACACAAAATGATAAATATGCATCACATCCATTCAAATAAATTAAAAGATACAATCATTCAAAAGTATTGTTCACACAAACAAATTTTGCAGAAAAAAAAAAAAAAAAAATAAAAATAAAAATAAAAAAATAAATAAAGAAAGAAAGAAAGAAAACAAGCACTCTCTACGAGAGGCCCATTTTCTTTAATATAGTGGTTCTTTTGTACATGTCTTGATAAAGTGGTTCTTCTGTACAAGTATTATAGATTCGTAGAAGTGATTTCAAAAGGAAAATTCATAAAATGTAAAAATATATATAAAATTTAGATATTCATTGTCTTATATTTTACATCATTATATCAAAATAAATAATCACATACAATCATACAAAATATTATTCACCCAAATAAATTTTTAAAAAGAAGGTCGACCCCTCGTAGAAACCGGGTGCAGTGTAATTATGGCAGCAACAAGCATATGCATGTTCCCAGTCCCGACGGACGTTAGTAAAATTAATAACCTACTGCCGGTATTCTTCAGTTCTCAGTTGCGCGGGACGTATTGCGCAGTAGAATTAATCCAAACCAAACAATCCATTGACAACTTCCGGTCGCTTTACGTCATTGTAAACTAACACGACTTTTAAATATTCTAAGGTAATTTTCAGCTATCACTTATCCTATGTCATTCATGTAAAGTGACTTTCTTCATAATAGAATTTTGAGTGAGGACGAATCTGTAATCGGATTTTAGTTAACATTTGAAATTGAATTTAAGATATGGGCAGAATACCAGTCTTCAAAAAAAAATGCAGGCGACCTGTGTAGTTTGTCATGATAGGTGTTTTAACTTAACTATTATGAAGAATGCATGCCTTAAATAGCGGTACTTTAGTATTTTTCATGAGGATTACGAATATGTAATCGGATTTAGTTAGCATAAAATTGACAACATTATGAGCCAAAAACCGGTACTTTGGTCAAATTTGCAGACAGCCAGTGAAGAAAAAGTTGACAACTTCACTATATTGAAAATGCATGCTTCAAATAGATGTACTTTACTTAATTTTCCAACGTCTATCAGTGTAACAGCCATCAATGTTGTGTAGAATACACACTTTGAATGATATAGCATTAAATGCGTTTTTAAATGGGCTTAGCACATATACCGAAGTACCCATGGACTTTTTTGTCTCAAATGTTTATAAATATGACGAGTGCGCAACTTTTCTGCGAATTGGGAACTGAAGAATGATTGTCATTTATAACATAGGCGAGCTTTATTAAAATGAACTATGAAGTAAACACATTTTTACATTTATGATTATATTTATGATAATTTTGTATTAGTGTTCTTTTTAGGCTGTGTAAAAACTAGGGAATAATCTGTAAAAGTTATAAATATAATCTTTAAAAAGCCTGTAAGGCCTTGTTTTATATACAACACTATTCTTCTTCACTGCCTTTATTTCCAAAATCAAAACAATAATACTATAAAAAAACTAGTTTTCGAGAGCTTAAGTCTCCTTTTCAATAACAACTAATGAAATTAAATTAATGAACTTTACATATAATAACTATGTCAAATTTACAAAATCCCCTCAATTTTACATTATTAAATTTTTATTTTGTATTTTAATACTCTATATAAATCTATCTTCTTTAAACTAAAACTATATTGTTAAATTCATTACAATTGAACCAACTACACAATAAGGTTTAAAACAAACATAGTAAGAGCTCCTTTAAGTTTGCTATCCACACAATGCACCCCAAATTTGTTCTACAATTTATATATACATCCATAAAGTACAGTGCAACGTACACCTCTTGTCTCTACTTAACAAATTTTGAAATGTGATGCCCTGGATACCAGGTTGGTAATGGTCTAGTCTGCTATTGAGCATCTTATCTGCACTGCATCTTGCGATTTCCACCCC
>CM032666.1:28787233-28846887 GCA_019095985.1 Streblospio benedicti | reverse complement strand
ATCAAACTAGCCATGGAAAATAATAAATCTAAGCCAATTACCCATCACAGCATTTGACCAACCCTTATTGCGTCACTTCAGCTCAGCCGCTGAAGCAAGCATTGTGTTTGGTTCGTTTGTAACTAAGTAACTAACTAACTATGTACATGTAACTATGTATGTATGTATGTATGTATGTCTCCGGACAGGCTAGCGGGCATACCGATGAACCAATTTCGTTCAAACTTTAAACAACTATGAGGTATGAGGCGACACCGAAGTGATTCGATTTTGGGCGCTCTGCCAATTAAATTTTGCTTTCTAGAAGCACTTTTATGACATTTTTAATGATATTCAATGCCACTTAGCCAGCAAGAAAAAAATCAATATTCCAATTTCCAACCAACCAGAAAAATTGATTATTAGATTTGAAACTGATATTTATATCATCTTGTTATTCAGTACTATTGTATGGCAACACAAATATCTTTTTGCTGGATAAATTGATTCTGATTCATTCTGATGTTTTCTCCTCAGTGTAAAAAAGCTAACTTAGAATACACTGCTTTGTGCTTTCGTGATAGGGAGTGCAACTCTACCAACTGACTGAATATCTGAATATCTATACTTTTACTTGGATACCAGTTATCCCTCTTCGCCTATGGGCAGGGATCTCGATCTCTCTTAAATTTTTAGTTAAAAGTAGGTACCATGATTTATGATTTCCATCAATTCTTGAAAACATCGTTCAAATAGTCTTTTTGTACTGTTTATGTTAATATTGTTTATTATTTATAAGTACCTTAAAACATTAGAAAATATACCAGATTGACATCATGCAGTATCTCTTACAAGCAAACGGGAATAATATGAGTTTCCATCAATAACGTTCAAATAGACGTTTCAAGACCTTAAAACATTAGAAAATATACCAGATTGCAGTCTCTCTTACAAACCAACGGAAGCCTACCTTGACAGCCTGCAACATACTACGTTATGAACGATCAGCTTTTATTAAATTGATATGTGGAGTACTTCCCCTTGAAATTGAGACTGGACGATACAATGGGTTGTTATATGAGAATAGAACTTGTAAATTGTGTACTTTAAATGTAGTAGAATCTGAATGCCATTTCCTTATAGACTGTCCTCTCTATGATGACATAGGAACTACAATTTCCAATAGTGCAGTAGACATAGATGCCAACTTTTTAGAATTTGACAAAATAAGTAGGATGTGTTTTATTTTAAGCAATACACAGATTGCACCACAAGCTAACAGATGTGTACATAAATTTTTTAGCCGTAGGATATTGTGTATAACTGGATAAGTGACTTTTAGCTATGCAAAGCATTGCCGGTTTATACACCCTCATACCAGGAAGGACAAAGACTGTCACGAAATATGAACTGATATTTTAAAATCTAATATACTAGTCAAATTTTAGAACAATGTGTCAAAATAAGCCATTACATGGCTGGAAGATATTCTTTTAATCTGATCAATTGTACAATTATATTATGTTTGAATATCTTTACGACACCTTAATAAACAAATAACTAACTAACTAACTAACTAACTAACTAACTAACTAACTAACTAACTAACTAACTAACTAACTAAATAACTAACTAACTGACTAACTAACTAACTAACTAACTAACTAACTAACTAACTAACTAACTAACTAACTAACTATTATGTTGTGGATTCAAAAAGAATTGCAATGTAAGGTGCCAGTGTAAAAAAAGCTAACTTAGAATGCACTGCTTTGTGCTTTCGTGATAGGGAGTGCAACTCTACCAACTGACTGAATATCTAGCTTTTGTTACCAGTTATGGGTACCATTTATGGTTATAGGTACCCTAACCATGATATATGATTTCCATCAATAAAACATTCAAATAGTCTTTTGTACTGTTTATGTTAATAATTGACCGTAAAACATTAGAAAATATACCACATTGACATCATTATCTCTTTACATACATAGATATTAGCATAAATGTGTTCAGTCGTAATGGCGGCAACAAAATGGCCACCAAAACTATGGTCAGTAATCATTACATGAATAGTGTGTAGATGTAAATCAAAATTTTTTTACTCATGTTACCTCGCTCATTTGAGATTTATGAGTCAAAACGCGAGGCATGTGTGACCAAACAATTTACATAGATTTAAATACAAAATTGTATTATTATCATTAAAAATCATATACTGCTCCAAAATGTGTTTGAATTAGCATTTTTGTATTATATGAAAAGATCTTATCAAAAGCTTTTAGAAAAGTATAATTTTGATGTAGGTTACCTTCCATTTTAAAAAGATATTGAATATTATAGGTCCTAAAAATCTATCAAACCAGAGTAAAATACGAAACATGATTTTAAGTATAATATCATTTGTTTTCACAACACAAAATACAACAGGCAGTAACTATTATCTACTAAAACGGGTAACAAACACTGTTCACAACCGTTGATCACAGCTGATTGTAGCCGTTAGAGTCGGTGTAAACATAATGCACCCCTTTACTCTCCAGTACCATCTTAACAGCGTCAAAAGAATATATCATTGTTAGGAATATGTGTATTTCCTATGTGACAAACCATAATAAGCTTGTCAGGTTTAATGTAAGTGCAAATCATGAATAAATTGAAAAAAACAGACATATTATACAAACTTTTTGATAATAATTTATTGTCTACTATTTACATTTCACGAATAAAATAACTCTTTGCCATTGGTTTCATAATTCTGATAGTGGACCTGGAAAAAAAGATTTGTGAATTGGTAAAATGAATTGGTAATATTTTTATGTAAACATATGATAAGATAATATAGCTAATAGTAAATGTGTTAAAATGGTGTTATGCAATCGTATCAGGAAGCACATTCTGCATAGATCAAATTGTAATTAATAGATTTGGCTATAAATATTGAACCCCCTATTTCACACACATTACAATAATATAACCTATCCACAATTTTACATAATTACAGGGTAAAAATCTTAATTAACATGACTTATCATTTTTCTATGAATTATCATCTGTTACTAGGAATTGAAATATCAATATTAAAAGAGAACTACAGAAAAAAATATTCAAAATATTCAGCTTACAGATGGTAATACTGATGGACGTTGGGTTCTGCAAAGAGTTGAGAGGGGGGTCAGCAAATGTGGCAGCAGGGTAACAGAACTGAGCCTGAGCTGTCGCCATGTCAACGCACGGATGGAAGTAGCATTTGTGGGAGGCAAAGTCGTAGTCGATGTGGCAGCAGACCTGGCCCTCAATAACTGAAAGGGAGGACATAGACTTGATTTTCAAACGGACCTTTATCAATAGTGCTTAAATTGCATTCCAAGGTAAATGCAAAATGATTAGGAGTGGCGTCTGATTGGTAATTAATTCCAATATGGATCAGCAATGTATCATCGCATTATTGATTTATTAAAGGCCGATACGTCGAGCATCTGCTGATGGATAACTTCTATGAGCATTAAATGATGTTTTCCCCCAGCGCATAGTCAACTAACAGCCGGCGCAAGGCTGTCGCAAACCCGGCGTAAGAAAAGCAGACGGTGAACCAGACAGTGTAACCCAGACGCTGACCTTGTGTTCACTGTCTGCTACCCGCCGAACATACGTCTACAATACGCTGAACATACGTCTACAATACGTTGAACACCTGCTAAATGTACGCCATCGTACGCTCAAGGTGCGACAAGCTTACGCCAACGGTTTCATATGCTGAGCATCTGCTCCCAATACGCAGCAGCGGATGTTCAGAGCATGCATAGCATATGTTCGGCGCATGTAGGACGTACGCCCGATGTAAAAAATCAATTGATTATCAATTGGCGTATGCCGTTTACGTTTTTGATGGTTTGAGCAGCCCAAACTTCATCTAGCGTAAAAGAGCGTAAAAGAGCGGACTGATCGATAATCTTCCTAGAAATATTTTGGTGGCATACTTGCAGCGAGCGTCACACTCTCGTCACACGTACGTAAAGCGGCAAAGGAATGCTAGGTCGGCGTAGGGTCGGCGTAGCCGGCAGATGCGTATAGCGTAGATGAAAAATCTGGATATCCGACCATTTTTTATCAGCTGGGCGTAAGTTCCCAGTGCGCCGGAAGCAACGTCATGTGTAATTAGGGTACCAGTTTCCGTGAGTGGGTTTGCATTTCAGAGCTAATATTGGTTTGCAAACTTACCAATATTGGTATCCTTTGAGGCGATACCACCCCCAGCAGTGGCACATTTCTTAATACAATCACTCAAAGTCTCCACACCCTTAATCTCAATGCCGTTGATGACATTGACACCTAGTACTACGTAACCACGAGGAGTTTCTAGAATATCTGAAGAATAAAGAGAATTTTTATTATTACCATACTGTGCGGCGACTTTGGATTATGATTATAGAATTGAAAATTTTTTGAAAATTATTAAATTTCCTAGACCGGTTTTATCGAAAAAAACCTTTATAACAGAAACATCCAAACACGGCATTCACTTTCAGCTACATTAGAATTTAATGGCTACTGACTAAATAAAAAAATTATGTAAGTAGTTTTAAACTAAAACCATGTAATATGTATTACTGACCACATGGCACTTTCTTGAAATGCGTGATTGCCTTGTGGGACCGCATGTTGGCGCAGGCTGTCAGGTTGGAGTGGAGGTAGCACTTCCCCAGCCAGGGGTTGAAGTCTCCGGAGAAGCACGTAGGTGTGATCTCACACGCTTTCTTGCATGAGAACAGATCTTTGAACTTGCCAAACATCTGGGTGCCGCCGGGGACATAAAAGCCAGAGTGCACAGAGATGATCTTCTCTGTTGAAAAAACAGCAAATAATTAAAATAAAAAAACAACAACTATAAAACATGGTAATTATGGCTGGTTGATTTTATTTTTATTTTTGCTGGTAATGATATGATAATATCTGTGGATTGACGACACATTAAATCAGAGATAGTGGTTCTGTATTTATGGTGGTATTTATAGTGCCAATATCTGTTTGCTCATTGGCTCATATAGCTAATACTAAAAATATATTCATTTGAAATCCGGGGCTATCACAAATCACTTACTTTTCTTTTGCTGCTTCTTTTTTATCACAACAGGAACAAAGACTTTCTCCGGTTTCATTGGTGGATAACTCTAAATGAGGGAATGTAAAACATACATATATGTGTCAGATCAACACACTAACTTATCTATGAACAATTCATGTATTTGTACTTAGGCTGAACAATATTTGTACTTAGGCGGACATTATTACTTGTCATAGTAACCACAGTTAAACTAAGTCTTGATTTGACAAAAGTGTTTACTTCAAGTAAACAACTAGTCTTTTTACTAGTTATAACTTGAGTGAAGTTATTGTTCAGTTGTTTTATCGCCTGGTTTAGTGAGACGCAATTACTTTCATGTGACACATTAAATGTTGAGTGACATAATATTGCAGTGTTCCCTGACCTTTTCGTGCCTCTGCATGCCACGTGCAGAATATCTGGACCGGCTACGGACCCGTGGAGCGTAGTTACTTCTGCTACTTCCCGCATAGCCTCCAAGGTCGTCATAGTAACTGTAGTCCAGAGGCTGACTGTCCCCATCGTACTGACCGGTACTGTGGACCAAAACACAGATGGCTTAATACCTACTACAGAGAATATTCACATGTCTTTTTTACATTTTATTTTATTTTGTATTGAATTCATGTTAGTTTCATGTTGATAATAAGATGATATATCAATTTCAGAGCAGTTGGCTGGAACCTAGCCGTGTCATTATGTCAATGATAGCTCTTCTAACTGACATAATATCATATGTTCCATTAGAGGTATTTTCAAATATATAAACACTGTACACAGCATTTCATTTAATGGACACACTTAAATACCCGATCATATAAAATAACAGTTTGTGATGGATAACTACATTGGTGGAAAAAAATCAATGTGTATAAATAAAAACGAGTGTGTAAGGAGAATGTGTGACACTCACCAGTGACTACAATGTCAAAGGTGCTGGGACTTCAATACCATAATCGTGTAAATTGCGAGCTTGAACATAATGTACGCACCTGTAATGACTGTCACCACCGTACTGACTGTACTGATCGTAGTCGTTTTCTCCACCGTAGAAGCTGTAGCCGCTATCTGCAGAACAAAAAGTTGCGTGGTGAGTGATGATTTGACACTATAAATGAATAGGCCACAAATCAGTCTCAGAATTTCTGTCCTGTTACAATATCACCACTCAAAACAATTGTATTATTTTACTATGTTTTCATTAAATTGAAGAAAAAAATGCAAATATGACAATTTGTATACTTATTATTCAGAAAAGACATTTCCCTCAACCTTCAGATAACACACACAAAAAAAATCAACCATACACACATCAGCAACAACACCACAAAAACGACTGTAAAGACCATACAAAAGGCGAAGTAACAAATAAACTACATAATTTCAATTAAATAGACATTTTCCCCGTACTCACACGAAGACACATCTGTTAGCATACAATTATATATTAGATCCTAATATAATAGCAAAATTGGAATGCAAAAGCACACTTCACTCGCATGATATAGTACAGTGTATATTTTTCAAATGTAATTTCGCATTTATAGATCACTTCAAAATGAAAAAAAAGTAAACTATAAATAAAAAAAGAAGATAAATAAAGAAGGAACTAAGTTCTAAAAGAAACACACACACACACACACACACACACACACACACACACACACACACACACACACACACACACACACACACACACACACACACACACACACACACACACACACACACACACACACACACACACACACACACACACACACACACACACACACACACACACACTGCACCCACCTGAGTAGTAATCCTGAGTTGCCTTGACAGCAGCAACAGCAACCAGCAGGAGAAGCACACAGCGCGTGGGAGCTCGCAGAGTCATGGTGAACATGGCAAAACACGGAAGCAGTGTCTCTTTTATACTGCCCGAACCCGACCGTAAAACAGCACAGACAATGACAAATGGTGAAACAATTATGCATAAGAAGACGTAATGCTAATAACCATTCATAAATTTAAATGCTGTTATGCAAAGGCAATAAAACAGACCCGCCAAGATCTTCGTCTTTAACAATAGCAGCTATAGCCTGGGGCTGCTACTGTTGTGGTGCTTCTACAGAAATCCTCATTTTATGAGATTCCATTTCCTGATGACTACACTATATTTGATTTTATACATATGTTGTGAAATCTTGCAATCATACGAAGAGTATAATTGAAAGAAATCGCTGCCAGCCTGTGATTGTGTGAGTAACCGGCCACATCATGTGAAGGTAACCAAGTCTTGGTAGTAATAACCTATGAATTGACCAGGTAGAATCATTGGAGTTCAAACACGCAACTTAATGCTGAACGTTAGCTTTTCTTGCAAAAGGACTAAAACGGTTCCTGGATGATGAAGTCCTGTTGAGCCTTGAAATTGTACCACCACGTGAAATTGTGATTGTACTACTGCCGATAAATGGTCCATCAATAAGTTACTTGCCGTGAAATGGTACCACGCGTAAAATTGTACCACTCACCACAATTTTAATCACTTTTGTTGGATATTAATTAAGAAATGTCAGCAGCAATGCCATCAGCACAGCGTAGCATAGTCTTCTACAATATATACTGTTTCATTAATGACAAATATAGACTGTTTCAGAGGTAGTATTCAATAATGTGCAGTGTGAACACAACTAATGTAACACTACTAATCATATTATACATAGTGTTTACACGATTTTATACGCGTTGCCTTGAAGGTCTGATGGGAAGAATGTGTACAAGTCCACATTGACTTCTCTTGAATAGTCTTATAAGAGTGGATAGAAGAACTATAGTGTGTACCTGGCTGTGGCAAGATGTTTTGAACGCATGATGTTGGGTTCCGTCCAGTGTCACTTAAAAGTATTGTGCATCAGTATTGTGGAAAAGTATTGTGTATACGATTGTTAAATTGATAGCATATTGATTGCATTCTCTTCTTCCCGCTTTCTTGAATTTCACCTACATGTACCTTCTCTTATTCCCGCTTTATTGAATTTCATAGGTGAATAAAATATCCTGCACGGTGAATATTGATTTGTCACTGCAACAATGGACAGGGTAAAGCTAGTGGCCAATAAAACTGACATGTCCCATGTTACCCTGTGTACCATCTACCACCAGTCCCATGTTACCCCATCTACACCCAGTTGCCTCTATCTAATAATTATTTCATCCCTACCAATCACAAAATCATATTTAGAAAAAGTGCAATGCTCCAGGAAGAATTTCGCCTGGTGGTACAATTTCAAGGCACCCATGGCAAAATGGTACAATTTCACGTTAACTTGAAATCGTACCGGAACAATTCCATGTGGTGGTACAATTTCGCGTTAACTCGAAATCGTACTCTGGCCATTTATCCCAGTTTAAAACAAACGACTAGGAATTTAGGAAGGCATTACAGAAATTTTAAACTGATGAGATAGCTTATGTAGTTCCACAATCTGTGACTAGTGTGTGTGTGTGTGTGTGTGTGTGTGTGTGTGTGTGTGTGTGTGTGTGTGTGTGTGTGTGTGTGTGTGTGTGTGTGTGTGCGTGTGTGTGTGTGTGTGTGTGTGTGTGTGTGTGTGTGTGTGTGTGTGTGTGTGTGTGTGTGTGTGTGTGTGTGTGTGTGTGTGTGTGTGTGTGTGTGTGTGTGTGTGTGTGTGTGTGTGTGTGTGTGTGTGTGCGTGGGGGAGGTACACGGGTTCAATTAGGAGGGTTTGGTAGAAGTTCCTGCCTGGTATCTATAAGCAACACCTATGTAATGTACATGTACATATTGTGATTTATACACCTATTGCACGTCATAGGCATATCCAGAGGGTGCGTCGCTCCTGTTTCACCTTCCTTCCCCTGTTTTTGTGAGGTTTTGGCACCCGCTTAAGCTTTACAAGTACAAAACACACGAAGTCCTGTAGGTGTGGCCCCTGGTTCTGTCAGTGGTTGTTGTGTATATCAAACATATTTGTAGTTGGCGTATCATCTGTTTGTGGCAGGTATGAATTTACCATGTTAATGAATGAGGCCATCGAAAGTGGAAAATCAGTCGTTTCTTTCTAGGAATCTCATGTTTGGTGCAGCGTAAAACTAGATTCAGTATTGAATAGATCAAACAATTAACACGGTGCATTGTAAGCTTAATAATTTATTTGGCAAAATGTACACAGCAGTACTAAATTGTCCACTTTAATGTCAGCAGTATTGTAGGCAAGAGGGACCGGCGTCTCGGACCCCGGACCTAAAATAAAGAAACTATGTATAGTTATTAGTTCAAATGATTGACATGTTCTTAAAAAATGATAATTCAGTGCACCTACATTTCTTATCATTTTCTTATTATTTTCATTGTGCAATAAGGGGGTGGTCATTAAATACAGAGGGGGTGGGTGTGGGTGTGGCGTGAAGAGAAATAGTTTTCTTGACATTTTTTTTCATGCCCCCCCCCCTATCGCCATGCCAGTATTTTTTCATGTCCCCCTGGCACATTGTATGTTTTTTTCCATGCCCCCCCCCCCCCGTCCCATTATAATTATTCTATCGCATACTATAACCAGAACCAGGATAAACTATCACACCGAAACATCTTATGCAGGGACACCACCTCCCCAGTGATAAAGCTTAAGATGATATGGAAGCTTTATTTATATCAATATAGATGACATCAAGTTGAGGGTAAAGGGGGGGGAGATTTAGCTGTTGAAGGTGGAACGATTTGGGAGCAAAAAGGAAGTCATATACATCAACAAGTCATTCGAAATGATGGAAGAACACCTGCAGATTTGTGATCACAGGGAATTACTCTCATTTCAAACTTCTGTAGCCAGTTTGGCGAGACCAATAACATGAGCACTACTCCAATGTTATTAGTGGCCGGATATTGAAAGGGCACTTGCCAAATTCAAAGTTGCTGAAAAGGGAGCTGAAAAGCGTCAAAGGTGTGACCTTGGAAGTGAGCGCCAAAGGCACGGCTGCAAGTGGCGTAGAAAGTAAGTATAGCTAGGGGGGTCTGGGGGCATGCGTCCCCAGAATTTTTTCTTTAAATGGATGTCTCTAGAAGCTCTCTGGTGCATTCTTTTTCTGAGAAAAGTAGTTTACTTTTTTTTTTTGATGAAATGGAGGTATTTAGATTATGTTTTTCCTTTCTTTTTTATGATTTTACATGTCAAATTTTATACATATTGATTATTCATTGTTTTCCCTGCATGTCACTGCCTTAGCCTGAGTACCCCTTCTTCCCTAAAACTGGCCAAAACCGGCTTCGGGCTATTTCCCTCACATCAGCCTAAACTGGCCAGGTCACTTTACGTGTTTGGGTGTCAAAAGGTTTGTCATGCAAGTCATTCGTTTGGGGTATAACAGTGGTGTCAGCATTATTAAACCTAGATAACAACATGTATAACCTCATCGTGCACAATTTATTTTTATGTTACTATTTTATCTTAAGACAATAAAAAAAAGTTTCATTTAACAGCATTAATTTGCACTTACCAGGCGCCATTTTATGCGCATATCGGACTAAATATAAAAACCTCAATGTTTGACCGGCTTGTAGACATACTCATAATTGTTCAATTTTAATAATAAATACATATTCGTGTTCCTAACAACTTCAGCTTTATCATGACATATAAATCGTTTCTAAAAACATATATTAGATATTTTTAATTATTTTCTTATTACTGAGATGCATGTACTTCGACGCTGTTGTTGCAAAAAAAAACTATTCCCGGCGAACTGCATAGAGCTTCTAAGCATTGGAAATGTGATGGTTGGTTTCAAAACATTGGAGAAATCAGGAATGGGGTAAACTGAAATGGTTTCATCCCATTTTGGTGAAATGATAAAAACGTGCATTTCTATGGAAATTATGGCCGTTTATCGTTGGCCACGCAGCCCTAATGAATGGAAAGATTTTATCCACACTACGCTGCAAAATATTGTAAGGATACAAGGGCTGTTATCTCACGAAATTTACATAAGAAAGGGTAGAATCCAAGCTGTATGGCGGTTTAATTTTCAAGTGCACTCGCCCAAAACGTGATAGAAAAAGCAATCTCCAAAGTGGCAGGTGCAAATTGAACACCAGTCGCCAAGTGAATTAAGCACCTGAATTTGCGAGTTGGCGAGTATAAGAGTAATTCTCTGCTGATCAGTATGCTAATAATGTGCAATATATAGTTGGTATAATCAAACAAAAGTTCAATGCAATGGATTTAAGAGTTGCAGAGAATAAAAGGATCAAGCTGAGGCAGAAGGAATGCAAGAGACAAAAGAAGGGAAGGCAGAAGGCTGCAAAGAAGGCGGCTGAGAAACATTGCACTGCTGATACTGCAATAGAATTTAAAGACTAAGTCATGTCATGCTTAATATGTAACAGATTGTATGAAGAATAAAACCTTGCAGAATTAATAATGTTTATATTTTTGTTCTGAAATAAAATGATAAATGGTAGTAACTACTATCAGCTATACTAGTATAATTCATGATATTCTTTGTCCAAAATTCGCTGCAAAAGCGCATATATCTTTAGAAAGTTAGTATTAAGAAGAATTGTGCTCCCCCTAGCATACATGCTATTTTTCTTGCGCCCCCCCTCAATTTCTCTTCACGCCCCCCCCCCTCTGTATTTTGTGACCACAATAGTATCCACATACACACACATACACACACACACGTGCATGCACGCACTCACGCACACACACACGCATGTGTGCGCGCGTGCACACACACACGCTCGCATACACACACGTGCACGCACACATACACACGTGCACACACACACGCTCGCATACACACACGTGCACGCACACACCCACACCCACAAAAATATCTCTGACAAATATGGGAAAGAACAGAAATACAATGCGGTACACTTACGCTGGTGTATCACGGAACCTACATCTCAGAAAGAGGACCTACAAGAACAACAATGTATTTAGAATATTTTGTGTTTTTCTCAAGTTTATTCATTTCTTAGATACTAATACTTGCTAAAGAAAAACTAGGACCTTAAATAGAAATCCTTCTGAAGATTAGGCATACAGGTTTAATTGCATATGAGACATACTGCATCTATACCTAAAACCTACTTACAAAGACTGCTTACGTAGCATCTGCACTTCTTCATTGTGTCAAAAGAGTTGTGTGACAACGTAATGACGTAACCCAAGATGGGCGGAGTTACAATCACATGACACAACACATGACACAACATGGCGGGTGTTACGTTAGATATCAGTGTAAGTGCGTTTTTATAAATCTTGACAGCCATCATAATCGAATATCACAAACACTTACACATGGTAATACTAATCGAGGTGGGGTTTGCCAGTGAGTTGCGAGGCGGGTCACTAAATGTGGCAGCTGGCCAACAGAACTGAGCCTGAGCTATCGCCATGTCAACGCACGGGTGGAAGTAGCATTTGTGGGAGGCAAAGTCGTAGTCGATGTGGCAGCACACCTGGCCCTCACTAACTGAAAGGGAGGACGGAGACTTTATTTTCAAACGGACCTTTATCAATAAGGTTTAAGTGTGTTCCACGGTAAATGCAGATTGATCAGAAATGGTGTCTGATATATAGTTATTTTGAATACTGATCAGCAGTATACACTGTACAGCAATGTACATTATTACTTTATTATGAATGAGAAGAAAAGAGTTGTGAATCTTGTGTAAATCTGCAAATTTAAGATGGCTCCTGTATAGCTAGCTAGGGTGCAAATATCTGCGATTCCTTTTGCAGTGAAAAACCAAGAAATACTTGCAAACTTACCAATCAAGCTGTCCTTTGAGGCGATACCACCCCCAGCAGTGGCACATTTCTTGATACAATCACTCAAAGTCTCGACGCCTTTTATCTCAATGCCGTTTATGACATTAACACCTAGTACTACGTAACCACGAGGAGTTTCTAACAGGTCTGAAAATTGAATTAAACATTGATAAATATAAAATGAAAAGGTGACTGTACACGCAAAGTCGTGTTGAAAAATGCTACATCTTCACCATAGTTAGTCAAGTGTGTAATAGTTGATAAGTGAAAAAAGGGCACACTCCATTCTTGAGTCTTGACTCCCATTATTTATTCTCAACTATCTTAACGTTCTATATAGAACTAAATGAGGATGTCATACATGCAAGCAACGGAAGAAAATACTGGACTGACCACATGGCACTTTCTTGAAGTGCGTGATTGCCTTGTGGGACCGCATGTTGGCGCAGGCTGTCAGGTTGGAGTGGAGGTAGCACTTCCCCAGCCAGGGGTTGAAGTCTCCGGAGAAGCACGTAGGTGTGATCTCACACGCTTTCTTGCATGAGAACAGATCTTTGAACTTGCCAAACATCTGGGTGCCGCCGGGGACATAAAAGCCAGAGTGCACAGAGATGATCTTCTCTGTTGGAGGTAAAAAATAGAACAAGTCTATACCAAGAGAATTTGGTTCACCACTCTTCCTGTAGCAGAATTCAAGTAGGATAACAATTGATTTGTGGTGGCATATTTAAAGTGTGGACGTCTCAAATAATGTGAAACAATAGAAATAACTATCCTGAAAATCAATACTGGTTTGTATATTTAGGTATTATTGAAGGATATATATCAGAGTTGAAACTGGTGCAATATTATTTACTATTTGTTAATAAATAATAATAATTCAAAATAAACCATACTTTTCTTTTGTTGCTTCTTTTTTATTACAACTGGTACAAAAACTTTTTCTTGTTGTTGTGGATAACTCTGAAAAAAACTATATCTACCTAATATACTTCGATTCGATTAGATGTAATCATCAAATAAACACAGGTCCACATAGGTACCAGCAAAATATTCATTAATTCATATGTTCTTATGTTCTTCTACAAAGCAAGGCAACTAAGTGGGTAAGTTTGAAAATTTTGTGCGGGGTGCCATTAGATTTTTTCTCATGAAAATAATGTTTATCTTTCATCGAAAGAAATAACGAGTCCTTTGTTGTACTATAAAGGTTCTATGGTGACATTTTAAATGCCACACAGAAGTTGAGTTATATATATATATATATATATATATATATATATATATATATATATATATATATATATATATATATATATATATATATATATATATATATATATATATATATATATATATATATATATATATATATATATATATATATATATATATATATATATATATATATATATATATATATATATATATACATATTACTCTATCAGCTATACATGCATGCGTTTGTAGAGTAATGAGATGGAACATTAAATGCATCCTTTTGTGCTTGTATTTGTATCACTGCAAAAATAATTGCACTTTCTCTGCAAAATTCTTCCACAAGTTTGCAACGATCTGTGTTAGGTGATGGAAGTAATATTGGACCATGTTCTTACCTTTTCGTGCCTCTGCATGCCCCTTGCAGAATATCTTGACCGGCTACCGACCCGTGGAGCATAGTTGCTTCTGCTACTTCCCGCGTAGTTACCATAATCATCATAGTAACCGTAGTCCAGAGGTTGGCTGCTGCTGTACTGACTGTCCCCATCGTACTGACTGTACTGATCGTAGTTACCTAGGTGGTCTCCATAGTTGCTGTTGTAGTCGTATCCATCTGGTGACGAGGAAGATGGTTAATTATAAATAATTAACATTTCAACTGCCAAAGTCTTCTATGGTGAACTTTTTATCATGTTGCGTTAAAGTGATGGACAGAGCTAATTTGACCACATTACTGGTGTCGATGGAAATTATTGGAAAGAAATTAATCCCTGTACATACATCCTATTACTTGTCAATGTACTATATGTACACATTCATAATCACATACACCAATTTAATCACACGTTAACTTATAAGAAATCCTCATCTAGTAAATTGGTATGCACCTTTGTCACCATTTGTGTTTAGTGAAAACACAAATACAGTGTACAATAAAAACTGGTCCACTCGCTTGATGTATAGATAGAGACCAATAGATAATTGCTATGTTCATGTATCAAAAACGAAAGAATAGAAAAAAGGAAAGAAAAAATATAAAAATACACGCAAACAATGTTTATTGTGTAATGGTTTCGCATCCATGTTAAATATGGTAACTGTTTAGGACAAGAACGACATTTCATGGCTAGATCTACGAGGTTGAGAATGATAATCCTGCTTGACGTTTACAAATGCATTAGAAAATCCTGAAAACACACGCTGCACCCACCTGAGTAGTAATCCTGAGTTGCCTTGACCGCAGCAACAGCAACCAGCAGGAGAAGCACACAGCGCGTGGGTGCTCGCAGAGTCATGGTGAACAGTGCAGAAATCAGCCTCAACGCAGGCCTTACATACTGCCACCAGGCCTCATAAATCCCAATGTAATTACAAAACGTACGCAAAACAAAAGAAAGACTTGCTAATAAGAAAACACTTAAATGTGATTATGCAACAGCAATTAAAAAAGAATAAACAGCAAAAATGCGCGGTAGCGTGGTTGGAGGCTTACGTAATGGATGCCCGAGGCTGCCACTTGTTTATCCGCGTCTTGCGTTTCCTGCAGGTGATTACATTTGGTGCATGAGAAAAACTGAGATGGCTATAATACAATGATAATGTGTGGCTGTTATATGTATGGTCATGCACATACACACTCAAATGAGAATGGTAAGATAACACCCACATTAAATTTTTCCTATTTTTCTGTAGATTGGAGAGGCCTTGTTGGGATGTGCAGACTGTACGTTTTGAATGCCATGCGAATCGGGTTAAAGTACTTAAGAACACGCTTTGATGTGGAAAGAACCCATAGTCATCTAGATGGGTCATCAAGTAAGTAGGAAAATGACATGCATTTGACAAGTGGAATATTTTTACGTGAACGTAATGCAATGATATGCGTCTCAGCAAAGTGATTTATACTTGTGTTTTGTTCATGGTGTATCACGATGCTAGAAGTGTTTTATAAAACCGCTAAATTTGTTTGTTTTGCCTGTGGTGTGTGATGGGATGCAGACTAATACTATAGTAAAAGAGAAGGCCCAGGGGACAGTTCTATCAAGTGTCATGCACACGCCTAATGGATAGTAAAAGCTAAGGGCAGGTAGTCAAGACAGAAATAGAACACGCAAGCGTGTGTTCAAGCGCGGCAATGCCTAAGCTGAAGGTGGATTTGAATGTGGTCAAGTATTAATACTTGCCAAGGTGTAAGTGGAGGATAGCTCAGTGGTAGAGCGTCTGTCCATACATATATGACTGGTCTGGTGTGTGCAGAAAGCCGCGAGCTCGATTCCACGTCATTGCAATGCCTTTACTATGGTGGCGATTAGCGGCCATTTTCAAATCTCGTACCCGCGCCCGCTAACCCTAGGCCGCATGTACGCTAATGCGAAGTCGCGAATGCGCGAGTACGAGAAAAATACGGGCTGCATACTCCCCAGAGTGTTGCGAAAGTGAAAAAGATTGAACAGGCTCCTGATCTGGGGTGTAATATGTGAAGTCCGTTGAAAACATGGATACGTGGACTATAAACCACCACATATACATTTATTTTATGTCCTAAAATGTTATATAATCATTTATTAACATTTTTTGTTTTCTTTCTCCTTTCCCACAACAAAGAACATCTAAAATCTTCTGAATATCTCTTTCATATCGTAATATAAATTAGATTACCGTATTTGCTCGTACACGCTCTGATCAGCCCTAAGCTGGACACGTTGAAAATTAGGAGGTGGCTTCTTATTCTAATGTTTAAATTAGTATGGTTTTAAAATTAACTATTGCTAAAAATATGGGGGTGGGCTTTTATTCAGGGTTGGGCTCTAGCATATGATGCATTCTTATTATTCCCCTCTTTTATCAAAGAGGGGAATCATAAAACTGCTGATGTCCGTCATTGTGTGCGCCCGTGTGTCTGAGCTCAGATCTCAGAGATGGCTAGATGGATCATTCCGAAACTCACACATGATATTCCCTAGTATAAAAGGACGATGCCCGTCATTTTAGAATTTCTAAATTCTTCAAGATGGCTGACTGGCAGCCATTTTCTGAAATACAGAAAAAGCTTAACTAAATATGACAGTTGGAGGTTTGTTTTGTTTTGACATAAAATAGGAATTCATGGTCATGGAATCCACTGGTGATATTATTTTTGACATACGACCTTTCTTTCAAGATCATCAGCGGTCAAACTTATACAAATCATGCTCTATCTCCTTTATTATTGCCTGTAGAGATACAGTATGTATTACCAGCACATTGGAAATCATGGTCAATGAATCCACTGGTAATATTAGTTTTCACCTACGACCTTTCCTTCAAGGTCATCTGTGACCTCAAGAAGTCATACTTCTTCAAATCATGCAACATCGCTTCTGACATGTTACCAAATAATGTAACTCATTCTTTTTCACTTTCTCAACTCCCTGGGGAGTATACAGCCCATGTTTTTCTCGTACTCGCGCATTCGCGACTTCGCATTAGCGTATTGGCGGCCTCGGGTTAGCGGGCGCGGGTACGAGATTTGAAAATGGCCGCTAATTGCCACCATACTTTACACGGTTCCCGAATATTTCACAGTATCACGAAAACGCAACAACCTGTAGGGTTTGTCCCTTCGCTCAAGTTTTTATCCAGGATCTACTGAATAACCAAATGAAGATTGTTCTTTGATGATATATAATGAAAATGTGAGACAATCATTGATTATAGATTTATAGATTTATTAATTTTTACATTAACGTTTCAGGTTTGACAACCATCCCAAATTTGAATATTGAACTAAGGGACCCTTGGGGTCCATATGTAAAAAAGATAAAATCGGTCTGAAGTATAGACCAAGACAAAGACAATGTAGGACATTTCTAAACAGTTTCTAAAATATCAAGCACTTTTTTTCATTATTCATTAACGATCAAAAATAATAGCCAATAAAACTATGTGATATTGCAGTGTACGTCCCGTAGAGCAAGACCTAATGAATAATTAGTTATGTTTCTGTTAAATAAAAAGATGAAATTTAATGCAATAAGTTGCTATGCACATAATTTCTGAAAAATATATTCGATTATTATCAAATTTAGCGAACGATTAAAAGAAAAAAAACTAACATCTAAGATGTCAGTAAGTATATCGTTGTGAGCTCTAAGTATTAACATAGATGTTCGTGATGTGTCATGGTTTCATTTTAAAACGAAAATTGACTTTCATCAAAATGCGCAGAAAAGGGACACTTTAGTGTGATATACCCGCATACCATTATTAGTAACGGTAGTCCTGAGACTATCTGCTGCTGTGCTGACTGTCCCCACTTGACAGACTGTACTGATGGATTTACACGCCATATTCTTCCTCCTTTTCTTCGTAATGAGCCATAATCGTCAGATGGTAGTTTTAACGTGTAAATAGGGGGAGACAAGCGGAATGAGCCGAGCGAAATGTCTCTGAGAACAAGTGGATCCATACAAATCAAACTTGAAATGTCCGTGTATGGGCACTACTTGTAGATTCTGGTTTTTACATTATCTTCTTTCTATCTCATAAACACGATGTTGGTATAATTAACTACATGGTTGATTGCAGATCATGCGCCAGTAGCACCGTTGATGCTGGTGAGAAATCAGCGAAACACATCCAATGTAAAACAAAAATCGTGGTTTGTTTGGAGAAAGTAAAAGTATTTGATGATTTTGAATTGAGCTAGAAATATCTTAGAGTTAAAACAGAATGTTTTCATTGTAAACTCTAATACATTGGAACAGTGAAAAGTGCTTCAAATATGGCACCCAATAGTATACCATTGTGTCGGATTTCGCACCCTTGTCAATTAAGTAATTCACAATTCTGAGGTATCATTGTTGTAGATAAATAGAGTATAAAACTATGATATTTACACATCATAAAGGCAAACGGTAAAAGGCAAAGATTAAGAGAGCTAGAGAGAGTGGTTCTTACAGAAATAAAAACATTAAACATTATGTTGTGCTAAATAGTTATAAAAACCAGTCAATGTCAAAACAGCGGTTGCTCTACCGATTGAGCTAATCCCCAGATGACGAGGCTGCAACCATGCAGCGACCAATGGCAGCGACCATATGAAACTTTCAGACACACATGTCTGACACCTTCGCTATATTTAGCTTGTGCCACTCTTCATCGACAAGCACACTGACTACGTTTGTTAGCATGTCGTGATACAGGATGTCATGCAGGATGCATTGTGTCGCCGAAGTACTTTGTTTACAGACTCCCCCAACTCCCTTCTCCTCTACAACCAGCTCACTTATGTGACGATCTCGCTTTCACAACAGCCCCGTTAGGATACCGTATTCAACCTATCCCACTAGGGATCCGGGCACTACCCAGAGCCGCCATCACCTCGTGCTACTGGCTGCTTTGGAGAGTGAGCTAGGGAGTTTCCATACTACTCAGTACTTCAGGGACACAGGGTTATCAGATCAGGAATTCTCCCGGTAAAGCACGTTCCCATAGTCAGCTTTCGGTGACCGAGGGACCCGTGAGAGTTCGCAGATCCAACTTTCATCCAGATCACACATACCCCTTAATCTGAGTTCGAATTCCCGGGCGGTAGCCCCCTCCCCCAGTGTCTTACACACGGGGCCAGTCCCACTTGGACTAATGGACAATTTCACATTTTTTTCACAGGGCGACTACGCCGGTGGCTTCTACCGAAGCACCCGGGTCCGTGATCTTCCACCAATTGAAACGAAAGTCAGTGTTACTTGTAAAGGTAATTTGGAGGATCGTGGACTCGAACTCACGATCTCCCGTCTATGAATTCAGACCAGTCATATGTCATAGGCGGTTGCTCTACCGATTGAGCTAATCCCCCGTGACGAGGAGACCACGCTCCAACTTCGACCATATGCTTTCAGACACACATGTCTGACACCTTCGCTATATTTAGCTTGTGCCACTCTTCATCGACAAGCACACTACTGACTACGTTTGTTAGCATGTCGTGATACAGGATGTCATGCAGGATGCATTGTGTCGCCGAAGTACTTTGTTTACATACTAGACATTTACTGGAGGGACTACAACAAGATCCTATAAGCTATCAGTGAATTTGTGCTGCCACCGTGATGCCTGCTCTCACATACAAGCAGGTCCCATAAATGGTCCAATGTTTCACCATGTGTGAACGAAAAGTAGGCATCAACCCAAAATGTCAACAACGAACAATGTAGTACCGGAAGTCATCATGCCTGAGCCAAGATGGCGACTTTCAGAACAGATGAGACCATCGCCTTTTAATAAGACAGTCGGGGACACTTTAATTGGCCAATAAACCTTGTCATGCTGATGTCTCGACGGTAGTGGCTAGCCCCGGGTGTATTATGAAGGCTATTTTAATGCTGCATATTTTTGACAAATGTGTTGACTTCCGGTTGAATATATTAATTAAGTCAAGGTATTCAAATAAAGTCATTTCTGTATAAGATGGAACGTTATTGTATTTTATACATGGTGAGATACATGAATGAAAGAAGAAAGCATACTCAAGTTATTGCATTGTTATCAGAGATACCAAGCGAAATCGTGTTACTTATTAATCATTATGATGTTACAATGTTCCTAAACATAAAGATCTTTGTATGACTCGAACAGTTTGAAGACTTATGTTTCCCTTTTATTTGCAACTTACTTTGATTGATAAACTGAATCAACAATATAATTTAAAACACGTTCATTCACTCCAAAGCGTACATGAAGTTCGCATGTCTTGACTATAGCTATGTACGTAAAGTATAGACGTCCCTTATGATTTTATCAAGCATAGAAAAAAATAAGTGCAATTCTCTACGATTCTCCTTTCTCATGATGCATGTCTGATGAAAGCTGTGACGATGAAAGTTCTATTTGTTCATCATTATTTAATCTAAAACTGTTTTAACCTAAACCGTTCGTATTCAAATTCGCCATGCATAGTTATGCTAATAGTCAGTAATTACATTGAGATACGTAATTAGTCACACCAATGATGTCAAAACACTGCGCAAGACAGTGTGATCTGAAAGACAGGTGCATGCCCTGAGGCAGACTTTCAACACAACACACCGTAACCGGACAGGCGTATGGCCGAAGGCAGACTTTGTTACGTCACTATGTCAAAACGGAGTCTAAGGTGTTCAAATAAAACAATCGGTCACAGCATAGAACCCCTGCAGAATTCAAAGTTGTTTTGCACTTTCTAATTCACATCCACTGACACAGAATAAATGAATAAAAATGATGCAGCATATATTTGCAATTATTAATTACAGGTAAGAACAGTTCACGGGCGTAACACAAAAGAATGAATAATTCTCTCAGAGTGTACACTCTAGCCATAAGTGTATTTTATTGAATCTAATTCTTAATTGATGCGTAAGAATTACGCCCCCCCCCCCCCCCGCGCCTCGGCCGAATCATCCATTGATCAATATAAGGGTCTTACAAAAATAGTTTTAATGAATCTCAATGCATGTTAATTATCTTCGGTCTATGTTCGAATCCTGAGCCAACGTAAATGGAAAGGGTTATATGGTCGTCATCGCTTTAAAACGCAAAATTGCAGGGGGCCGTAGAAAAAGTCCCAACTGTTGGACACTTACACAAACTGCAAAAAAATATTTTTCTTCTCCCCTAATTCCAATGTAATTACAACTCATTTAGCCATTGACAGTAAGCGCATAAAAAGCGTTCACCCGGACATCCAAGCAGAAATCACATTTGCAAATCAGCCAAAAAATCCATTTCTCTTCTTGAATAGGTCTTCGTTTAATTAAAGACAAATCTCGGTTGGGATTACATGCTACAGTGCAACTTCAGTAACAAGAATAGCTGCTAAAGTGAATGATTGTTCAGAGAAACAATTCTACATGAGTGCAAACTTGTCTTATATGTAGTAACTAAAACCACTAGGGCAACTAATAATGATCCTTATAGACAGCTGAACTATAAAACGAGTGGTTTGCTGAAACAAACGTTTCTTTGTCAATTGTAGACATCAGACGAGTGATGTCCCCGCAGCAACTAATCTGGGCTGTATATTAGATTGCGATTCTGCCGTAAGAGGGGGTGGCGGTATGTGGACAAAGGCAGCTAGTTTTTACAGAGAAGTGCAGAATGTAATGGTTTAATGCAATATATTTTTTAGAATAAAAAAAACTGTGAATATTTAGAGCCTCGATTATCGCAAGTATATCAAGATAAGCAAAAACTCTTATAAAAAGAAGAAGCCGAGAAAACTTGTTCTTTCTATAAACGAAAAAAATCACACCAGCGTGTAATAATAATTATAATACCACTCTATCGAGGACCCACCCTTGATCTCTGATTGGCTGAGATCCAAACTCAGCCAGGCATAATCTTTCCATAAATGCCCTGGTGAATATTGCCCCCTGAGAGTAGACGTATCCTTTGATTCTTGAAGTCTCTATGGCAGAAGGAAATTTGTTGATCAAGGAGATATTGTTTTTGTCACTGTATAACATAGGCGGCAGTAACCGTTGTGGTAACTTATATATCTAAATCTTGATTCATTAAGTCACTGTCACATAGAAAAACGGATGAATCACGTATGTACCACGGATAGATTTTTGTCGTACGTGGTTCATCCGTGGTTCATCCGTGGAGATACGCCGACCATCAGTGCCTCGTCTGTTTACACAACCCAACGTATTTGGCACGAGCATCGAGACCTGTACATTATTCAGCAATAATGTTGTCAAACATGCTGCTATATCTTTGTATTATAGTGTCTGATAGTAGTTTCAGTGATTGGAATAGCTTAAACAATTGTAAACTCCAGATAATGTGTACTAAACCTGCGACAGGCGATAGGACTACTGGCTATGTGTATTTTGGTGTAATCAATGTGTGTAGTTTTTCATCAAATGAAACTGCTTGTGAATGTTAGTCGTCATACATGCATAATATAATTAATATATGTCATGTTTGGGCCAATATGCATGTATTCCATGCCTACTTCATTTGGTGAATCTTGCACTCACAACATGGGTAATATTCACCAAATTCGGGAAGTGATTCATGCATATTGATATCAAAACCATGACATATTTCTTCAAAGAACCGTGAAAGAAGGAAGTATTTAGGAACAGCAGCCGTTAACCGAGGCCCTAGTGAGCTGTATCATGAACTTATACAAGACGCTCTTAAAGAAAACCTCCGAGCGGCGAATTATTCATATTGCCAAAGCAAAAATGTTCTAAAACATCACGCAGGAAATTGACACAACAGAGGTGGAATCCTAACGTTTTTACAGAGCTTCTCCAAACTCAAACGGTGATGGAAAATGAAGATAATCAAAATAAAACATTACCTGGCTTCATACAGTTTATTGAAATGAAACCTTTTGGATTGTTTCTTTATTAAGAACAGCAATTTGTAGTTTATGAACCAAAAACCTCTGTTTGTTTATGCTACTGGCAGTATAGCCAGCAAGATTTCGGGACAAGACAAAGAGACTATTGCACTATTCGCTGGAGTCAGCTGGCAATGACGGACTTCATTGCCTGTGGCAGAGATATAGGACAACCAATTCATATCGCACATCTCGGCATTACTCATTATCTAGAAGATGCATATCAGTATCTTCAAAACACAGAAGCAACATTTCGCAATCCAACTCTCTTATATTTGTTATGAAGAATGTTGCATGTTACGTGTATGTAAAAGAAAACAATTATCTCTTAAAAATCTTTACGGGTAACACTTGCATCATATAATTTAAGAGTCATTGGGCTATTCAGAAAGTAAGCTCGAGTGAGACCGGATGACATCCGGGGGTCCATCAGCTTCAATCACTGAAGAAGTGAGGGAATGCCGTTTGTACAGGGTGTAGTGGGGTAGCTTCAGTTGTTCGCATATATATATAATTTACTCTTTGTTTCACGTTTGGCGTTTCTCTTGCAAATATGGTAGTTACAGAGTGTCGCCAATTATGCCCACGTGTAGGCCTACAAGCGACTTTTAGCGTTCGAGCGATGATCGTCTTCCCAATGACACAATCCGTTTTACATTCTGACATGATGTTTTGTGATGGACAGAAAGGGGAAGAATATGAATGCCATTTAAATATTGTATCGTGGGTGGTTTGGGAGGGGAGGGCGGGGGGG
The DNA here is from genome assembly GCA_019095985.1 of Streblospio benedicti. Taxonomy (NCBI): domain Eukaryota; kingdom Metazoa; phylum Annelida; class Polychaeta; order Spionida; family Spionidae; genus Streblospio; species Streblospio benedicti. Next base: position 28,822,672 of record CM032666.1, on the reverse strand, counting down.
GGGGGTCAAATTTTTTGCCCATTGAGATTTGAGGGGAGGGGAGAGGGCGAAAACTTCCAAAGATATTAAAGGGTGGGATGGGGTTGGTGGGAATATAAATTTTCTTCATGGAAATTTCTGAAAATTCTCCTGCCACTTAGACAATCTTAATTTCTGAGTGGTCTCTTACTTTTCCCATACAAGTCTATTCATATTACGATGACAACATAATACTTTGTGATAAAGGTTTGGAAATGTGCTTAATAAAACGCTCAAAAAGCATTCTGGAAAAGTCTAAATGCAGACCGGACACAGAAGGAGCGTCTCTCCTTTTTAACTATTTTCATTTATTTCCCTAGTGTTGCACTTTTGACTCCACTAAGGCATTTCTATATTATATTCACAACTACAATTTTTTTTGTCACGAATCCAGGTCCTACATTGTACACAAAAGTGTCATTTTCTTCTAATCTATAATCTTCCTAAACCTAACAAATGAATGGCATCTAAACATTGTTAACATGAATTTGAATTGTGAGTGGTTTGGAAGGGGGGGGGGGTCATTGAGATTTGAGGGGGAGGGGAGAGGGCGAAAACTTTCAAAGAGATTAAAGGGTGGGATGAGGTTGGTGGGAATAGAAATTTTCTTCATGGAAATTTCTTGAAAATTCTCCTGCCACTTAGACAATCTTAATTTCTGAGTGGTCTCTTACTGTGCTTTAACATACAAGTCTATTCATATTACGGTGACAACATAATACTTTGTGATAAAGGTTTGGAAATGTGCTTTATAAAACGCTCAAAAAGCATTCTGGAAAATATATGCAGACCGGACACATAAGGAGTGTCTGTCCGTTTTAAATATTTTCATTTATTTCTCTACTGTTGCATCTTTGACTCCACTAAGGCATTTCATATAATTATATTCATAACTACAATGTTTTTTGTCACGAAACCAGGTCCTACATTGCACACAAAAGTGTCATTTTCTTCTAATCTGTAATCTCCCTAAACCTAAAAAAATGAGTAACTGGCAAAACCACCAGCTTCTAGAAGGGACCGCTTTATCGAGAGCTGTGAAACTGTGTCCATCCTCTATATTGATGTTGTTGCGAGGAGACAGCAGATGGGTGATGATATCTGGCAAGGGAAATTGACATGTAGTGTCAGTAAGCATAAAAGCTTCCTCTCTATACGGCTCAGGCTGCCATGCGTAGAACGTGTCAAAGGGGACGTCAACAGAAGATCCCAGCTCCACCATGAGGTGTGTTGAGCCACCCCAACTTGCAGCCACGTGCAATGGGGTTTGATCTAAATCATCACATATGTTGACTTCAGCCCTACTTTGTTTTAGAATTGGCACCAGATCCCATGTTCTGTAGCTCACTGCCTCATGAAATGGGGTATTGCCACCTTCATCCTGAATGTTGATGTTGTGAGGAGACACCAGCTGAGTGATTACGTCTGTTGGAGGACCCCAACGTGTTGCTAAATGTAATGGGGTTTCACTGAACCGATTACATAGGTTGACATCAGCCTCATGGTGTAAAATAACAGGAACCGGCTCCCATCTTATTTCTCTTATCACGTCATGTAGTGCAGTGTTACCCTTTTTATTCTGTATCTTTATACTCCGAGAAGAAACCACCAGAATTACAATAGTATTGTTTGGGTGTTGGTCAGAATGTCGATTAAACAATAAAAAGTCTTGTCTATCAACATGTTGTTGTTTTTGCGGCTATTCTATTATGAATAACTAGCTGTTTACCCTGCGTTGCTCGGGTTGAAAAAGATGAGATCTGGAACACATGAAATGCTCCTCCCTCACCGTCCTTCCTCCTGTTCCACATCCCTCGAACCAGTTCTCGTCAGTATACAGGTCATGTCACAGCCATTACACACTAACATAACCTTGTACTAAATATGGCAACGATTGATCCCTCCGATATCCCTCCCCCAGCTACTGCTACCCATGGTAAACACGTGCGGAGCAGATTAAATGTCCCACTCATCCCTACCCTTCCTTCCACCGCCACCCCCTCTTCTCTCCCAAACCCTCTATACACCATCCCCATAATTAATGCAACCCCTTGCTGCTGCTCTGGTTGAAACGGATGAGATCTGGAACACATTAAATGCCCCCCCTCCCCATCCCTCACACCCGCTCCCCTCACTATACATGTATAGGAAAGATTAAATACACCTCCATCACCTTCCTACCACAGTCATATGTGACATCCATACACACACTACATGCATGTGGCAATGCTTGATCCTTCTAAAATCCTTCCCCCAGCTACTCTTACCCCTGGCAGACGATTAAATGTGCATATGCCCATCTCAATCTCAATCACCCCCTTTCTGCTGCTGCTTGGGTTGAAATTGATGAGATCTGGAACATATTAAATGCTCCTCCCTGCTTCGTCACCAGCCATATCCGCCCCCCCCTCCACACGCCGCCATCAACATCCAAATCGAGGGTCCGTCTTGCTGAAAGAGGACATTATGATTCCCTGTTGGAGGTTTCTGCCAACACCCCTCCTCAAAACAGGTCCAGAGTAGATAAAATGCACCTCCATCACACAACCTCCAACGAGGAATCATAACGTCCTCTTTCAGCGAGACGAACGAATATAGGAGCCTCGATTTGGAGGTTGCTCCATCACCACCCTTCCCAGCTCCCTCGTTGTATGATAGTCTCGATCAACCAGACTCTGTAATGGCGGCGCTCATTTCATATGTATGCAATACAGAGTCTGGTTGAACGAGGTTAGTTGTATGACTGTACGTGTGACGTGCAACGTACGTTTGACATATACAAACGTTTAACGTATTACGTACCTTTAACAAACATGGCCCTGTAAGCAACCTTTCTACAAAATTCTTTTTTCTTGTATTTTATCATTAAAACCAACTTATTTGGTTTGAAATGTGACATTATAACGACCACCAAGTTGTCCTGAATGTACATACATAATTTGGAGTGTGTACGCCTTGTGGCACTACCTTTCATCTATAATGATTACGATAGCTCTTACGAACAACTTCTAAGTATTGCTTGTGTTCCCTCCCTTCATGTCAGACGAATGAGAACAATGGCAGCAGAAACATTTAAAATTTTGTACAAATTAGCTCCTCTGTGTCTTCATGACTTGGTTCATTTTAAAAATAGTAATTATAGTTTTAGATACTCAAATATTGTTGACCTACCTAGGGTACGAACCACTAAATTTGGGGAAAAATCGTTCAGGTACAGTGCTGCTGAACTATGGAATGACCTGCCTGAATATATAAGATCTGTGGGGAATTTTAATCAATTCACTAATCTCTTACAATCTTGAATGGGAAAATATGTAAATGTACTGCATGCTCTAATTAATTATGTTACTGTCAGGTGCTTTATGCTCTAATTATTTGTAATTAATATATTGTGTATGTGTATTATGCGCATGTGTGACTGTGTATGAATGAGTCGATCAAAAGCTCCTTAGAGCTTGTGTTTATTGTTGTAATCTATATCGACTTTAAATAAACTTTATCTTATCTTATCTTTATCTTATCTAATCCTTAGAGCAAATCACATATCTCTGTGATAAATGGACAGAATCTGATGTGTGAATGTACCGCTGGTGAAGCAGGATGGCCTTGTGGTTAAAAAGCCTTTTGTGACGCAAAAATCGCCTTTTCCTTTATATATATATAGATAAAACTGCTTTAATGATCCATGCTTTACATCCACGTTATGTTGCATGTATTGCCAATCACTTTCTATGCAGACCTCGGGAGGGGGGGGGACGGATTTCAGACTATAATTGGGTATGGGTGCGCCATTTTGACTTCAGGAACAGCACGATAAATATAGTAATATTTGCTCAAAGCATAGCCAAAAATATAGTAAACTTCATTCAAAGTATACCCATAAACATACTAAACCCGAAATTCATCCATAACATGCTACAGAAATACTTCTGTACTTCTCAGCCTTGTATATTTGGAATGTATATTATACTCTTGAGCTATGATATGTCTTCTATTCTTTAATGATGATACTAAGAGTGATGATACATGTACATGAAAATAATGCAATATTTCGATGCCAATCCCTTATGATAAAGTTATCTCTAGTGATAATACCTTAAAATATAGTGTTGACTTGAAATCAAGACCCAATAATATACTTATTTCTAAAAATATTGACCCAATGATATATAAAGAGGCTGGAAAAGGTGAGCTATAAAAATGGAACGTCCGTACTAACCAAATGTATTGGAGATCCGCCGCCCCGCCTCCCCGCCCCCTTGCTTCACTGATTTAGGTCAGCGCTAGTCCCAACTCTACAAATTGCTAGTAGTTCTGAATCTATTCCATTCATTCTATAACATGGTTTAAAATGTTCATCAAACTATTAAGTTATCATCGGACTCACTGCCAGACTCAATATCATCAGAGTCACAAGATTTCACGTGTTTTATGGCATCGGACAGTGGTTTCAGCTTGAGCTCATGAAGAAGACCCGTGGGAAGACCAAGAGCTTCATACGCCTCATCTGACTTGTTGGGCATGCAATGCCTAATATTCGTGATGCTCAGCACTTGCAGCGAGTATGGCTTTGCCGGCTCTGGAAGGAAACCAATCCCAAAGGGGTCAGCCCCGTGTTGTAGCAGAATTGGTACCAGCTCCCACCTTTTCTTTCTTATTGACATATGTAATGCTGTTTTGCTATGCACATCCTTCATATGGACACAATGAGGTGAAATCAATTGATTGATTAAGTCTGCTGGAGCACCATGGTGTGTGCCCAAATGTAATGGCGTTTCTTTCTCAGCATTACACAGGTTGACATCAGCTCCGTGCTTGAGAAGAATGGGCACTATCTGCCACTTTTGCCCTTCCAAAGCCTGATGGAGGACTGTGTTACCAGCTTGACCCTGAATATTTATGTTGTAAGGGGAAATCATCTGCGTGATTATGTCTTCTGGGGCAAAGAACTTTACAGCCACACCTAATGGGGTGTCTTTCTGAAAGCCACACACGTTGACATCAGCCCCATGCTGCAGAAGATCTGGCACTAACTCCCATCTTCCTGCAGCCAATGTATAGTGGAGCGCTGTCTCACCATCTGTGTCTTGCATGTTGATGTTGTCAGGAGATATCAGCGGGGTAACGATGTCTGATGGGCCACCATGATATACAGCTAAATGTAAAGGGGTTTGTTTCATAGAATTGTTACGCAGGTTTGCATCTGCCCCATACTGCAGCACGACTGGCACCAGGTCCCACCTTCTCTCCACGGCGATGTGAAGCGCTGTTTTATCGTCTCCGTACTGTTGGTTTATGCTGTCAGGAGAAATCAGCCGGGTGAGGATGTCCAGGGGCGCATTGTAAGGAATTGCCATGTCGAGGATGTCATGGTCATGGCTAATGACTTTCTGCAGCAGTCCACTGGTGTCTGCCTCAACCAGTACACCTCTTGCGTCCTTCCAGTCAATATTTTGAATCGCTGCCAGTAGCTGCTTTGTCGCACACTGAGCCATGTCTGTTAATCCTACGTATCCTCAGTTTTACAAGTATTGCTGCATTCACAATCCGCGCTTGGCGAATTTTCTCAATAGATGAATCAACTCTTATTATGTTTATTCCCAATGCCCAAGTGACACGTGCAAACAATTAAAATAACATTGGAAATGCATTTGTGTTATGGCTTCATGACCGAATATCAAATATGGAAACTTCATAATGGTCCAGTTTCATGTATCGTATTTAAGAAACAGCCACGTTAATTTACTGAGTGTTGCGATTGGAAACTAATATACATATGTGTCCTCTACATACAACATCTTCCCAGTTGGATGTGGATACTTGCAAAACTATCAAAATGTGTGCACTATCCTTAGAAATTATCAGATTTATCAAACAGTACCTCTTTACTGACCCATATACCGCTTCACTATCACAAGTTTAAATAGCCATTGTGATTTACAACACAAATTCAAGTGTTAAATGATATTTAAAAATCCAGTGCCAGTTATAACTGCTTCTCAACCCGGTCAAATTTCCGGACTTGACACCAGCTCTATAAATCGCTATACTGAATCAGTCGTCTGTGCGTTCTGCTTTATGTTTCAGGTATTTTTTCAATATGGACCTATCGATTGCTGTCGTCCGTATGCTAAATATACTCTTGACGGATCGGGAAAATGGATCATCTACACTACAAAGTGATAGCATAATGATAATTGAATGAATTCAAAAGAAATTGATTCAATATACGTCTAGAGACCTACACTAGCATCCGTGTAAAAGCGTCATAAGCATTTAAGATATTCATTACATAGTAGTCTATAGAACACTTAGAAAATATCTCATTTTAGCATCACATTTCATTACATGTATGACGTTATACATAAAGTGCTAAAGTCGGGATTTTACTATTTGGGAAACTATAGTGAACGTTTGACGGATCTTTGTTAAACGTCTACATATATAACCGGCATGATTTCTTTACGGATACGGACACTTTCGTTCAAGTACATTCAATACTGTTGCAGAAAATCACCTCCATTACATGGCTGAAAACAGCAATATGTTTTATTTGTAATGATAGGTAACTTAATCATCGCGTGCTTCATAAATGGCGTGAATGTGAGAAGAGAGGGCGTGTTCACAACGGTGAAACTACATGTATAAGGCGACGCAGCATCATGTATAGTTTATTGTAGCTTGTTACATCACGGAACTCACTGGAGCACTCTGTGCTGACTCTGTGCTCCAGCCTATATCTCCCCCTCTCAGTCTACTCTGCTCGGTTTGTACTAGGAAACGGTAACCTGTGGTGTAGACTAAATCTGTACCTCCATATACTCCCCGGGGAAAATACAATTAAAATGCACTGTCTTAAAGAAAGTGTCATTTTAATGTTAAGATATTCGAAAATGAGGGCCCCTTTAGGAGTGGAATTTTGGAATCGAGCAGAGATAAATGAGAACCATTAACGTATTAATGATGTTATACAATGTTCAAAATAATAGAAAATATGACTAACACACATTGTATACATATTAAGAACAAAATTGTCCACCAACATACAGCACCAAACAGCTACGTTAATGTGAAGAATTATTCTAACTACTATACCTGGCATTATACCATGTGTTTAAGCAATTAAATAGTGAACATATAGTATACATTATTAACGTATTATTACAATATAAGTGCCATTCAGTTTTTACATTGTTCATATTAGTTCATGTCCCTGTTATTTAAATGTTCCTACAAAAGTGTTATCATCAGGGTTCCTATTACATGAGGTGTTCCCAAAGTGAGGGCTGCTGAAGCTTGAAATACAGCTAAATCATCTATACAGATGAAGAACACAATAATCGCTTCGTTTTTGTACTCATAGTTTATGCATTGTTATTGTGCTCATTAGCCATGACTGGTGACAACAATTGTCAGGCTCGCTGTGTGGGACCCTAGCATAGTGTCAAGCAGGACGTAATACAACGATCGCATTGTCGACATTGACGCAGGTAGGCTACTGCAAAGTGACAACATCTAGTCCCCGGTGGCAGTAAGATTGAGTAGCCTAATTTTAAATCTCTGTTGTTCTTCCGCTCTTGTAATATTCTGTCTCATTATTTTTTGCAACATACGTAAAATAGCACATATATGTCAAGGCGACTTGAACTTGTACTCTGTGCGCCAAGCCATACATGTACATTGTATACGACGAGGTGGATTTCAGTGTAGCGACATATTAAAGTTATTCTATGTGTAGCAAAAATAGCGATATCGACAATTGCCCCCCAGACATTTATAGTTGCCCTGGACAAGCGGTCGACAGTCACCTTAAACCCAGAGACATTTAAAACACACTGAAGAACCCACACCTATGTAAAAGCCCATCTCTATATGAAGACCATTCCACAACGAACCTTCATAAACACTAAGAGAGCACCTCTTCAATTGGACCACTCCATGACACCACCGCGCAGTCCTAGTGCAGGCCCGTAGAAAGTAAAATGGGAAAATGGGAATGGTAAGGTCATTTGAATTATTGATGTTTACCCCCCCCCCCCCACACACACACACCCAACGCACACAGCTTATTGTTGAAGGCTATGACCGCATTATGACCTTTGCTCTTCCTAAGGGCCTGCACTGGATGATCCAGGTTTTTGGTTAAACAAGGTTGGCGCTGGACTGAAGGGATTTAGTGGTGCGGTGCTCATGATCGATAATGCCCAAGCCCCCGAAATATTAAATTGAAGTATTTTAGTGAAAGAGGGGGAGGGGGCGCCGCCTGTGCCCCAGTACCTCCTCTGGATCTGCATATGGCCTGCAGTAGAGAGGTGCCCGCGGCGGCCGCCGCCGCTGCGTGGAGCGAGTGGACTCAAACCGTGACGGCTCAAACGAGGCTCAGTTGCAGGATGTGTGAGGTGTCAGGAGTCAGACGACATTTGTGAGCGATAGTTCTGATTATCACGTGATAAGAGTTACATGTATGATGATAGCATTATTAGGACATGATAACTGCATTGTTATGTGATGGAGATTTGTCAAAATGCGATCAACATATACACTACTGGTGTGTAAGGTTACACCTCTGGATACATGGTAGTTGGGATGTTTGGGGATTATGTTGGTGGATGCCAATGCTCAGCTGAAATATTAAGATTTTAGCTGTGTTTTTGTGTTTTTCTTTGTTATTTTTGTTGTTTGTTATGTTTTTACAGATTTGGTTGGGCTCTCAACATGTTTACGTATATAAGTCGTAAGTCGCTACAAACTCTCTGGTCATGTTTTCTTTATCAATTTGGATACATTCATATAGAGTTCATTGCAATATACATGTAAAGTGCACAAACCGTTAAGTCAACCGTGTCGCTGAAAGAATATAGCGCCAATTGTTACTTGAGTTTTGTTTACTTTGATTGTGTTTGTTTACTTTGATGCACAGTATGATCTGGACATCAGTGCTTTTATAACGCGCAAATACATGTAAATAGACAATTGAAAATGCAGAATACAAGTCACTGGATTATGTACGTGTACAATGCGAAAGAGATTAACGTAGACCGACGATGTAATGTTACTAGCAAAGTAGGAAAATATGTGGAAAATTGAGATTAGTCATTAGTCTGAAGTGGACTGACCAGTATTGTTCTTAGTCATGCACTTATTTGCAAATAATATGTACATTTATACGTATTCACTAATCATTTTGGATTAGAAAACACATTTTGATACACTAGGATTAAAACAAGCAGAGATTTATTCTTACCAATTGACAAGTAAGTACATACTACGATTACAATGCATTTCCTAGGTGCATCTACAGTGTATACAAGTGCATCTACATACAGAGTTCGTGCCCCCCGTAAACGTGCCCCAGATTGCACCAAAAGGCAGTCTTACACTTACCCCCGCGGGCATGCTCCCGGACCCCCCTAATAGATTCGTGACCCCCCCCCCCTCCTATTCTAAATCTTGAATCCACCACTGCCATTATTCATGATATTGCTTCATTCTCTCCAAATCGGTATACCTTTAAAAATGACTTATTCAGACCTTTCTTACCTAAAATAAAAAGTATCTGCTTCAATATTTGGGAATCTGAGACCCCAGCATGAATGATGTGCGCACTGGTATTGCCCCCCCCCCCATGTGTTATGCGTTGCCGGCTGGCTGGGTTTATGGTTGGTTCTGTGGGCCGCTCGAGTGACATAGCGCGGGCGTGGCCCTGGCCGAGGGAGGCATCCATCTTACCCCGGCCTCCGAGCCACGACTTATTGGCAGGCTTATGATGGCCTGTTGGATGATGAAGTTAGTGTGTGTATGTGTGCAGATATGCACGTGTACGAATGTCCGTCTGTTGGTCTGTTTATAATTTATACACTGCATGTTGCTCGGGGTCGTGGTAGTAGGGGGGTATATCATCGAGTGAGTATGGAAGTGCCACGACTGACACTGGGTGCATATTTTTCATATTTTGTTATATGAGAGTGGCCACGGTATATTCCCATTTTTCTGCAAAATGTCATTTTTTTTAAAGTTTAGTTGGTATCTTCCTGGTTTTCCAACAAGGGCTAAACAACGGCTACATGTATACAACTTCAAACACTTCAAACCCGCCTTCAGACGCTTTATTTCTGTGTGGGTTATTTGTGGTTGTCACGGGACATGGTTAATTGTGACAGGACATTTGAAATATTTCTGCTATTTTAAATGTCAGGTATTACAAATGAACTTCAAAATAGATTGCATTTTTCTTACACCAGGTTCAATACCTTTTTTAAAAAAATACGTAGGTGTTAATAATATTAGTATTTCTGAATGTGTAGAAGTGGGAGTAACCAAATGTCCAGTTGGTGGGAGTAGCATATGTCCACCGGAAGGGGGGGGTGTAACTGGACATTTTATTATTGTTAGATTGGTCATATGATGTATACGGGATATAATGGAGGATTGGTTTAGGTGTATTTTTCACATTGACACTGCTATACAACTCACAACTCAAACCCGTACTGAAAAGCTTTACTTCTGTTTGTGCAAATTGTGGTGGTAACGAGACATGTTGGGGATAACCAAGTGTTACTCCGACAGGGCACATTCAGGTCAACTCACACAATAATTATTAGAGGGAAAAAATCATAAGGATATGTTGACACCCAGAACACATCATGAATTATTACAAAAAATATGAAATTATTTTATTAATTATTCATATAGAACCAAGTGTGGAGCAACGTAACGCCTATATGTCCACATTGGCATTTCAACTTCTAGCTTATGTGAAGAAAACAATACACTATTGACAATGAGGGTAATTGTGATGTGTTATTGTGAATGCACGGTGTACAAACATGTGGTTATATTACAGTTTTGGATTGAATCACATCATATAGTTTTGCAGTATTTAATATAAAAAAATAGAAAAGGGTATAGTTCATGAGCCAGAGTATATTTTGTCCAATGCCCAATGAATGTGTCCAAGATGTAGTAAACCCAGTACTGGATGTCAGTTATCTGCATGCGTACCAAAAACACTCATCTCATTTGCATATTTCTTTCAATAAACCAGTGCACTCATTCGTATCTTAAAGACATCATCAGTGCAATTCTCCAGTACAGGTCATCTTAGGTTCAATATGTTAATATATCTCTCTGGGTACTACTAACAATTAGGTAATAAACAGATCAATGTTATCTGACTAGTGGACCTGGTTGGACGTTGAGTGCAGAACACGAAACTAAATATCAAGAGGTATCATAAATAGAGTAACCATTTTCGCTGAACATGGATCAAATTATCTTAAATCGTTGACAATGCTATCAAGCTATGTGCATGGAATTTCCTTAATTGAACAGTGCAACGAACAGTGCAATGATTGACATGAATATTGAATAAGTCGAACAGTTAGTCAATTAACAGGCATAGGGTAGGTTTTGTCAGACATAGGGTTACGAAATGAATGGTCAGTTAATGCAATTGTCACGTGTATCAAACAATAGCGTATTATACTGTCAATCTCGTGTGCACACATTAAATGGTAATATTTGCTAACCATTTCACCACATATAAGATTTTTACCGGTTGTCTTTACAAATAATAACGCGCACAAATTAAACGTTGTTGGTTGGGATGTGTCGGAGTAAAAAAAAATCCTATAACGTCAGATGTGTCATGGCCTAAATCATTACGGCAGACGACAGGCATTAAAGTGATTCCAAAGGTCCAAGCGCCGCTACCCATTTTGTGATGAGGCACTCTCTACGTGAGGCTCACTTTGTTTAGTGTTTTTATGATATATATATATATATATTTTTTAAAGTGGTTCTTCTGTATTTGTATTATATGCTCCTTCAGAGTATCTCTCCTAGAATCCGGTACTAGCAGATGTCTTGCATCGTGCAAAGGCACACAGCGAATTATGCGCTTATATTCAACAAGGCAAGAATAATAGAAATACATTAGAATTAAATATTCATTATATTATAATATTTTACACCGCATCTATTAAAGTGAATTATGAAATCATACAATCATACAAAATATTTTTCGCACAAATAAATTTAAAAGAAAAAAGTCGGCCACACGTAGAGAATGGTGATGAGGACAAGACAAATAGCTAAAAAGTCCAGTGAGAATGTATAAAAACAAACAAACAAAAAACTAAAGCAACAGCAACAAAACAGGTAGCCAGTGATTTTAATGCAGGCCTAGTTGGTATAAGTGTTAACTGCACCAACACGTCTAAATCGATTTCCACTATCGGGAACGTTTGACCCCAGCACAACTCAAGATGCCGCTAGTACCAGCTTTAAGTGGCGGTTATTAATATGCCGGGGGATTAGATACGGATTATCGATAAGCTGTCACACGTCGCCAGCTCGGGCGAATCACGGCATCTTAAACTAGGGGCACAATCGGCCGTGAGGGTATTCTAGCCCCAAAGCTTTTTCAGGACTCCGATGTATATGGCGTTTTCCTCGTCTAGTGACAACTGTATGGTTGTGGGCACATGCAGCACGGGCTCCGTGCGTTATGCGTGCGTCGGAAGAGTGGATTGGGATGGCCGTGAGATCAACACAATTCGAATATGGGTTGTACTCGCGTACTACGACTTACGTTGTACCCATTGTGTGATTTTAAAGTACGGCAGTCGTACGTTCATGGCACCAAGCCTGTACTGTATCTGTAGACATCGTGCGCCTAAATACTTTGTATGTCTAGGACATCTGACGTGCAGCCACCGCACTGCCTACCTGAGGTCAGGCAACGGCGGACATTGATCGTACCGGAAGGTTGCCATGCCAAATTTCTTCCACCGTACTGTCTTAAAGAAAGGCCTAGATTTATCGTACAAATCACTCACTGATCTTACAATCTCCTTTAGTTTTTTTAGGCAGTAGACGGGCAGTAGTCTGACTTTGCGGCTTGTTGTGCCCTACGCATTATGGAGTGATGGTTGGGAGAACACTGCTGCCATGGCTGCCATGGCTAATAATCTAATGAACGCCATTAATGACATAGTGGTTCATTCACGTAGAAATTATAGTGCCACTCTGGTGTGTACGGTAAAACCTTGATTTTTTAGATTCACAGTCAATCAATTATCAGCACACACTACTCGTATAAGTCTTAATGATATTATGACCACTGTATTAAGGTTTAGTGATATTTTGGGATGAGTGGTTAATACTTGTTTTACTTCTTTTGAAGAAGCTCAGTCTATGGTGGTATTCCTATTAACGAATGTGCTTATGATTTAATAGGAGATTTAGGAAAAGAAAAAAGTGAAGTTTGTGCAGAATCACATAAACACGGGTTATTCGTATAAAGATCATAGGCAGATCCAGGGAGGGAGCGCGGCGGACGCGTGCCCCCTTTTTCCCCACCAAATTACTTCATTTTCAAAGGTTTTTGACGAAATCCCATAAGTGCGCCCCACCACCTTTCCAAAAAAAAACTGGATCTGCCTATGAAGAAGACCCTCTCTATTATAATGGAGACTTGTCAGAAACTGGTCTCCTTTTGTCTAGAGATGGGGGTGATTTTCTAGAAGTCGAACTGAAACCTAGTCATTGGTTCAGCGATTTACATAAACAATTCGCTGGCAGGAATAGAGGAGAGACAAAAAACATTAGCCCCACACATGCCCCTCGGCAACCTGCTTCAATATCTCCCACTGGTTATTTAAAAATGTACTATTTGAACGCCTATACGCCAAGTTGTAAAATCTGGACCACTGTATTTTGGCTACGGTCACGGAGGCGGCTACTTGTTACAAATATTTGTACATCCCGAGTTGCAGATAGTAAATATGTGTATAGAATGGCGCGTAAAGAGACGGCGGCAATTCCCAAACACACGGACGCGCCACTGAGGAGTCGTGCCTCACCCAGACGTGGTCCCTATACGCGGTCTGGGCCTCTGCATGGGACGCGGCGGCTGAAAGCAAGCAGCCATCGTGCGACGCTAGCTCCTAGTACAGTAGAACCTATCTATTAAGACCACTTGTGGGGCGGATTCAAAGTGGTCTCCATGGACAGGTGGTCATTATATTGAGGTTCCCATTGGAACGATTGGGACTGAGCAAAACTGGTCTAATTATTATAGAGGTGGTATTATTTTGAGGCTCTACTGTACTGCCTTAGATAACCGGGAGTCACAAAGGCCTCTTTCAGGTTGATTTTTTTAAAGCGGAAGTTCTCTCTGATTGAACGTTGCCAGTGAGAGACAGCATGATATTGGCTAGGTTAGCTCAAGTCATTATCATCCAGACTGACACTACTGCAGTGCATTATACTTTACGTAACCGTGGAATGAAGGGTAACGAAATCCAGCGCTTTGTGTACACGTGATAGCAAACGTAGCTCGTGTTTCTACGTGGAAGACGCATGAACCGGGCGAATCATATCACAGGACGTCCACACACGTACACTAACGTGACAACTGAAGCCTTTAAAACGGTACAAACATATGTCACAAGCGATGGTCTTTTTTCTTCGACTGTGAGGTCTCGTAAACAGGCATCCCTTTTTTGAAAAATTTGTGGAAAAAAGAGTTCCTCTAGAGCCTGATCCCGACCCTCTAATATGGCCCGCACCCACACATGGCTCATATTATGGTGTTTCAAATGAATGAGTGAGAATCATATTTGTCAATCGACGTAGACCAAAAACGCCCGTGTCAGCTATTACCGACTGAGTGGCCGTCTGTGCCAGGTCCTCAGAGTGACCAGTATATCACAGTGATATACACCAACAAACACACAGACAGACGATGCGCCTCAGCAGAAGTGGCCAGAGTAAATGTTTAGCATAAATGTTTAGCATTAGTGCTCAGCCTAATTAAGCCCACTTAGGCTGAAGCGATAACGAGGCTGGTGCTCTTCAGTCTACTTCCGGATACCTCATGAGCATAACCTCCATTGAAGACCACCTCTCTATAAGGGGGATGTCTTTAGTTAGAAGTACAGTTCTCTTTGTTCCCAAATTAAAATAGAGCATCGTAAACCTCTTGATTAAGTGTTTTGTACTATATTTTGTGTCTATGCTATATGTTCATTGGTACAACAGATGAGACCATATGATATGTATGACGTCATAAAATTACTAATACATAATAAAGAGATTCTCAGATAAGAGAGATAGATGGAGCGCTTAGGCAGATCCAGGTTTTCGGAAAAAGGGGGGGGCGCACTTAAGGAAAATAGGGGGCGCACTTACGTAATTTCATGAAAACCCTTATGAAAATGAAGTATTTTGGTGGGAAAAGGGGGGGGGGCGCCTGCGCCTCCTTGGATCTGCCTATGGACACAGATAGAGATACAGAGAGATAGTGAGTGAAGGAGACATATATATCTATGTATGCACATTACACAACAAAAGTAAATTTCAACGTATATTTTGTAAAATGATTATTTACAATCCATAATACAATACATATTTTTAATCTTTTTTTTTAAATTACCTTTTCATATCTAAAGAGATCTTCTAAATTTCTATTAGAATTTGAATACCAATATATTTTGGGTTTTAAGTCCAGTGGTAAAGGAAGACATTTCAACAGAATATGCAATCGCTTCGCACTTACCTGATACACGTAGGTCTACGTCTGCCCATATGCTGATAAAGCCCTGCAGATTAACTTACACATACAGATACAGAAATGAATTTATTTCGTTGATATATATATATATATATTCAAACTTTAGGAAAGAAATGAACTTTAGGAAAGAAAAAAACACACCTGATAAAGTGACACTTGGAACACTGGACTCAACCCCCCCCCGCCCCATACGCTAGGTCTCTCTTCAGGGAGTCTCCTGTTTCTCGGGCCGGAACAGAACCCAGCCGGGGTGATTGCTGCCGGCTTTATATAGCTCAGCCTCATCAGGAAGTCATTTTCTGGCTTCATTATGGCATGACTACAGTAAAACATCTCTATTAGGAACACCTTTGGGACTAGTGTTAGGTGGTCTCACTATAGAGGTGGTCTCTATACACAGGTTCATTTTTGTAGCGTTATGAAGGTTTGAGACGATGAAAATTGGTCTTATTATAGAGGTGGTCTCAAAAGAGAAGTGGTCGTAATTAGAAGTTGTGGTATTTTGAATATTGTTTATTTATGCGTGTACACATATATCAAACTCAGGGGTAGAAATATGGATCAACTCTGTATCTATAAATAACATTCCTGTGGTAACTCTACGTATATGACAGTACATTTGCTTGAATTTTCCTTTCTAATTGTCCAATCTCCTAATTACATTAGATATTTTTTTAAACTAAAAAGTATGCTATAAATAAGTGCCGAGGTTTGATACATCAAGCATTTAAACCTGATTAATTAATAACATCAACTTCTAATTCATTAAATTGCTTAATCATGTTAACTACTGGCAGCCAACCAAACCAACATGCACTCTCACCCAGAAACAATCAATGCATTTAGCCAAATCCCCAGTCTGACTCTCGCGAATGTTGCTATCTGACAATTCACACAAGCTCATTGATAACATATGCAAGGGGGATATGTGATTCTGATCCTCACCACACATCATTTTGGGGAAATATTGGCAAACAACTACTACTACTACAACACCATAACTCGTTCGGGTTCAATTAGTGTGACTATCTAACCCCAGCATTTTAAACACAACATTCATGAAATTCCAAACTTGGTGCTCAAGTAGAAGAAATCATTCTGTCAAAATTGAAAGGTAATTGATTTTTTAGAATCTTAATGCCCCAAAGAATAACCCCATAAATCACTTTATAAGCACGGCGCATGACTCCATTGGAAAAGCGTCCACTGCCTCTCTGTTGATTAAGGGTTCAGGAGTGACAAAGTGTTTTTTTCTTTAGTGTTATTAAAGTGGCTGATGATGAATGTTAGTCTCAGTTCACATTTAGACAAGAGAATTGATGTCCTGTGGCCATTGGAGTCTAATATTCGTGCTTTCGTGCTTTCTATGAAAGATGAGCGTAATGTTCTTGCAAGATGGACAATATCAGGGTACCCATTCCCGAAACTGTGATGTACTTTGCGACTGCCGCCAAGTGCTCGCAAAGAAGAGGTGGTCTCTTTATGAAGCTTTAGGTCCACAAGAAATGGTCATATTAAGAAGTGGTCTCTTTATAGAAGAAAAGCGGTTTTCAATGGAGGTTACACTGTGTAATGTAGTATATTCATGTCTATATGTGTATTTTCAGCCTGTCCCGCCATGATCGTGCTGTGCGTTAGTGTGTGGACTCTGGCGATGTGCACGGCTGTAAGAGGTAAGTGGAGGAACACACATGTCACGGTCCTGTGTGTTTTTCCTAAGTTTGCTTGTGGATTCAATTTTGTTATTAACTGTCTGTGTTTTCTATGGCAAGCAGACTGTGTTAACATAGCTGAAAACAGAGCTTCTATTTGACTATATCAAGTAGTCCAAACGGGACTCGAACTCACGACCCCAAGGTTGTGAGACCAGAATGAAACCACCATCCCGCACACGTCACAGGAGGGGGCACTGAGTCAGTCTAAACATGCTCGATTATCACTTTATGTATGTCCTACCATTCACGCTTGTTTTGAATACACCCAAGTGGGTTTATCAGGCCTAAGGTAGGAATATCACTACATCTAATTCGTGGGACCAAGTAAGCAAATCTGAATGGTAAATTATATTACATGAGGAGAATAATGACAAACAATGGCATTAATTATAAAAAAGTGTCAAATTTTTATGAGACACATAACATGGACAACCGTCATTCTGAACCGCTGATAAACCTCTTCAATTTATTATCACTTGTTGTGACACGGCAAAGTGTACAATCTCCACAATCTCAGCTCTAGACTACAGCTGCAAATCATTGGAGCCTTTCAGTGATGTACCCTCCACCTCCATCCGGATGTCCATCAAACCACTTATTCACCATCACCCTTATTGCCACGGCTTGCCCAATAACTCCCAAATGATGACTAATGTCTGCATCCACGTGCACAAATAGCCTAGATCTGCCAAGCGCGTGTCAATTCACATGTGTATTAATAGCTGTTAGATAAATAATGCCCAGTTCAATGTGTCAATAACAGATGCTATCAAGACTACAAGACACGTGCTTTATGTTTATATATCATCAAGAAGGAGGCTGCGCTGGGATTCATTGTGTGTAAGAATGATGATACATGTACTTCAATAAGTATTAAATTATTAAGCACTGATCTATTTTTGCCACTATACCACATTCGTATACCACATTTATGTGCATTTTTTCTATGTGCTTTTTGTGAATAATCATGCTGTAGAAGAAAATGCGAAGTATAGTGCTAAATAAAGAAGCTCTCATCTTTCTGGCAGTTAATACATACAATGTGTCAGTGTTATACCTATACCATGGGTCAGATGAAGTGAAATCCCTTTTGATGATTACCACACGGCGAGTGGGCGAGTGGCATCTCCATTCGTCCAGCAAATTCATTATGTTGACCAAGTTTTTGACCATTTGAGTTACAGAGTGCCTGTGCTCTCTGAGCGAGTTTGGATTGGTAGATTCCCCCTTCTAAAGACCCGGAAAAGTAGGTGGCAATTTCACTAAACTCCCACTCTCTGCTGTAAAGGTTTGTGATGCATAGTCAAAGCTTAGCATGATATTGAAAAAACGCCCGTGTCGAGCATATATTTCAATATATATGCTAAACCTAAGAATTCCAAATGGCTTACAAGATGGCTACCAACATGGCATTAGAGCAGCATGGGATGAAGACATGTCTCATCCTCGTCTATTGCGGCCTTACTAGTATTATTCAATCAACAATTTATAAAAATAGCCCCAGCTTCAAAAGTGACGTTTCAAGTAACACATTTGTGAGGATGTAAAGTCGTCTACCTGTCTCTTGTGCCGTTTGTTACCGCTACATACGAAATACATACAGTTGCCAATCAAATCAAGCTCATCTGCATATTGTTGCTTGCTACAGAGCACTGGCATTTACTCTGTAAATATATATTTAACAACTGGAGTTTCACCAGGGCACATGCTCTATCATTGGTGTAGATGTTTAGCTAAGTGCACAGAACAAAGTGATGTGGCTACCCAACACCTTTGGCTGTGTGGCAGTCTTGAGAACTAGCCTGAATTACGTCCATAAACTACCAGCACATTTACAACTGCCTAAAAACAATCTTCTAGTGATAAAGAAAAACAAAACATCAAAAATAGTCCATGTGTGAATAGTCAAATTCTCTGCTCGCCGTGGCTGTCACGGAGCCTTTATCACGATGTTTGGAAACTCACTATCTTATCTTGTAACAACATTCACCCAATTGGTGCATTTAACAGCAGGATTCTACGTTTGTATCAGCACAGTGCGGGCTTTTGCTGATTAGATGCGGACAGCCCATTGTCAGTGCTACAGTGGAACCTGCTTGTGTGGACGTCTTCATCTAGTGGACACCTTTGTCTACTTGACTACCTATATATAGTGGACACATGTTTCGGGCGATAACCTATGTATTGTGCACACTATCTTTAATGTCGACTTATCCATATAGTCCACACCTGCCTTGGTGTTGATGATATTATTTTGAAGGTGCGGGTCTATAAAGAAGTGGGATGTGGCGAAAAGGCTGAGGAATTGTGTACTCAGTAAAAAAAATGCTAAAATGCGGGAAATAAGACAAAACAATATCGATTTTAACGCACATTGACTATTACGTGAATTACGCTGCATAGTTTCAAAATCAAAATGCCATGTATTTCTTTCAACCACTGTAGATAACTGACCCTGAAATACATCAGCCTGAGCTCCAGCCTTCCTCTCTCCCCGCGCCGTGTAGATGTTCTATAGCGGGAAGCGCGCGGACGGCGCTTCCTCTGCTCCATTGATCACCATTATGTGGGCTAAACTACTGAGCAGGTTTAAAACTTGATAAATCATTGACAGATCCAGGGGCATGATACACCACGTGTATTTTATCTATCAGGGGCAGATCCAGGATTTCAAAATGTGGGCAGAGGTCATGCTTTTGGGCTTCTAGATAAGCCATTGTTTTTTACCACAACAAAAAGACCCATCACCAAGTGTACATTGGGTTGTTTTCATCCCCTTGAGCGTGTTCTTGTACGATTGCATGGGATGATCACTCAATCGTGCCTTCATGTTTGGACATGCCACCTCTACTATTGTGTGTTTGGGGTGGGGGTGGGGTACGTGGTGCTACTGCAAGCTGCATGTGTACTGGGACAAAACGTTGTAATGCGATTACTTTGTATAACGCGCTAAGAATTGTGTTTGAAGAATGTGGAAAGTTGTCTTGACATGGTAGGCCTATGGTACGTGACATTATGAAGAAATGTTGGATATGACATTGCAAAACGTCCAAGTTGTATGTTGTCAATCCTGGAAGCTGTAAGCGTCCACTACCCTTTTTATAAAGAAGTGGATCTGCCCGTGGCCACGGTCAGCCTTACAGTCACAGTCGGCAATAGCGGCAACCATGTAGCCATTGTCAGAGTGACAGGGAACATCATTCAGGAACTCTCCGTATCAGTTAAACCCAAATGTTAATTGACTTCTATATCTATCGTGTTGTTAACGGCGACATGACCGTGAAACGGACTCTAATTTATCGGGCGGATCCTGTGAGAGTGAAGTCTCAGATGACAGACAAGCGGAGATATAGGAGGTGAAATGTTTATTTGCTTTGACACTAATGCACTTGGCGCGGAGTTGGTCTATGTTATTATATACAACATGTACCACTTACTTGTTCAATGGATTCTTACAGCAGACTATACTTGTTATCAAACGTATCTATATTATGTGTATTTTAACATATGTGGCACAGTCATGGTGTGATAATGAATTGTCATCATTTTCAGGAATTTGCATACTCTGGCGTTTGAAATTCAGGACTTGCCTCTCAGCTCCACAGACCAATCAGCGAGCAATGAGAGATTGGATAAAACACGCTGATCACCCTTTGGTGGCACTCATATTTATCACACTCTGCACTCATCACAAGATGAACAGCTTAATACACGCGGGGCGTTTGTGTGCGTTGGGCATAGGCAGATCCAGGTTTTCGGAAAAGGGGGGCGCACTTAAGGAAAAGAGGGGGCGCACTTACGGGATTTCATGAAAAGCCCTATGAAAATGAAGTATTTTGGTGGGAAAGGGGGGGAGCGCGCGCCCCCTGCGCGCCCCCCCCCTGGATCTGCCTAAGATGGCCGCGGTGGTAAAAGTGAAATAGGGGTCATGCGAGCCTTGCTTTCCCAAGGTCCACTACTGCAATTTGCGCCAGAAACACATGCATGCACATATGTACGGGCGCACCCACGAACACACACACACGACATCTAATATTCCTACCCAGCCCTACAGATTATGGAATGTCCTTTGCGTATGCGCATGCTCACTATATACACAAGTTTTTATCTATGAATTCTGTGTGATTTTTTTAGACAAACAAACTAAATCACGTGACTTTTTCACGTGTTTACAATGCATTGTGGGAATATCTTAGAGAAACATGGACAGAGTTCAAATCTACACCATCACAGGATCTGGTTGACAGAGACTAATCACATAGCTGGCAAAATGCGAAATACGCTCGTGATCTAATATTTCTATCTGCAAACGAGTCTATGGGACCGAGACAAATCAGCGAGGTAGCAGCTCGTCTACGTATGATACAGCCACGGCGGCATGACGACATATCGGCCTCTTAGGGGCGAGGATTGGTGGTGAGAGAGGCACAGAAATATCTCCATCACCACGCCGAGATTTTTGATTATGAGCGTATCTGTGGCTGAGGGGATAGATAGCATTGTCATTATCATTATGCGTGTATAGCCCTGAGATGTGACGATGAGAGTGTATGCAGAAGGCTGTGTATTTGAGGTGTGGTGGTGGGTGTTGAGCAAACCAAACTCTTGCTAGTGGTCCGTTGCTACCTTGTACCTACATGTTAAACGGGTACATATTGGCGGTGGAACAGGAGTGTGTGTGACAAGAACGTCAACACTTTACTGCACGCACTACAAGGGGTTGAGGCAGGCAATGTAGTGTGACAAGGATACCAATGACCTCGTGTATGTTTTAACTGATATACTTGATATGTAGTAGTATAGACTATATGATTAACTTGTGCATAGAATTTATAACGGCTTCATTCTATAGTACTTTAAATCTCTGTTGGGTCTGAAACTCATAAATTAAGAAAACATTTGACAGATCAGTGTGGAAGTAGTCTAAAGCCACTCTCACATTGACATTATCAGTTGACATCTTTTACATTTACAACTTTTGTCAAGGTCAATTACTGTCTAATTCACATCCACCACCAAGGTCAAATGCCACCAGCGTTGATATAGTGCCCCAGGAGTTGAAATCTACAGCATCACACCCGAGGTGGTATAAAGCTGAGATTGGTTTTACAGATCAATTTGTCAGGCTTGCATTTTTCTCATCCTTGTGGTAGGCAAACAATAAATTCTGCCTAATGCACGTGGCTGTTGTTTAATCCCCACCTAATCTAGAGAAATGCACTTCGAATGCATTGTGGGAGCTGTCTTATGTGGAGACCATCGCGGGAAGTAAAAGGTGCCCGCATAAGACATGTTTTAACATTTCCTATGAGAAAGATGTCCACATAAGACAGTAGTACGTTATACAAAGGAACCCATATGGACAGGTTATACTCTAGTCAGTGATACAGTGTGAATGAACCACACGAGGAAGACAAAGCGCACAACTCTAACACATGATGTGATGAGAAATACCGTGATTACAACAGTTTACTGTAATTTTTCTAGTAGGCTATCTGCACATGGGCAGATCCAGGGGGCGCACGGACGCGCATCCACACTTTTCCCACATGCAGTCACATCTAAGTGCGCCCTCTTCCAAAATCCTGGATATGCCCGTGTCTGCGGTAAGATTGTACAGGCGGCGGGTATAAGAAAGTGAGATATGTGTGTGATGCGGGGTGGGGGGTGGGGTGAAACAGGGCTATCAAATCTGGGACAAGGCAAAAAAAGAGAATGGTGTGAGATTTCCAGGAAGTGGGATGTGGGACAAGAGCTAGGAAGTATGGGGTGTGGGGAAAATGCCATTAAACGAGAGTGATGTAGGGAAAAGGATAAACAAATAAGTGCGGGACCTGTTGACCCCATTACAAGCTCTGTAACCTTGGGTTTACATTTGATGTAGTTGGACATGCTAGGTGCTATTGCGGTGCAGTGATGTTGAATCTTATCAAAGAGCAGACGATAAGGAAACAGATTTTTTATGAAATAGAATGGCATTGATTTTATTCTCTTAAAATGCGGTGGCCTTGAATATAGTTGTATGTAGCGTCTGGGTTGTTCGTTGATGCTTGTATAAGCACAGACTCGACAGCGGATACACAGTGAGTGAAATTGACAAGAAATTAGGTGAACAAGATTACCATGAGTCATTGAAAGATGCAAAACTTGTATTATGATTAAGAATATCGATGAAATGATGGGTAGACGTACTATTACAAAAGTACAGAATGATAGAATAATTATACTTGTCTTTCAAAGTTTGCTCAACACCCACCATCAGTCCCCAGCAGCACTTGAGCCCACTAGCTCCTGCCCAGGAGGCATATACACTCAATAATCTATAATGTATTGCAGACTCATAAATATGCCCACTAGACAAGACTATCGACAAAGTCTTTGTTTACGAACCTCACATCATGGCCACTGAACAAGAAGTCTTAATGTTTACCGTAGAACCTCTCCTTAGACCACGCACGCCACCTTCTTTCGAGCTTCACGGGTGTGTCTAATAGAGCTTTGTGTAGATCTATATAGCATTCTTTCATAGGTGGTCTCTACCGAATTTACGATATATAGATGTTGTGGTCCTAATGAGAGGTTATAGCTCTACTGTACAGTAGAATCCACCCAAGGCTTAAAGTTCTCTCAATAGAAAGGTGGTCTCTTCATTGAGGCTCATGCCATTCTCTTACAGACAACTTAGGACTTTGGAAACTTGTCTCAATAGAGAGGTGGACGCTATACAGAGGATCAGTTTGGTGGCCTTCCAAAGTTTTAACTTTAGTCTTATTATACACGTGGTCTCAATAGAGAGGTGGTCGTAATTAGAGGCTGCACTGTATCTTCTAATTGCGGTGGCCGTGCAGTAAATCACGTCTGGATTGGACGTTTACCGCCGGTCATTGGTCAAGGTGCCCTCGCCAATTTGGACTAATACACTTACTGACCAAGGCCGTCGCCGCAGGTCACTGGGACTGGTCATGGGTGCTGGTGGGGAGTGGGGATGCGGGTGCTGAAGTAAGTGAACCGGCGTCCCTGTGTCTGGTGCCCACACATTTAACCGTAAGTTGACTAGCCAAAGGAACAGTAGGTGCTAGTCTGTCCAATGGTTGACTCTCTATGCACTCAACGTGTATGCAAACTGATGTAAATGTGGTGATTTAGTGTCATGATTCCAGTATTTTTGCTCTCACGACTTAATGTTTTACACCAGCCCATTGGCACATTTATTAATCATCATTTGATCATTTCTCTCATACATGTACTTGCAACGCCAGCACATCCAGCTAATCACTCACACAATCATCACTCAATCACTCTTTCCACCCAGTGACCTGTACATAATTAACATGTAGGTACTACGGAGCAGTGTGCACTTATTTCGCTAAACGTTTGCTCAACACCCACCACCAGACCAGACCAGGAATCGAACCTTATCCACTCTGTCAGTAATATGTGTAAGGAAACAGAACTCACCATTAACGCAGGAGCTGTCCCTGCAGTAGCATCGAAATAGATGTTTGTGCGCGTGCGTGCAGTGTGTGTGCGTGCAGTGTGCGTGCGTGACTTTTGGCTAGAAAAAAAACATGTTTTTTTTTTGTATTTTCAACATAGTTAAGAACAAACCCTTCGTGATGGAACGGCATTGTGGCGTTTATCCAAAGAACGGTTCTATTCATAGTCAAGGACGAAAATCAAACCCTAGGACATTGTGTAGTTAATGATTGGTTCGATATTGCACGTCATATCTCAGCCATCTGTACAGGGGGGGGGAAGTGCTATTTTCCCCAAGAGGAGGAAATAAATAATAATTTCAACCGAGATCTCTCAAAATTGAACCTACGTATTTGCCATAAAAATAAAGATTTTCTTTTTTTATAGTTTCATCTGGTATAGTGATACAATGCTATAATACACCATTGATGAGTTTAGATATGGCCTGTAATAGGCATTAAACTACATGTTTTTCATGTTTTTTTTTTAAATTTTGCCTGCAGTATGAATTGACTTTAAAATTAAAAGAAGCTTTATTTACGTTTTCGGTGCTCAACCACCCTCCTCAGGTATACTGGTTGTCAACGTTAATAAGGCAATTTTTACAATTTTCAATTCACTTCATACCGAAGAGATCAGACAACAATAATAATCATGAGAAGACCTGATAATGTCCAATTCTTAATTTTATCAATTATACGTATTGTTTTTTTCTCTCCTTTATAGAACTCTAGCTCTGTTTAATCTTAAGCATTACATTTAGTGCTCAGTAGCTGTAGTCATCTGAACTTCAGTCATAGGTGGATCCAGGTTTTTGGAAAAGGTGGGGGAGGGGCGCACCTTCAGAAAGGGGGTGGGAGGCGCTTTGGGGTTTCATGAAAAACCCTATGAAAATGAAGCATTTTGGTGGGGAAAGGGGGGGGGGGCGCCCCCCCCACTCCCACCCCTTGGATCTGCCTACGTCAGTCAAGCAACCTCATTCAACCCACAGATACTATTGTAAATTAGATATTGATATGCAATGCGCAGAAGAATCCCACAAACATACTAATCATTAGACTATCCAGTAAAAGTCGTGGTGATGTGAATACAACCTGCCAGCAGCCGTCATAACGGCCTCGTTCAGCAAGATGCACTAAGTGAACCGGAAGTGACGCCCTATTTGAAGGTCGATGTGAAAATCCGGACAAAAGTTGCATACGCACAAAAAAGAGAATACCAATAATACGGAATGTTTGATGTCATAACTGGTGCCATTTGTTGGTAGCCTCCGTTGAAGCGTATAATGGCGTCCAAGGTCACGTGCTCTGTATGATCAGCGTGCAGCAGTAAACTTTACGCCTCAGTGAGCAGAGATGATCCAGGCCTTTCAACAGATTGCGGCAAAACCATGACACGGGCACTTGTATTGTGGATGGCTTGATTCTACAAGCGTACACTCCCTCATTTTGATTTAACGGACATAGAACAATGATTTATATTTGTTGTTTGATGGCATATCTGGCCCTGACCGTGCCCAGGGTGAGCGTTGCGGTCGGGGTAAGCTGAACCTCAGAGAGCTGAACCCTTATTTAGTGCCATGATTTCTACTGATATATAGATACGAAATATTCCTGGAACTCTATTGCTTTTCATCAGTATTTATGTTTACAATGTCGAATTGGTATTGACGAATAAATACAAAGGTACATGTGTGTGTGTTTTTCTTACTGGGTTCTTAGAATGTTAACTTGGGCACCTGTCTTCACCAGACACAAGAAGACAATACGATATGTTTGGACTTTTCTTCATTTAACTGTGAAATGTAAAACTGGCCTATAATGCTATCACAAGACTATCATTGCGTAGATCCATGGAGCATGCCTACCCAGAACAGAGCTAGTGTGCCCCCCCCCCCCCACACACACACACTTCCCCGGGATTATATGTGAGGCCATGATCATCAATAAGAAAGCAATAAAGTTCGAAATTGTATTATTCTATTAAGACTAATCAATAATGATCAATATTTGGATCCATTGGTCAATAACATTGAGGGTCAATCCGTATTTTTCTGTACGGATTAATTCATTTCTTTATTTTGATGAGCTCAGATTAAATTGTTTTTATTTGAAAAAGCTTAAATCCCGGAAGACTGTCCTGATGCGCATGGGGAAATTATGTATAAATTCAATATATTCAACTCAACGAATGCACATTATCATTATTTGTGGTTGTAGGATCAGTTGACATGTTTGACTATCTTAATCATATAAACTGACCATAATAAGCAGCTGTTTGGATAAACTCTTTCACAATACATTTGTTTCAATGACAATGTCCTTGTGTTTTTAGTTTTGCATTTTTTTTCCAAAATCAAATTCGTTACTGTAAATTATCTGCACGCTAGGCTTTGGTATACTTCGAAATTCTTTTCACCCGGATTTTTATCTATCACATCCAATCAATGTCTGCTTTAAAGCAATTAGTTCTGATACGTTTTGCTATCTCGCTAAGTCTTCTCGTAAAGATATGCATAGGGCGATTTCCCGGGAGCGTAACACCTGAACCCAAATACCCCTCTGCTAAAAGCTGACCACTGACCTGTGAGGAACAGATGGCTCAGGAAAAGTTTCCGCATTATATTGAGCAAGCGGGAGAATGAAAACGTGTTCTTATTAACGACGTGTCCCTATTTCCGAAGGGTCCACTGTTGTGATATTTTACTGCAATCACATCTCAGCTATTTATCACTTGAGTACGCCTACTACGGTCCACGTTCCCATGGTGACTGTGTAAAACATGCCGTCCTCAGGGGGCCTCAGTACATTGCGAGACTTTTGTTTAATTCTTGCTCTTCTGATATAGCATTTGATTGGTTGTTGAGGAGTTGTACATTGGAAATGACAAAATGTAGTCTGGGAGACGCGTTTGAGTCGGTTGGGGATTTGGAAGGAGGGCGGTTGACTTAATTGGGAACTAATTGCAAGCCTAACGCTGTTAGCGGTCGGGTGTCGTGAAAGTTGGTGGCTAATGTGGGATAAACAACGCAAATAGTGGGAAGCGCAAACATTGTAAAAATCATTAGTAGTGTAATTATAAAATGTCTCTTTCATAGTACCAACAAGACAAGATTGAATAATGTTTCCTAATGTTTCATCCAGGTCTCCTAAAATGTGGAATAATAAGTCAAAAGTCTATATGGATCAGTATCCTCCATCTTGCTATGCGTCATTAACTTACATTGTCCGCAAGTGCAGATGATCGAGACTGCTCATCACCTTCATTATCCGCTGACCTAATGAGTGAGCCACAATAGGTGCTGACCGCCTATTAGTGGAGTGGTCCTCTTGGCTTAATTGGTCAATTAGTCGATAGAGTGGCAACCTAAATACAGTTTGACAAATTTAAAGTGTCCGTGTGTTCAAATACTTAGTCTATATGTACGCAGAATTACTTCTATATGGGCTGTTTTGTATACATATCGACAAGAGTAAATCTCCATAGGTGGTATGTAACATAAAAATAATCAGGGAATAAAAATATTCATTATTTCATATATATGGAAAGTATAGTCGTGTGGACGGATGGAGATTTTGCTGTACAGTAATCTAATTTACAGCAGCTTTGTTAGCTAATTGTCTTAAATGTATGTCACAAGGACATACATATTGGCCTTTAGTACTAACCATGTTTATGTTGATCTTGTACACACAAACCCCTCAATATTCTATCTACTTCAATCCTTTGCATTTGTGTTCTTCTTGCCACATAAATGCCAATATTTAGTTGTAAGTCGTTAAATGAATCTCTTACAAAACATAAATCAAACCTCTCATAGAACTCCTATGTTTTCTTTTAATCGTGGTTTAAAACAGCCTTTAGTTCAATCACTTGAGTAAAATGAAATTATATAATCACCATAACCATACTAGCATTAAACCACTACTCGACTGAATAACGAGGCATGTGTATGCAATTATAAGCAAACTGTTGCTGTTCTAATCATGTTACATTAATATTGCTGTGCATGTCCCTTTAAGAGATCTGGCGGTCTGGTGAGGTTTCACTGTACCATAATCCGCATCATTGCACCTCTCAGCCTCGGACGAGCTCTTCAATTAGACTAGAGGAAAAGAGAAATCCGACGTTGTTTGCAACGCATTAATACGACTTTGACCACGTTGTCTACACGTGCGTATTGATGCGACACTGTTGTAGTAGAAATGGTTGTTAAACTGAGTTGCTGAGCCAAACGAACTGTTACCTATATGTGCGAATGTTCTACGATCCACAGGCTCAGCATAACTATTTGTAACGAACCTAAACAAACCAGTATATTCGTCAAATTATTTTGAACATGTTCGAATTTGTAGTTGAGCACACGGGATGTACACACATAGAGCCTACATGTACGAAGTGACCATGGATTATAATGTTGGTTATTTGTGCTTGTACATGTAGTGAACACAAAGACATCAGCAATGCTTGTGATGTCCTCCTCATATAATGGTCATGTTGATCATCCACCTTCCTTATAAACCCTATTCTCTTCGTTTTAACCACATTTTTTTTAGTGAATTTATGTACTTAAGGCGCTTGTCTTACGGTTCTCACGGCCATTTACGAGTGAGAAAAATCAACGAGCATCGTCAGATTTTAACGACATGTGTCATCGTAGATCGTTTACAGAAAACGTAGAAATATTTTAGTGAAACTGAAAAATTACGTTTTGGTACTGTAACGAAATCGTTTCTGTATGTCCGTAACGTAAATAGCTTAGTGAAACAGGCTCTCGGGTAGATAAGTAGGTCACGAGAATTTACGGGGTTTCACGAAATGGAGATGAACAAAATTGACAAGTGCTCAGTGGTTTATTTTACCGTCTAGAAATAAAATACATGATCATTAACTTGGTTTCTTATATATGTAATAAGCAAACCGAAACAACCAACCATATTCACAAATATCATAATGACTAATTCTAATAAGTAAAATCATATGTTTGCCTCTATTGATATGAATTTTAATATTCTATCAGATAATTCTAGACAGCAAAATTATTTCACATTTATATTTTTATATGATTCAAAATTTGCCAATGACCTGAAGAGAAAGAAAGAATAAAAATGACTGTGAATAGTGAAAACTGCCGGCTGTGCTATTAGTCCATATCATCCAATCAGAGGCCTATTTACCATCACAGAACTGTTCAAATTTTACACAGCCTTTCACACCAGCACGTACGATCAAAATCGTTTCAAATTGAATACATATTACTAGATGTAGGCATGATTAGAATGAAGATCTTGCATGTTTGGAAAAGCTTCAAATTAGTAGGGAAATATCTCAAATAAGGTAGACGGGAGCTACATCAGTGATAATGTGAGATGTTACTATTGGCGTGTGTTATAAGTGGCTAATCAGCAAGATTGGCAGGGTTTATTGGGTCTTATTAAATGACGTCTTCTAAATTTGTCATAGCTCGAGAATGTCACTTTTTGTAGTTTAGACTCTTAAAGTATACACGTCAATATTTGAACAGGAATTATTTGTAACCGACAGTAGCAGGAAAGCAGTAGGTGATAATTTTTCACCAGATTCTAAACCCTTACCTCCTCTCATGTTGGCAAGCTTCGCCCCTTGTTCCGTGTTACCAAACAGCACCCACCACGCTAGTCTAAACGTAGATGCTTATGACATCTCAGCTTTCCTCATGCAGCTCCATTTGTGTGCAATAAACTAAAAGGTACCATCACCCATAAAACTTGCACAGTTTCCGATTATCACAAAGAAATTACAATCAGGAATGGAGATAATAAGGACCGAATATCTATCAGTAGGGGGTTATTATATATTAGGGAATTGTGGAGCTGTGTGCAATCTGCATGCAACCTCGCACCCTTTTGACAATGATCAAAAGCTCAGTCTCGAGTCAAGTTCAGTGATGATCCAATGCCCCAAGAGCACCAGCACCATATCTGACAGCTATATATGCATCCGTGATTTAAAGCCCCTAATAAACGAGAATGTAGCTCCAACCAATCAGAAGCTCCACTGCCGAAATGGTCAGAATCATTGAGATCAATAGAAACAACATGATTTGGAATTCTTGCAACCGCTGCCAAGTTCCACACAATTGTGGGCCTTTAACCCACGGGTTGATCTATGAAGAAGGACCTATACAGGCAGAGTGAATAACAATCAATAAAGCTGTAAAGCCAACTATGAACGAGCACCTCGTGCTTGCAGGTTCCGTGCCTCCGCCAGCCGTGGACCCCGGCGCTGCCGAGGTGCCGCCGCCGCCGTTTGGTGACGAGGCGCGCCTGCTGCGCCACCTGCTGGCAGGGTATGAGCGCGCCGTGCGCCCTGTCGCCAACGCCTCACACACTGTCAGCGTCCGCGTCAACTTCGCCCTAACCCAGATACTGGACATGGACGAGAAGAACCAGGTGCTCACCACAAACGTCTGGTTCTCGCAGGTAAGGTCTGGTAACAACTGGTTCTCTAGAGTAACGACTGGCAAAATCTGGTTCTCGCAGGAACTGGTAAATTCTGGTTCTCTCAGTTAAAAACTCGCAAATTCTGATTCTCACAGGAAAAAACTGGAAAATTCTGGTTATCAAAGGTAATAACTGGTATTCTTTGGCAAGATCTGCTTCTCTCCTGTAATTTCTGATTCTATCACGTAATACCAGGAAACTACCTTATATAAGTTTAACAATAGTTTTTAGTCAAGGATAACACTCAGTTCACACACTTAGCTTTCAATAGCATCCGCCATCTTGTTCACAGTGGTTGACGTCATTCGTCCTTCCATCAAAAGGAAATTACCTGTTAGTTCCTACATGAAGGATGTAAGAAGTTTGCAAATCTTATCTGTTAGTACAGTTATAAAAAAAGTTTCTAAAATATGATCACTATGATATCTGGTTACGTGAACAGGACTATCCTGCCACCTTAAAAATGGTGGTTGTATATGTATTAAAGATAAATTTGCTGCACCCCAACATAAAAGATTACTAATTTTGGAGTTTTCTGTTCATCAGGAGTGGAAGGACGAGAAGCTTGTGTGGAATCCAGACGACTACAACGGACTGAGGAAGATCCGGATCCCGCCGGATCTCATCTGGAGACCCGACATCGTGCTCTATAACGGGTAGGTACATAGACAAAAACAGGTGAGATTGTAACATGAATTATAGTGTGTTATTCTATCAGGTGAGTTCTTGGGACATATCATGGCGAACAGGAAGGGGGAGACTGATGCGTATGAATAAATACACTTAAGTAGCCCAGCTGACAACTAACCAACTAACCAACTGTGTAGAATGACAACTAACCACATACAATATATGGCAATGTATATGGTCAGTACTGATGCAGGTTATTTTATAAGGCAATATTGGAACCTAATAACTAATGAAAATACATGCAAGAGAATGATAAAAGACCATCTTTCATGACACTGGAGAGGGTAAATGTTTAAAAAAAAGTTTCCTTCCCGGATATTCTGTTTGTATATGTTGCAATTGCAGATGTTCAACTTGCAGCACCTGTTTGAATAATTGCAATGAAGGTCATGTATGAATGTCTCATTTGTAAAAGATATGTTCATTTCAAGTGCGTAGTTTGTCCCACAGAGACTAAACATTGATTTAAAGTCGCAGCCATGAAATTGGTATTTCACAAACAAAGACACATGGCCATGTGCCTTTTGATCAGGCCATAAGAATGGTTCACACTTCACAGCATCATTGTGTTTTCAATTGTTAGGAACTCAAAATAGCAATGATTGAATGCACTTTTCGTTTTTGAAATGACAATGCTTTAAATATATCAACTGAGTCGTTCTACGGTGTTTTCACAGCAAGATGGTAGAAAGTAAAAAAAAAATAACTTATAGCATTCACATATTTGATTACTCAATCGTGCTTATTCAGTTATGGATACTATATTGTTTATCAATTGTCATTCAGGAAGAAATATATTTTCTTTACCCAAATGTGTATGTTTTTTATCAAAATATCCAAATATTAACAGTTTAATACTATCATAACACCATTCACAATGCACTCCTGTCTGACATAACGTAAGCAATGCATGGTCCATGTACAACGGGCCTTATTAAATTTCATAAACACGATGCCCAACTATCAGGGCAGTCTACGGCGGTAAAGTTCATCAGGTCCAAGCCGCAAACCAGGTAACTATTTGGGTGAGTTGAAATGTGTATGGTCACTGGTGTGGTCACCCACACACTCTTTCAATTCAATGACATGTATTCAATATATTGTAGATGTCACGCAGCAGTGTATAACTATCTAGGGATGAGTTTGCTCAACACCCACCACCCGACCCGACCGGGGATCGAAACCATGACCTTCTGGTGACTAGCTCAACCCCATATGCACTGGGCCACAGATGCACACGCTGCATTACATTGCATTAGCTCGGTTTCACCGCATCCAGAGATCCCCTCCTCCTTTAGATTAGTCACGGCCCTTCTTGACACAACTTACTTCAGAGCTTCTGTGGCCGAGTGGTTAGGGAGTTAGAATCAAGACCAGAAGGTTGTCGGTTCGATTCGATTCCCGGTCGGGTCTGGTGGCGGGTGCTGAGGAAACTAATATCTAGAGCTGCACACTTCTCAGTGGCACCTACACATTAATTAGGTACAGGTCATTGGTTTGACAGAGAGAATTAGTGATTTTGTTTGGGCCGTAAGTCTAGCCTGGTGAATGTTCCCCGCGAAAAAGGCGGTTCTTAACCCACCGGTTGGAATGAACAAGGACTTGTGAAGGCAGTGCGAGTGATCAAGCCGTGAAAACTGACAATGCCGCCAGGCTGATTTTGTTGGTTTGAACGTAAACTGAGTTTTATCACAGTGTAAACCTTTCATATCCTCGAATTGCATGGCCTCTTCTAATGACCACTTTATGGTCAGGTAGGCAGCTAGCTGTCTTGGAAGCAAACTTCAGTCTTTACTTCGAAGAAATGATGAAGATTTTCCTCAATACCAATACTTGACCTTGCTCCCAGCAGCCTTGAAGGAGAAATACATTAGATATCGTGCTGTGAAAACATTTACATTTAAATTCGTGTTTCCGTAACAAATGTCTTGTGTTTCGCGCACTATTTGCCGAGTCCTGTTGTTTCTAATGAAAATGGACCCAGTGCCATTGAGGGTATACAAGAGCGTTTATTATTCGTTTGCTATGAGCATTCGAAACATCTCTACCGTTTGACTCCGTTTATTTATACAGTTTACGTCAGTGGGTATACACATATCAAGGTCATCTGATGCTTGAATCACTCTAACGTACACGTTATCATAACTGCTGGTACCTTTGTGTAATCAAGACTCTAAATATTTAATACTGAAAAAGCAAAAGTAAATCGTGCACATCAAATCAAAAGCGAAAAAACATACCCTTACACGTAGTTTTGCATACATAAGAATGGTCAAGGTATTGCTCCCACGTTTCTGCAAAATGTCATTAGTTTGTGTCTTCATAATTTTGTAGTTGGGGGTAGACAACTGCTATAGAACTTCTACCTTAAACCCAACCTCAAAAGCTTAATTTGTCTTTGTGTAAGTTGTGGTGGTAACGGGACATGGTTGGGGGTAGCAGGACATTTGAAATATATCTACTTTTTTTAAATGTCAGTTTTTTTTAAAAATGAACTTTAAAAAGGATTACATTACTTATTCCAGGTTCAACACTTAAAAATACATTAGTTTTAAACCATATTGGTATTTCCAAATGTGTAAAAGTGGGAGTAACCAAATGTCCATTTGGTGGGAGTAACACGTCCACCAGATGGTGGTCCCCAAAATCTTTGCTTCTGTTTGTGTAACCTGTGTGTGGTAACAGGACATGTTGGGAGTAACCGAATGTTACTCCCATAGATCGCATTCAGGTTAACTCACACAATAATTATTAGAGGAAAAATTATCAGTAGGATATATTGCCACCCAGAACATATCATGAACTATTATAGAAAATAAGAAATTTTTTCATTGTTTTTTATTTAGAACCAAGTGTAGGAGCATTGTAACGTCTAATTGTCCAACAAAATACTAAAATTACATGTTCGACATAGGTGTCAAAATTGTTTAAGCAATGTAGAGACAATGATTTTAGGGGATTTACTCACATAATATATCTTTTACTCGGGGAAAGCTTTCGATCCTTTTTTGGTTGATTTAAAGTTATAGTACAGTATGTGGAAGCATCCACTTTTTGGGACAATGTGGAACAACACCGTGACCATTCTCATATCTGAGTATTATTAGAAGCATAATATTTCACAATATTTTGGTGTACGTCTAGCGCCGACAGTTAGGCAATAGCATTCCTGTCACTCTGGCAGCTGCACTCTGCATTTGCCTTTCTCAACTTCCAGTGGAGAAATCAATGCATTGTAAATATAGAGTACACATAGTGTTTAATACCCGGGGCATTATGGCCGGATGAGTTCTCTTAACACCCTCCACGAGAGTCTCGCTCATACAACGTTCAACAATATATCCATAAATACTCAGGAAGCTCATGTTCCAAGACCCCCTCTCCCAAGTGAGAAAGCAAAGGCGCTAGGGCATCTTGTGTACGACAACTGCCCGTTCTTTATATATAAAACCCCTGCCTGGAAGCTAAGACAACAAACAGC
>CM032666.1:28760509-28787133 GCA_019095985.1 Streblospio benedicti | reverse complement strand
GGTAGTACGGGTGTACCATTTCCATTGGTTACCTTTTTAAACATCTCAACTATAGTGGTCGGTCTAAATTTGTGAGTTTAGTATAGCTATGGGTCGAAATTTTGTGATTTTTTGGTATAGGTATGGGTCTAAATTTTGTGATTTATGGTGTGGCTGTGGGTTTGAAATTAATTGTACAGAACAGATATTGTTATCGTAAGTCTCATTTTGTTTTGATACTATATATATTTTTTAATATTTTGTTGATAAAATGTTGACAGTATGTAATTTCATTATTTAATAGGTATAGACATGGGTCACTTTTACATCGTCAAGATATAGACATGGTTATTTTTTATGGCAAATTAGTATATCGATGGGTACCGTTTCGACATTCGAAATGGCAAACCCGTACCCAATTTTGAGGAGAGACATTCTCACCCCCTCGAGTTGACGAATTATTCAAAATGAACATATTTGCAACGTCATGGGATTTTAATGGCATGGGGCCAGTGCCGAGTACATTATGACTACTAGCCTACATTTTTATTTGAATTTTGAAATTTAGTATAAATAAATGGGAAAATTGTGTTTAATTCACTACTTATAAATGTTCTAACATACAGTGCTTAATATTTTTATGGTCCACATACAACCAACACAAACACTATAAACTGTGGGCTTTCTGATTGCCACTAGTCAAATCTGTGTGCAGGTTGTGACGCTCGACAAAAGTGGAACGCTCCCCATTCTCATCCAGTTATTTGAAATAGGGATAGCTTATAAAATGTCGGACACATGGTTTACTTATGAATACCCTCGTTTGTTCAATTTTTGAGAAATATATCACTAGGTAGCAGCAGTTAGCAATTCACGACTTCCTCTATGCCCTTCCTGTAGCCCGCGCTGCTTGCAGGTGTGCATGCTGAAGGTGGGGTCGTGGACGTACGACGGCTTCCAGGTGGACCTCACCAACAAGTCTGCGCACATGGACCTCGACCAGTACACCGTCAACGGCGGCTGGGACCTCATCGGTAACGTATAGCACGCCTTATACGTACAGTAGAACCTCCACTTAAGACCACCTCTCTATTTAGACCACCTCTATATTCAGACCACATTTCACGGTCACAAACATTCATACAGCTACCAAGATTAACCTCTGTATGGAGACCACCAAATGGTGGTCCTAATAGAGAGGTTTTACTGCACACGTGTACTACACTTTGTCCTACTACTAACCCATTAGATGATAAACCTATTGAGTGACATACTTATAGATTTGGGTGTGATGATAATGACACAGATAGTTCCAAGTTTTTAAAAAAGGGGGATGGGTCGAAGGGATGGCGTGTGTTTTGTACGCACAATCGATACAACCATGCCAAAAAACCTATGAAAATAAGGTATTTTGGTGGGAAAGGAGATGGAGACGGGGGGGGCGCATGGCGTATCGGCCTATGCATGCTCAAGAACAGGTAGATGCCTATAGTGCTTACAGCACGGGGACATTGTAACATACAACAGCACACTTATTTGACATATTAACCACACGCTAAGGCTGATTATCGCTATATAATGACGCACATGAGAAGGTAAAAGTGAAACTAAATTACATCTACATAGCTGAACCTATCAGAAGTGCGCCATTTTCCCCCGAACCAACCGTTTCATTTTAAATTTGAGGCCAGATCACCGACGACCCACCCAAAACGGACGCTTACGACGTATTTTGGAGATTGTGGAGTTACCATGGTCTATGTGATCTTGGGGGTTAACGTTTAACACACCTACTACATTTGCAGGCACGAAGACGCGGCGCATCGTGATGTACTACCCGTGCTGTCCCGAGCCGTACCCAGACGTGCGCTTCACAGTCTACCTGCGGCGCCGCACGCTCTACTACATCATGAACGTGGTGGTGCCGTGTCTCCTGCTGTCAGGCCTCTCCATGCTAGGTGAGAGTGTAGATAAGTGTCACTTACAAAGTTACAGTAAAGGTCATATGTGCAGTATTTATTTCAAACATGTAATCAAAGAATGAGCCTCTCATCTACCAGCAGCCATCTACTTTTGTGCTCAAATACACCTGGATAATCCATCGACCATATGAACCACATTATGCCCCACCATCTTTTATAAAGAGGCCATGTGAATGCTAATATTTCATTGGTAAGACTTACCTAGATACTCACTGTAT
This sequence comes from Streblospio benedicti, assembly GCA_019095985.1. Lineage (NCBI taxonomy): Eukaryota > Metazoa > Annelida > Polychaeta > Spionida > Spionidae > Streblospio > Streblospio benedicti. The sequence continues at coordinate 28,784,954 of CM032666.1, read as the reverse complement.
ATAGCACTCAGCCTGCACCCAGGCAATGCGAACTATCTAAACATCTACACGTGTTTGTAAATTCCACACATCACGTAACAGGCACACGTTGCCATACAAGCCTGAAGCAACAGAACACTATTTAGTACTCCAACACGCCGCTTCTGGACAATGAAAGCAGCATAGAATTGGTTCATTTGTACACTACATGTATATCAGGATCACAATGGATGGAAAGGTGGGACTGGTCAGCAGGAATAGTAACGCCCAAATATTTACTTACCATGCTAAAAATTGCTTGTCCTCCTTGCACTAACACCACACTTTTATGTCAAATGGACCAGAATTTCCTACTTGTTAAATGGACAAGTTATCAAAAAAATTCTCATCCTCCACACGGTTTTGCAAGTCAATACGAGCGGACGAGTGAGTATTAGTGCCCCTGTAAATTAAGTATAACTAAATAACCTTGCATCCCGTCCCAGGTTTCTGGCTGCCGGTGGGCACGAGTGAGAAGGTGTCGCTGGGCCTCACCGTGCTGCTCGCCTTCTACGTGCTCGGCCTCAGCCTGGCCGACAGGATCCCAGAGACCTCAGAGTTCGTGCCGCTCATAGGTGGGTGCATGGACACAAGCACGGGGTGGTACTGTATACTAGTACGGTAGAAACTAATTGAGACCAACACTCTATTGAGACCACATAAATAATAAGACTACATTTTACACTCCGAAACTTTCATAAAGCTACCAGAATGAACATCTGTATATCGACCAGAATGAACCTCTGTATAATGACCACCACTCTATTGAGACCACTTGAGGTCAGTTCCAGCGATGGTCTTAATAGATCTAGAGAGCTGCTACAGTATTTTCTTGCAAGCTTCTTTTACATCTCCCAAAGACCCTCTAACACGTCTTAGTGTTAACTATAGAGTATCGTAGACTGTGCTCTGAGACTCGGTCTGGGTTACGAGAAAATATGATATATCAGAGAGTACCAATGTGTGGGGATGCCTTTGGCTGGTCTGTGGTAGATAGGTGCAACAAGCAGTAACCCGCACAGATACAGGTTTGATGGTGAAATATATGTAACTAATCAAGTGAGTCATAGTGAATCCAATGACACCCATTGTTGTACCAATCAATGACAAAATATATAGCAACAAAAAACAATCTCCTTAAGTTGAACAGATATATTCTGTCACCCAAACTCTCCGCCCAGATCTAGTAATAATGCCGCAGAAAAACGTAAACACTTGCTAGATGTACTCCTGGTTTGACACTCACTCCACGCTCACGGTCCCCCACCTTGCAGGCGTGTACCTTATGGTGATCATGATCCTCACGTCCATCTCGGTGGCCATGTGCGTGTTCATCCTGCACCTGCACCGGCTGGGCACGCGGCGAGCGCGGGTGCCGGCCTGGCTGTTCCGCCTCGCCACGCGCTACCTCGCCCGCCTCGTGGGGCTCAGCTACATCCGCCGCCACTACCAGGCGCAGCAGCCGCACCAGGTAGGGGCTAGCTCCACTCCCGGGGGAGTATACACTGGTTAACAGACCACGTACATGATGCTCCCCAATTAAAAGTTATATGTGTTGATTCTGGAAATACATACTTATTTGTTGCATTTGGAAAGAGCAAAACATTGTGAAAGGAATTTGGTTATTGTTATAGTTGCAGTCTCGATAGATGTTAGCCGAATTTCAATCATTCGCACCATATCCTCCTTGACATAATTTTATTATCGTTTTACTACATCATGTTTAGTTAGTAAGCATATGTTACCATACAGTGAGACTGCGTGATGTACCACAGAGTAGTGCCCAAATCATTAGAGGCGTGCATGCTCAACATCAATCTCATATATTGAAAGGCTTAACCCAAAGGGAGCAAAATTATTTTGGTGTGTACTTTACTTTCAAAATGTCGTATTATCCCCTGCTGCTGTCGGCAGGTGAACCTGGCTGAGGAAGCGGACGTCAAGCCGCTGCACGTGGCGGCCGTGGCCGCCGACCCGGCCGAGGACGCGGGCGCCAGGTACAGGCTCATACAGGTGCGTGGACAGCTTCTACAATATCGCACTACCGTCTGCCCAGAAAGGGAAGTATTTATGTTCTTTTTATACTAAAGTGCGCCTGTATCCTACCTAATAAGAACAAATCGTGTCCGCCCTGCTTGTGTGCGGTTATAGCTATCAGTGGGTCTACCCGGCCCCACCACTTCATCCACACTTTTGATCTTACTACAAGGTACGCAAATTTCCAATCCTGATTATATAATTCACATTCGAAATATCAATCAACCAAGATACCGACTACAACATTCCCACTACTGTGCACAAACACATGCGTGTCGCTCGGTGTACAGTGACCGTCCCTTCTCCCGGCAGGTGGAAGGGAGCGGGCTGTACGTCCTGGCGCGGGACCCCGACCCCGTGCTGGAGAAGGACGACAAGGACAACGACGTACAGCACCGCGGAGGCGGCGGCGGTGGGGTGAAGGACAAGGCCAAGGTGACAGACACGTACAGTAGAACATCGCTATCAGGACCACATTTGGGACCAGGGTTACGTGGTCTCAATAAAGAGTGATCTTAATTGGAGGTTCTACTGTACTATGTCGTGTATCCAGGATTGAAGTGACCTCCTATTGTTGTATTATTGGGTGGGCGGCGTTTCTATTGTTCGCTATTAAAAAGGTTAATGGGTACTACGTTGCATCCAGAAAGTTTAAAGAACAATCATGTAGAAGGATTAAGCTCCCCTGGGTAACGGTCAAACAAATCCAAATGACCAAAGGCTTGGAGGGGACGGTTCCAGCAAAGTAGACTGCGAAGCTCAACTTGATGAATGATTAGGGCCTGAACGAATGAATTTATAATTGATTGATGTGAACTGAACTCTTGTTCTCCTGCCGCAGGTGCTGCACGCTATGAGGGCGGTGCTCATCCCCAGTCCGGTCAAGCGACTGACCTGCTGTCACCACGGCAACAACAGTGGTGTTGATGCGAGTGACCCACAGACCACGGAGCGCGTCTGGCACGACATCGCGGAGGTGATGGACCGGCTCTTCTTCTGGCTCTGCTTCACAACGCTGTCCATATCCACCATCTCCCTGCTGGTCATCATGCCCATGACCAAACCGGACCCTCTCACGCTCACGCCGTATTGAGAGAGACCAGAGAAAGCTTCAGGAATAAGGACAGCAGTGGTCACTAGCAGTCAGTGTGACGACAATGTATCGGTAAACAGATCCTCACACTTAAGCAAGGAATAAGCTGGATTCTTGTAGCAGCAAAAGTGCGTTTCTCTGGCTGTAGTGGTTAGTGTCTATGACTCTTTTGTACATGATCATGATTAGATGAGAGATGTTACTCAGAGAAGTTTGCAGCCTCTAAGCATGAGTCACAACGTCCTCTTTCAATGAGATGGACTAAACCGAACTAGCCCTGATTGGAGGTTGAGTAGATAGATCTGTTACAATTTAATGAAAGGTAAAGATATATGCAAATTTTTTCGGTAAGTCTAGTGGTTAGGGATACGAATAGTAGTTTAATTACCCAATAAACAAATTGGATCCACCAACTATCACCATATCTCATATAGCCGATCCAGATATGTACATCTATCATGCATGAATAGATACTGTTTGTATATTGTTATACATTTGTGAAATATAATGGAAGGAAATGCAATGTGTAATGGATTACAGAAATGAAGTAAAATGTCTGTATCGTGTCTCCTATACTGAAGTGTCCTTTTTATTTGTAATACGTGAAATGTAAGATACACCTGTACGGTGGTGTATTTAGTGATGGTATAATAACTGTACTTACATGTATGTTGCGTTTGATTTAATAATTGTCGTCTATTGGTACTTTGTAACACCAAGGAAACAGATTTTAATGTCCATGTTTATTTACCCGTGATGGCTATATCTGAGGTCTTCTTTTGATAATTCCTTGGTTTACGGCGAAATATAATTTTATATATAAATTGAGACGTTAGAGTTGGTGTAAATCAAAAGCATAAGCATCAGTGTAGTAAACCTAAATAATGCGTTTCAGTATAAATGATAGAATTGATCCTCCTCTTTCTTCTCCATATAAATTCTTACCCCCCCCCCCCCCGACACCAAATATTTATTTGGTCTTCAGGGCTTTGATTTAAATGTAATTAAATAATTAAACATATTGTCTCATGAGGTGTATTGTTTATCGGTTATTGCACTCTACTGGGCTCGTATTCTTTATTCAATCTATGTTTCGACTTGCATTGAAATGTAGGGTAACTCCAAAGGTGTAACATTGAAACTTACTTCAAATTAATATTATTGAAATTTACTTTACTTAGGTATTTCTAACCAACAATAAAACATCACAACAGCACATGAGACAATAACTGTAATTATCTCATAGTTACTATCACAGTTAGTTTCGTTCCTACCTTCCAATGCAGGTGCCTTTTGATAAACTCACTGATACTGAAAAGTGAAACCGGTCCATGTGGACATTTCCCTTGTAAGGACACCTGTAATATATAGAAACTTTTATTCTTCTGAAGGTGTCCACACGAGGCAGTTTCCACTGTATTATTTTTGTTTATTGTAACAAAATGTAACAATAATTTCAATAAAGGTTAGATATAGTCCGTCTCATTACATATCAAGAAATAAGTTTTTGTTGTTGCTGGTTTTGTCAATTAGTGACCCTAAGTGATTATAAACCAATGAAATAAGATACGTGATAAAGCCACATTGAATTAAATTGTGTCAGCTTCTTCAATGTCAATAGAACAATGAATGTACGTGGCAATGGGTGCGCTATGACACTCAATTTGCTTTTCATAAACGTCAATGATGGGTTTACACCCAGGACCTACATAGCTTGCTTAATTGTCAATATTACGGGATGGTCGTATCAATTGCAATTGGTATTCTAGAATAAAACCTCGCTTCCTTTTGTTATCACGTGACATGTAACGCGTGGGTTTTAACACAAGAATGGCGCTTAAGACATTGTACTTTAGGGATCGTTAACAAATGACGTCATCACAATATCGGACATTTCCGACGCTGACGCTGTACCCCGATACAAAAAGGCATTTTTACGGTTCTACCCCCCCCCCCCCCCCCCATATTCCCTACATAACGTAGTAGTGTGGGTTTTTTCATAACCGTTCGCCGCGCGTACAGCCACGCTCGGGGGGTGGGGATCTCAGGCTATAATTGGGTACGTGCGTGCCATTTTTACTTCAGGAACACCGGTACATATTGTAAGATTTGCAAAAAGCATACCCAAAAATATAGTAGAATTCATTCAAAGTATACCCATAAATATACTAACCCCAAAGTTAATTCATAACGAACTACGGAAATACACAATGCAGTCATGGTTTCCTTGCAGTACAACGGTTTGCATTGGGACTGGGCTTTTGAACTTCTCAGACTGGTGTATTTGGTATGTATAAGACACTCTTGAGCTATGATATTTCTTATCTAATGATGATACTCAGAGTGATAACACATGCATATACGCAATAATATACAATATTTCTATATCAATGCCCTATGATATTGTTATCTCTAGAGATAGCACCCTAAAATATAGTGTTGTCTAAAAATCAAGACCCAATAATATATACTAATTTCTCAAAATAGGGACCCAATGATATATCAAATATCTAAAAATATGACCCAATGATATATCACGAGGCTGGATAGGTGACCTATGAAAATGGCACGTCCGTACTAACGAAAAGTATTCGAGATCCACCCCACCCCACCCCCAACCCCAACCCGAGCAGCCACACATGCAGTGAAAGTATTCCCACAGATGTTTGGGGGAAAACTTGTTTCAGGTCTAGTATACATCTCACACCCACCAGTGTCCATGCTACATTCCTATTTGTCCGACGTGCCGGGGCTCCATGTTAAGAGATTTGAAAAGATGCATAAATCATTGCCAACATTTGCGTTTAGAAGGCTATGACATTAATTCTATAAGTGACATTACCAAAAATATGAAAAGAAGTCAGCGAAAACTACGAAAACAGAAGTTAGAAAAACGGCTAGCCAGCATACCTCATAGGTAAGCATGTGTTTCCATGTATATACTAATTGTTGTGAGAATTATTGTGAGAATTACTAGTATACATAGATCTAATTATGAATCAACATTTACCTGGATGTTCAGAAGACGATCTTGGCCGTATCCCGTTCATACGCGGTAATATTAGACGGGACAGGCGTATGTAGCTATGTTTGTAAGTGTGCTTGGGGGACTGTGTTTACACTACCTAGTGATTAATTATAAGTGATCAATAAGTGGGGACGTCATCACTAATTTTCTCAGGAAATTCCTTTGACCATCACGTGGAGATCGATTTACGTCTGTTAATTACTCGGTCAGTGCGTTACCAGTCTACTCGAGCAATTCGTTGACCGTTTACACGCCGTTTACACATCTATGTCACTCACTTCCCAGTGGATCTAGGGGGAGGGGAGAGGGGTTTTGGGGGCATAAGCACTACCACCACCCGCGATCTCAAGTCCCCTAACCTCACGCGAGCGAACCTACCCTCTGGCTATACTTCTACAAATGTTGTGAATAGAAAGAAACAATCCAGAAACCCCTAATATTAATAGTTGGGGAGCCACCCAATGAAAAACAGTCGTATGAGGTTTTTAAACATGGCTTCAATAATCGTTGAGTTCAGAAAATTGCGTCGTGAAAAGTTGCGCAAGAGTTTCAGCATTGCCAACAATGTCACGTTCCATGATCCCGAGGGACTCACCTATATGGAAATAAAATCAAAGATTTTATAGCAGACCAGACCCACCCAACCAAAATTCATATGTGGTGGCTCCTAACTCGCCTTTCAAACTTGCTCGTCTACTGTATCTGTACTGCATTGAAAAAAAAACTACTTTCGCCTAATTCCACATCACTAGAACGCATTGATCAATTACCACTGTCTCCTTGATTTTATTTTTATTTTTTTTATTTTTTTTTCATTAGATAAGCAGTACTGCCTGTTGTGCCCCAGGCTTAAGCGTGCGTTGCGCGTGGTTGTATGGACACTTCAAATGGTCCCCCGCACACGCCGTATAGTTGGACATTATCTATTTACTGGCGGCAATTTGCGATAATGCACAAGCAATTTATTACCTAACCTACTCTTTCCTTTCTATGAACTTATGGGCCATACATGAATGATAATGTTACTCCAAATCAAATAACCGAGAGAGGTTAGTTACTTTTAACACGAACATGTTTTTATATAAATGCATATTCTTATCACTGGGAGAACATACTTCTCCATTATTTAAGGATCATAAGATATTAAAGTGAGGAGATGATTCTAAATTTAATATCTTATGATACTGTATTTAAGTTAACAATGGGTGATTTGCCAAATTTTTCGTTGGCAGCTACATGTGTATGTGATGGTAATGATGTTCATTCTCATAATACTGGACACAAAATGATTTCCGATTTACATGTAAAATTAAAACTAACTATTTTAAGAGTACATTCCAATATGCCTGTGCTTTTACATGGAAGGTTTTACCGAATAATATCAACGTATCCAAAATAGATGTTACATATCTATTCAAGAATTATTGTACCGAACATATAGTTAATGAAGTTGGCATGTAATTAGTATGTATTTTAGTACTTTTTAGTATTTTTAGTATGTATTTTAATATTGCGCTCTTTTCTTTAAAATTGCGTTGTAACACAGTGTAACAAAAACATGTTTGAATATACTTTAAATAACTGTGATTAAGCAGTTAGATTATAACCATGGGGGTGGAACTTGATAAGTAATCCACAGTTTTCCACCCCTGTCATCTTGATCTACTACGGTAGTTTTAAATATTATCATGGTTTAAAAAGCATTCTTTATTTTGTGTATTTTATATTGTGAATTTCGTTTGTAAACATGGCCGTAAACACACACCCGTGCGGGTATGTGGGCGCACTCCCAGGCGCACAACATGAAACTGTGATCTCATTTTTATGCAAATATGGAGATTTCATGAATCTGCAGATCATAGAGATGCATAATTTAAAGGAAAAGAGACCACAAATGAATCAGCCTATAATCACGGACTCACCCCAATCAAAATACACCTACATGTACACTGCACTCTGCAAGCTACACGTGCACCCACGAACACTTTGTTTTAGGGATTTTCACTGTGAAACTTAACTTGAAACTTTTGGCATATGGTTACAATAAGACTGCCTTGATATGGCGGGCCAAGTTTGTAATGTGTATGATAAAAACTCATGGGAGACAGGGAATTGTGTTTAGCAGGAAGAGCATAATGCCTTCCCCCGAGGTTGTTGCATGTCGCAATACGTGGCACTCCCATAAGAATACATGTCCCCGTGTTAATGCATACATGTATCTTATGTAGTTTGTAGCATGCCGCTTGTAGCAAAAGTACCAAGATATACTTACTTATTCTCTAAGTTATACAAGTATACCATCAGCCGTAGTTGTAAGCAAGTCCTTTTCCGACGGTAAATAAAACAAAAGTCTATACAAAAAGGTATGTCTTGCCTATAGAAAATAGAAATAAAAAGCCGTTGTAAAGAAGTTCTTTATTCCCCAAAAACCCTGACATATACAAGTGATGTGTAATATTATATTGCACAACTTATATTGCGAAGACCGCACATTAATCAAACTATAAATGAAAATGAACCAAAGATAGAAAACAAATGTATGTACATTAAAACGTAATAATACACAATCATCATCACAATATTCTGAACATTTTTGCTTTAAACACATATATGGAATATTTCAAGATACCCAGAGGCATAGGCAGATCCAGGGGGCGTAGAGGGCCCCCCCCCCCCTTTCCCAGCAAAATACTTCATTTTCATAAGGTTTTTCATGAAATCCCGTGAGTGCGCTCCCTCCTTTCCTTAAGTGCACCCCCCTCTTTCCGAAAACCTGGATCTGCCTGTGCCTAGAGGAACCTCTATCTATCGTGTGAGCGAGACTTTCGTTGGTGTCTCAATAACTTCATCAGGTCTAATGAAATATCTAGATTGTCACATGACCACCATGGTGGCTGTGGCAGCGTGGCTGGTGGTGGTGGGAGGGGGGGGACTCTACAGAGTTCGTGCCACAATCTTATTAAAGTTCTTGAGCTTATGGAGCGTACTCAATAGGCCCTATGAAGTCGTTGAGATAAAAACGAAAGTCTCGGCAACGGGACAGGTGCAGGTTCCTATAGATATCTTAATATATTTCAAATATAATCATGAATAAAGGAACCCAAGATGCCATAGGTTTATATTCTTTGAACATAAATTTAGTCATTCTTGATTGAGAGTTTCAACTTTCTCATAATAGTCTACTTACTCATACTTGTACGTATATAGAAAAATAAAATGTGTGTGCATCCATGAACAGACGCTGTGCACTATGTTATGATGTATTAGTCTTCACTTTTAGGAGATCACATACATTAACAGTGGATTGTTAACACTAAATAGATTCATGGCAAACCTAAGACATCTGAACCATCGCCACCAAGACTGAGCAACTGCCAGCATCTTTATAATGCGCACAGCAGGACAACATTTACTAATGAAATAAGCATTGTTTTCAGATTACTAATTGATCAGATGCAGATCCAGGGGTCGTGAGGGCACCCCCTGACCATCACCACACCATTTCCCCCCACCAAAATACCTTATTATCATAGGAATTTTGACATGGTCCCTATCGATCGTACGAAACCATTAGATCACTGAAGTGCGCCCCCACCCCTTTCTGTAAACCTGAATCTGCCTGTGATTAAGAACAGAATTATGTTTGTAATTCATTATTCTGGCTATGTTGTTCTACGTATAATTGAAAAGTACATTATTTCCATTCCTATTCTTAAACAAACCTCCCATATAATACATGAAACTTTATGAAACCTAATTTCTAAAAATTACATGTCTACTACTATCGAGCTATAATTTCATTTCAACGTTTCATTCAAACGTTGTTAACATTTTCAAGAACCGGAAATCAAAATTGACATGTAATTTTACGTGTAATTTACAACTCAAATAAAAAAAAATGCTAATTTTGAGAACAAGGTCATAGATATTTGTCTTAACAGTGTCGGTTATCGACAATTCTCGTCTGATGATTATCCAAGTATTTTACAAAGCCTCTCCTTAATAACCATCACGTCAAGAAGATGAAGATAGAGATTAGGGGCAGAGGCATTTATTCAATTATAGAAATGAAACACAATGAAAAATAAATTAGGCGCATTTCTGCTATATATGTTACTTGCTATCGTAGGGTATGTGCACGAGATCTGGTATTTTAAAAGAAATACAGCAAAACAGCAAATAAATAGTAGATACACATTATCTATTTTGGCTCAGCACATGTTAATGATGGGCGGGGGGCAGAGTGAGGAGGTGTGTATGATATGAACATATTAGTCAAAGGTGGCGGCCATTGTTCAAGATGGGCGACATTTGGATTAGATTTGTATAATAATCTTTAAATTTCATCAGCGGGAACGAACTAATGATTCATTCAAAATATCTAAATGAAACAATTGATTTCATCAGAAGGAACGAAATAATGATGCATTCAAAATATATGAAGAGAAGCAATTGTGGGAGCATATTAAAGCTAAAATATGATCAATTGAAATAATGATTGACCAGTACTAAGCCATTCACACGGTATTTCAAGTACATTACATATGAACATACTATTATTCATAGAATGCCAATCACTAAACTACTGAGCTTTTATGTACCAATATCACATGAGTTTGCGAGAGTCGCAATGAAAATGTATTATAGCGGCAAATGTTTTTTTTTCTCCACAGAAGTGTAATGACGTTTTCTGCAGGTAGGAACACTTATTCATGTTTTCTGTATAACTTGCATTCTACGATCTGCAAATAAACAGTTTCTACAGATTTTTTGAAACATTATTGGGTCATAATTATAAGCAATTAGCCTGCAACTGACCTAATTGTAATGATATAGCTGATGGCAATTGTCGTTACGAGAACTAAATGCTATTGAAGTACAGTATTAAAGTCTTTATCAATTTCTGCATATTGATTAAAGTTTCTACCCCTAACTGTAAACACTAACTCTTTATTCACAGGATGCAAGTATTGTCTCAAAGGAATAAAGATTTGTTTCACTTTCATTTGGTAAATTATGTTGAATTTATCATATAAAGTAGTTACCATTTCGTGCTGTTGCTTGTGACTTAAACTGTCCCTCGCTTTGCACCTAGAAAAGTTAGAAAATATATGTTCAAAGTGGTCTTAAATTACATAATCTTATCTAATCTCATGTTATCTTATCTTATCACATCTTGTACCCACCGAAAAAAACAGAAACATTTAAACAGTACATCTAGTATCGCCAAACTAGTCCTGAACCTGAAAGGAGCATTATTTCATCTTGTTTTATCTTATCTTAGCTCATGAGATTGCTTCTTATCTTTGACACATCTCATCCTGCACCCTCTGATAGTATACATGTACCCATCATACACCCAATGATCATGCACACATTTAATCTTACAAGTAGTGAAAACCTGGTGATATACATGTACATACAAGCATCTTACCTGTCAATACAATGATACAACAAATATACTGACCCCATCACGCACAAATGAAATAAAAAGTACTTTATGTTGCATTATATAGTAAACATTCCTATGTGCCTACTGACCACATCGAGTCTTGCCGCACTTGTAGTAGTCCCTGCGGTCAAAGTGGAACTGTTTGCAGGCCGCCTCCAGACACACACGTGTGGTCCAGCGCTTGGTCACGTGACTGCTAGAGTCCAAGCCAAGACAGGCGGCGGCCGCGCACTCCTCGAATGCCGCCCCCGGAGAGTAGCCTGCACACGCCTGCGTGGGGGAGATAGATACATTTATCATTCTTGCTCATGTAATTTCAATGGTTATCATGATCCAGAAGTATTCAATAACAAGGAGGCGGTTATCATCCCTGTTTGAACAGGGGTGATACTAGTCTATAGTTATCATGCTTGTTCTCAGCCGGACTACTTTTTCACATTTCTGAGTTCGCTGTGTAAAGTGAATTATTTTATCGCGATTCGTTCTTGTGGCGTATCACGGCTCGCCCTTCAGCTCACCGTGATACGCAACAAGAACTCCCCCATAATTCAAGTTACAAACTCACCCGGTTTTGTCTATTTATGATATACAGTAGAACCTCTCTATTAGGACGATCTTTAGGACCAGTGTAAGGTGGACGCAATCATTTCCGTAACTTTATAAAGGTTTGGAACCGTGAAACGTCTTTTTATAGAGGTGGTCTAAATGAAGAGGTCGTCTTAATTGGACACTCGACTGTATTATTTCAGCAATACATTGGAGATGGTCCATTTGAACATTTACCTTTTATTGGCACTATTCTTATGTGACGACTTTTCACTTGTACGCATCTCTTGTGGATCATATATGTTCTTTAAAGAACATCTGCCGCATGTGGACACCTTTGATTTTCTACAAGGTGTCCACAAAAGACGCCCCAAACGACTGGATATGTTTACAGATTTTATACAGAATGTAAAATGCCCGAAATATATCTATTGCCATTGGAATCGAGGCTTTATGCTACTTTTTTTTCCTGTTTTCTGTTTTTGCTCATGTTGCTTTTAATTTTACCGTATAAACTTATTTTATTTTATACTAAGTAAAATGAAAAATTTTTTTTTTTGCTTTTTTTTTTTTTTTTTTTTTTTTTTTTGGGGGGGAGCTTTGCGTATATGGTTCTCCCCCGTTTACCAGGCACACAATGTCCTGCACATTGTGGTGATTGACATGTGAATTATAATATATCATTTGGTATTAAAAAGAGTACTGTAGAACAATTTTTCCAATTGGGCGCAATTTCAAGACGGTAGGTAGGGTGTGTGTCAAACATCGATGGATTGTGCAGACATTTTATTTGGACGATCTGGACCCCCGAAGGGAAATGTGGTTTAATGATTAGTAAGATCAGAGAAAAAGTAAAAAAGAAAATGGACTCAAACCAGGTGCGTGATAATATAGGATTCGGCCAAGATGAGAATCTGCCACAGTTAGAAAACAATGCGATGGCATCATCCGAACCTTCAGGGGCTAAATTGAACCAATGATTCCATACTTAAACTATGCAGATTACGATTTTACCTCAATACAGTTGGATCCATCGTCGTTCTCGTGGTATGGGATCAGTGGTTCCTGCCCGCCGTAGCCCCCCAGTTCTTCCTGGTCACGTTTGGTGGCGCTTACGTGTAGGGGAAGGAAACTGTGGCCAACTGGGTGCAAGTCGCCTGATCTTGTGCTGTTAGGATACGACAAGATAAGATGAGACAAGATCATATTCAATAAGATAAGATATCTGTAAATGAGGTAATGTGTAACAAGCCTGTCTAAAGTATCGTGAGATTAAGATAAAGAATATGTGAATTTCATATTTAACATATTGCCATCGATAACTTTGTTCAACAGAAATCGTTAGGTACTAATTAAACATTAATAGATAATATATGGGTAGATATAGCCCCACACGTTGTATTTTTCATGAGTGGCATCAGTGCAACATTGCCATAATACTGGTATTTCCCAAAATCTGTCATATTTCACTTGGTAATGAGGCACTGGGCTCAGGTCCACCACAATTTTAAATAGAGTCCTACATGGGATCCAAAACTGTGTACCTTGTCCCTGAATCCTTTTTAAGACATTCCAAAAAGGCTCCTGTGTCACCTTTTAATATGATTTTAACATGATAGAATAAATGTGCCACTACACGTTTACAGGTAAAAGTGGCTCAATTTTTTTGTTGTTGGCGTGTCACTTTTAACCCATGCAGCTCACCATCAATAACGAAAGATGATAATGCCAGGTGCTTACCTGATGAAGCTAGATTGGTAGGAGTTAGGATCTGCCGCCATATGGTTGGTTTCCGCTTGTCTAGAACATTCCAGTGATCTGCACAGGTAGTACTTGAAGCCGCGCTCCGCCCCGCACCGCTCCCTCGCACACACATCTTTTGACAGCTGCTCCATGCTGTTTCGAATGGTGCGGGCGAAGCTGTAAGTAGAAATTAGAATTTAGATCACAAACAAAGTCTTATGGTGAGAGAGCATTTAAAACAGCAGCACCTAAATTATGGAATAAACTTCCACTGTCCATTCATCAATCCAAAACTCTTGTGTCTTAAATCCCAACTAAAGCACCATTTGTTTATGGAGGCCTACAAGCGCACATGAACATTTAGTGGAATTTACTCTAAATAAATTAAATATAAATAAATTATATATTATAACTATAATTAAATTATAATTAATAATATACTTAAATATAAATATAAATTAAATATTACTGTATTGTATTGTATTGTATTGTGTAGAAAGAGGTCAAGTCCTTCACCAAACTATTAGATGAAGTTTCAATGTTAACAACTGCACACTGTACATACATGTAGATTGCATGACTTGTTGTCGTCTATGTTGCAACAGTGGGCAGTGTTCACCCACACTCTGTGAGATCGAGCACACACCAAACTATGTTCATGTGTAAAACACATAGAATCTCAGCCCCCTCAAATACAAATGCTCGCCGTGCATACTGAATAGCTTTTTAGAACGTCTTACATGATCTGATCTATAGTCTTAGGTTGACATGCAATATAGTACGAGGACGGGTAGTGTTTTATTGAATAGCATAATTAGGTTGCATGTGCAATTCAGGCTTCATACCAGTGGCTCAGTGCATGTCAGTACTTCACCTTAAGGTTGTGGGTTCAATCCCTGAACAGAGTAATGGGTGTAAGAAACACTTAATTTGCTAGCATCGTGAAATGAAATTTTGAAATATCTATGCTTTGTAAACAGTACTGGCTAATGCAAGTACATCGTTAGATGTGTATAAGTTTCACATTTTAGATGATATAGCGTACAGACTTTACATAAGAAAACAGAAACATATTCTTACATTGCAGTTTTGTGTATGGTATTATGAAGATGTTAAATAGATTGAAGACCAGTAATAATTAAGCAAATTGAAAAGGAGCCTTTGGCTTGAAAGACGAGCAGGTCGAGCAGTCGTGTCAATTATACGATATGCACGCTGCTAAGGGAAGATATGCACGCTGCAAAGGGCTGTAACATTTTGACACATCTTCCGACTTCCAACTAATATTTTACAAAATTATAGTTGTTGGATTAATTATTTCTTGGTGTCAAATCAATCGCATATTCGTCCTTTATCATTCACAAATGTTTTTATAGTGGATAATTTCGAATCTATGCTAAATATTCAAAGGTTTTAACTGAATAACAGCCGCTGAGTCGCATGATCAAAATGGCAGTGTATCATGAAAAAATTAAGTCAATTTGATTTGTTTACTCGAGTTTCATGCATCATTCGCAATCATCAGAACAAAAAGAAAAAAACAACTAATGATTGCGAATGATGCATGAAACTCGAGTAAACAAATCAAATTGACTTATTTTTTTTCCATGATATATAATAATATATACAATTTCACATGGGGCTAATAGAATATCTAGTCTTGGATAAGAAATTGAAATTTTACCCAAGCATAATGAAATTTAGTAAATCATACGTGTATATTTACAATTCTATCATTCCGTGCAAAAATCACCGCCAATAACCCACGCTGATTGGTCAATCTCCGTGCTCAATTTTGCGATGGAAAACACGCTCCCCCCAAAAAACCACGGCGCTAGTCTAATCTCCTCACAATATCAATACAGCCGCTGACGACGGAAGGCGTGTTTCGTTGTTGCGGAGATCAACAGTTTAGACTAACGCCTCCGCGTGCTCAAAACTGTAGGAATTGACGTGTCCGGGCGCTCAAAACAAACGAAATTGACTTGAATGTTGAATGTTATAATATGATTTATTTTAAAATAAAATGGATTTTAGTCATGATAGAATGGTGATTGACCACTCGATTGTCGTGTCAATCGCAAAATTGAGCAAGCTCAATTTTGCGATTGACACTCGAATCTCGTGGTCAATTCCTACAATAGTAGCCACGTGCAAGAACTTCTAACTCACATTGTCATATCTGTTGTCTAATGTCTTAATAACATTTAAAGAGCGATGATTGATCGATAATGTCAAACTAAAATTACCATCCGACCCTAGTATTATCATTGTATTGGTGTAATGCGTCACTCATTGAGCGTGAATGCCAACACGGGGAGTTTGCAGGCTGATGGGCTGGGGCACATGGTAAAACTCATTTCAAAATATCACATCAGGGATCTAACACGGGTGTATGAAAAATAAACTAGCGGAGCTGTGGGTTGAAAATCTCGTCTTTTGAAAAAAATCTTTATTTTTCTTTTTCTTTTTTATGGCGGTGGTGGCGCGGGGGTGGGTGGCTAGACAAAATCTTGTGTGAACTTATAGGGGCGATCCCGAAATTGGAACTGGTAGTAATTTAACGGTAAGAAGCTGAACATATCAAACAAATTTAGTCCGCTGGCTTGCAAGTCTTAATAGTTTCATGTTTTTATGTCACACTACGATGTGAGATGTCTAGATGTAATAAATGTCTCTTTAAGCAACAACAGAAATGTGGTGTGTACGTAAAATTTTAGATAATTATATATAGTTTAATATGATATAGAATTTCAAGTATAATATTGTTCAACTCGTTTGATAATATAAGGATTATGGTATTTTTTTATGTTGAGATCAAATGAGAGTTAGCGAACGAGCGCAGGCAAATATGCAACATAGTGAGATCACCTCGACAAAGTAATGATAAACACATATCCCACGCAGTTCTTAATGAATCAGAATAGGGAATGAACGGCAAAGTGGTGAGAATTTATCTTTGAAATATTGAGTTGGAGATGTAACAACCGTGCGTTATTTAAAACGTGTCTTTATGGTAGACTTTACTTCTACTTTCTCTATTATGGCAAGCAAGCTCCTACCAATGTATTGATATAGCTGAAGACAGGTGTGACAGCCCAAAGCTCTATTTGACTATATATCTAGTGACCCTAACGAGACTCGAACTCACGACCCCAAGGTTGTGGGACCTGAATAATTCCATCATCCCAGGCGGCGATCTGTCAAACTGGAAGCTATGTCTTCAACTATGTCAATATATGGGTAGGAGCTTGCTTGCCAAAACAGAGAGAGTAGACTTGGATTCACCAGCAAACTTGGGGAGAATAGGTATACAGTTGTTCATATGGTAGACTTTGTTAAGTACGCTATCTTTCATGCGAACACCACCAACCAATTAGCAGAGGAGTTTTATTTAAATTGCTAATCGAAAATGAAGACCAATATCTTTTCAAAAACACAACGATGAATGACGAGAGAAGATTGAACTTTCTTTTACAACGTACAAGATAATTATTTTGTTGTCAGTTTAGTTCCTGTTTATAAATACATTTTGTTTTGAAAGCTGCAATTACTGGGTTTTTTTTCTCATCAGCTGATTACACAACATCTCTACTGTTGAGTGAATTGCGTGTGTTTAAATTGGAATATCATCGTTTTACTATTTCACAACGCCATCACAGTATTAGGTCAAACGTCTTAACAAATAATTGTATTGTTGCATATTTTTGTGGGGCTGACTACAACTGTGATATAAGTGTGTGTGTGTGTGTGTGTGTGTGTGTGTGTGTGTGTGTGTGTGTGTGTTTTGTCGTTAAAATTCACGCACAAAATTCATGTATGGGGGGTGGGGGTGGGGGTTGCAAGAGTACCAATTATTTACACTTTATGCAAGTCACATATCTGTTTTACGTCACTACCTGAATGGCAGGTGACATGACAATTGACCCGTCCATCTGCAAACATACCACACGCGATTCCTGATAGCACGCATTGCATTATATTGTACAGTGGAGGTACAGTGGCCTGGTTCCATTACCGCTGGATTTGCCACTGAAGTAGTACACGCACACCAGTAAAAATGTGATGATCACCCGCATAAGGGCGCCCCCCCCCCCCCCTTTACACACACCAACACACCAAAATAATTCATTTTCATAGCGTTTTTAGCACGAATTGGACCAAAGACACCTAGCTAACAGGTTTGTTACTCGAATAGCATATATTGCTGGTACAATATCATAATAATACTACTACAGCGTGCAAAAGTACATACTTTACCAGAAAACAATAACACAAAAAGCTGTCATTATACGGATTAGGATGTTTAGAGATGTTTGGTTAGGCTATAGCTCTAGACTAAAATTTAATGGTCTCACTGGCTACACACGACCGTGCGACAAGACCAACGTCACGAAAAGTCTATGGTACGTCAAATTTGCATAAGTAAATCTTGTGCTTTATGGGTTTGGGGCAAAAACACAAGTTATAAATCTGGCCAAAGCTGATGAAAGTTGATGGTATGTATAGCTTATAATTCTTAAACCTGATGTGTACATGTACGTCTAGATACTTTCCGAAACAGACCTGTACTGTGTATGCGCAATCTAAATAGCGTTCAACTGAACGGCCTACATGTACATTACCCTCGCTACTTGACCACATGAATAAGGTGATAAAGGATAGGCCATTACTAAGTCTTTTCATCAGAGTTGGCCATTACGCACAACATTCGTGCCATAATAAGAATTGCCAGTTGGAAAGTTAATACGGTATTTCACTAAATATTGAAACAAGCCCTTGGGTATAACATTTAAAATACGTCGCCACAACTTACAGTAGCATATAGTACACATTGATTACCAATACGTTGCTTTGTTAACAACTAATTGAAAACAAATTTCATTTGCTATCCATCGAGCGTCTGACATAAATGTATACACACGTCACTTAGCAGATGAAAAAAGGTATGAAGCAATTTTGAAAAATATATATATATACATAAAAATGGACAATCAAAAATGTATAATAGAATTGTGCAGGCGTGAGCAATAATTGTCGACAATCTAATAAATGCCATCAAAAGGCAGTTTAATCGGCTGACAAATGCTCAAAGGTGCTGGTGTGAACAAAGTGGGTGGGTATACAGCCACTTATGAGCCAAGTGGGTATGCTTACGTACATCTCAACCAACGCAGCCCGCCGCCTTCGCACCAGCGACGGGAGTGGTCCAATGGCTCTTGGGGGCGGTCTGATAGACCTATGAGCCGGCTCTTCGTTGTGTGTACTACGTTACAGACTCTGGCAATGGTCAGATAGACCCGACAGCCGGCTTCTTGTTGCGTATCAGCGTAGCCACACGTACACCACGTTCGTACATATCACCCTCCTGTACGGGTAGTGTGCAACCCCTGGCTTCACTAAAGGCCACTCGGTGGAGGACTTACTTCACACCAGTGCTGGCACGGCGTGATAGGGTGGCCCCTATACAGAGCACGAGGTCCACATGGAGGAGGGATAGCCATACAGTAACACACGGTGCTACGACTATCCCTGGACAGCCATAGAGTGACACACGGTGCCACAGTTTATTCCTGGAGGAACAACAATTATTGAGGGTCTATTCTCCGGAGGATAATAGGTTGACAGCCATATGTGCTGACCGTACCAGCTTCTGTTCCAAACGTTAGCACTAATGGCCACCACAGTACTAGATGACAGTGTACTGTGTTCCATAATCCCTCAAATGGCCATAGTAAATAGACCAACCTACAAGGTGTGTGTAACTTGGGATCGTAATACTTAGTCCAGTGCAACTTACTATTACATGAAACTACTTTATACTCAACAACCACTGTTGCGTGGCTGCGCACTGGATGCCTACACAATGCTTAACTAGTTTTGTTACACTTGGACTATTTGTGCTCCAATGAGTATCCTTCTTAAGGACAGAGTAAATAGTTTGGTTTTTGAATAAAGCTTTGTTGGTTGTGGATTGGGGTACTATATCTACTATACAATCAGTATTCTTATTCATACATAATATCAAAGGGTGGCGAACTTATGAAACACAATGAGAGCCAGAGCATCCGTTTTCAACTGGATTTATATTCTAGTATTTTTGTCAAAAAATAAAATAAAATGAAAATGTGCATTATATTATATTGACCCAGCATTTAAAAACAACTGTTATTATTCATTATATGAAATTTCAAAAAAAAAAGAAAACAAAGAACTTGTTCCTGTAACGAGTTACATACCTCTCTTCATAACTTGGTTGCAAGGAACTGGCGTCTGCAATAGAAGAAAATACCGCAATTAAATGTGGATTAATTAAGTGACAATTAATCCATCAATCCCCGAGCATCAATACTTGATATCTAATCATGGTAGCTGAAGGTCACGTCGTATTTGGTTGAAACCCCCCAGAGAGGGGGTTATTACTTTAATAGGCACTGGATATTTGATGACGTCACTCTAAGCTACATGTACATGTCGTCCACTGAAATCCGTGACCAATCGACATTTGACCTTCGCGATTAACTGCAAATTTCTCAATTGCATTAAACGGGTTCACATATTTACCTACGGCGCGTTGATCGGTGAATACTAGCGCAACCACCCGTCTACAAGATTAGTTTTAGTCTCAGCTAGTAACCCTGAGTGAGTGAACGACGCTTTTACGAAGTAATAATAAAGTAAATATCTTTATCAAGTATTCGAAAATCATAAGTTATCCAAGAGTTCTTTCTACGGTGAATACAAAAGAACAACTGAGTATAAGAATATCGTTTATAGAAATCTTAAGATTTTATAGTTTTGACTTATTGTTTGCACAAGTACGCATTATGAATTCCTCTCATCAACGGAAAAAAATGCAGTTCCATCACGTATTAGCTTTCATTCAAACTATGTGTTATCATTGTTTAGAGACCAATAGGACATTTCCAATTTAACTTTTTTTTCTAATTTAAAAGTACTGAACTCATTTATGCAATTATTCGATATGTGAAGCACATCACCCATGCTATATCCAGACATTCTTTTTTTCATTAGAAATTCCATTTACTCGAGCCGCTGTATATATGCATCTTCATTGATATGTACAACATACCTATCATCATTTATTTTCAACACGCACTTAGCCAATAAACATTTTAATTATTTCTGACTGAACATACATCAAACATCATATCATATTAATTATTCAAAAAATAAAGTCAATCTACTTGCCTGTGGGTAACAAAAGAACGTAAAAACACACGAACATCGCCGAGACCGCGAGTGTCTCTCTGTGGCGGCGGCATCTCTCCTGTGTCGCGGACATGCTGATGTGACGGCTGTATGAATTAAACCTACACTCCGCTTGCGCTTGATATGTAACAGGCCCGCCCCCGGATCACTGCCAGTAGACTTTAGTACCAGGTGAACTCACCGCCATCTTCATAGGCACTTGCTTCTTAAGTCACGTGTAGTAGCAGGTGCGTGAGCGTTACTCGATTTGCAGGTGCCCATGGCAGGTGCTCTCAGGCGTTTTTTTTCAATGCGATTTCAACGGTATCGGTTTGTGTTTCTTTCGACGTAAAGGATGACTTTTCTCTCAGCAGTATAACTGTGTGGAGTTTGGTTTAAATGGCTGGCTCATCGGTTTTCTAATTGATTTTATCACGTGTAAACGTATTGGTTTGCATAATGTCAACGCATGATTGGTGCCATTCAATACAATATTAAAGGACAACGCACGGATTCAAATATCTGTAGGAAAATCATAATAACGCCTGCCCCAGAAAGTGATGACTAAAAATCATAATTCACCTGTCTCATCATCACCAATTCGGCGTGGTTCTTCAGAACATCTACAATAAAAATTTGATAGATGTTACCTTGCTACGGCAAGATGTAATGCTGTCCCAAAATGTTGAGAGCCAGTTTTACTGTGTGCAATCTGCTCCGCGTCTGCATCTGGTGGTCTGACGTCATACGTGGTGGGCAGGATGTTGGCATAGATGGCTGGCAGGTCTATGGCTCCCAAGTTCTCATTGAGGTCTCGCTCAATATATAGTGTATATATGTGAAACATTGAAGACTCGCAAGACGCTTTTTAAACTGCAGCAGTACCACTTCATACACTTCTACCAATCGGACAGATGGAACCACCACGATTGCCTGTGGTCCATATATTCAAAATAACATTCCTACCCTTCATTTGTAACATCAGCTTTAGGTTTGAAGCCTGTTCCATATTACACTGTGACTATTACTGGTATCTATATATACAGTGATATATCGTAGTGTCTTCCAGACAGTTATTTCATCTGTATTATATGGTTGAACAATATAATTTGATTTTTGTTGTTTTGCTGTGTACGGAGACGTAGGAATTGACACATCACCCCAAAAAATGAAGTGAGGGCTGTAAATCAAAATTGCTTGAATGAATGTGTCTCCCAAAATGCCCAACCTATTTCGTAGTTATTGTGATCACATCATTAGTATTGTTATATGTTAGGTTAGGATTGATATTCGTAATGTAAATGTGGTAACCATTAGGCATCGACCATTTGATCTCGGGGGGGCAGCTATTTTCACAATAGTTTTATTTTTATTTTATTTTTTTCATGAAATTTGACATCTAGTTCTTTCTTTTCTTAGATTACTGAACCTCATATTTTATATGAAGTGGGTGCTACACAAAATTTGACAATTATTTTTTTTTCTAGCCAAATATAACCTTATTGTTTTTTTCACCAATTTTCAGCCTTGCATTATCTTTTTCAATATTTTTGCTGCCCCCCCCCCCTGAGATCAAATGGTCGATGTCTTAGAATATTCTATATGATGTTTTGTAAACTATGAATAAGCATGTGTAATATGTATCAGTTCAATTATTGGTATTACCCTGTGTAGTTTCATAAATTATATGATATTGTTAGTAGATTTCAATGTACACTTTATATAGAACTGTCTTTTGTTATCTTTGCTATTAATACAATGGGTATAAAAATGTTTTGATATTGTGTAACGGTTTAATTCATGTTAATAAACCTTTCAAATCATGTAGTGTTGCGGTCTTACACAAATGGTGGTGATATACCTGTTCTAAATTGCGCAAATAGAGACCTGTTGTGTTTATCTAATGTATATTTTAAGTATGGCTCTATTACACCTGAAGTTTTGAATAGATTGCAAGTTTTTAATTTAGGTTTCATAAATATTTCCTTTTAGTATAGGTCGTTTCTGACGCGATTATAATCCATTAGATTGCAGATGCCAAAGTTTGCAACTTAATCTAAGTGCTATTGCAAATGTTTCTTTTATGGAACCAGTCATATATAAGAATCTATTGTATGAAATAATTAAATTCAAAGTGGCAATATCCCTGTATTATTATTCTGATTCGTGACGGGATAATGCTATTTTTTCAGGTTACAAGCAATACAAGATTACAGCTCCATCACAGCAGCATCACGCCCAAAATGTTTTTACAATCTGGTGGACGTGGTTGTTGATATCACCATGGTGGTTTGGGTGGGTGGATGGGGGGGTTATGGTTGGTTGTGAGGAAATGAGGTGAAAGGGAGAGCATTTGATCCGCTCCAGATCTAATCGGTTGCAACCCGAGCAGTAGCTGAGGGGGGGGGGTGGAAGGAAGGTGATGAAGGTGTACTTAATCTGTCCCAGACTGTATACTGACAGGAGCTGCTGTAAGGGATGGGGGGCAGAACTATATCTGTTCAAGCCCAGATTTGTTGATGGGTGTTGGCAGATGATATGTTGGTGAGGAAGTGAGGGGAAGGGAGGAGCATTTAATCTGTTCCAGATTTCATGTTTCAACCCGAGCAGTAGGAAGGGTGTGATGGAAATGCATTCATACTGATCTGGACCTGTTTATATGGGGATGGCGTAGAGAGGGTTGGGGAGAGAAGAGGGGGGTGGCGGCCGAAGGAAGGGTAGAGGAGGGTGTAACATTTAATCTGTTCCACACATGTTTACCAGAGGTAGCACAAGCTGGTGGGAGCGATATTAGAGGGATCAATCATTGCCATATATATATGTAGTGTGTATATGGCTATGACTTATGCCGATGGCAGGAAGGTGATGGAGGCGTATTCTATCCGTCACAGACCTGTATTCTGTCAAGAGCTGTTGTGAGGAAGGTGTACAGAGGGAAGGATGGGGAGGGAAGAGGATTTAATGTGTTCCGGATCTCTTCTGTTTCAACACGAGCAGCGCCGGGTATACAGCTAGTTTATACATATGAGGGACCTCAACAATCAAAATATGTGTAGAAATAGGATATTTAGAGACAGGCTGCATCCTGTAGCCTGATGTTTATAACGACAAAGAGATTATTGTTAGATAAGATTGTCTCGATCCTCGGAACTAGCATCTGTTTTGGGTAGGTATGATCCACGGTGACTTCAAAATGGAGGGGGGGGGGCGGGGGCGGGTCTTAAATATGGTTTGTGCTAGAATACGATGGCTGATATCTTTAAAATCTGATGATGGGCGTTGATTTTTGTCACTCGTAAAGTCCTGTGAGAACCGT
>CM032666.1:28737495-28753409 GCA_019095985.1 Streblospio benedicti | reverse complement strand
AAACGGAGTGTACGCAAATTCAAACAGCCGTACACATCATCATGTCCGCGACACAGGAGAGATGCCGCCGTCACAGAGAGACACTCGCGATCTCGGCGATGTTCGTGTGTTTTTATGTTCTTTTGTTACCCACAGGCAAGTAGATTGACTTTATTTTTCTAATAAATGTTATGACATGATGTTTGATATATGAGAGTGGTCACGGTATTGCTCCCACTTTTCTGCAAAATGTCATTTCTTTTAAATTTTTTGTTTGCATCTTCTCAAATTTCTAGCAGGTGCTTGACAACTGCCATACACAATGTACAACTTCAAACACCTCAAACCCGCCCTCAAAAGCTTAATTTCTGTTTGTGTAAATTGTGGTGGTAACTAACTGTACATGGTTACGTGTGACAGGACATTTAAAATACCTCTGCTCTTCTAAATGTCAAGTTTTGAAAATAAACTTTAAAAAGGATTACATTTCTATTTCCAGGTACAAAATAATAAAAAAAAATCGTAAGTTTTAAAAAATATTAGTATTACAGAATATGTAGAAGTGGGAGTAACCAAATGTCCATTTGTGGGAGTAACACATGTCCACCAGATGGTAGGGGTAACTGTACATTTTATTTTTGTTAAATTGGTCATACGATATCCATGAAATATAAAGGATGATTGATTTAGAAGTATTTTTTGCAGTGGTTCTGCTAAAACAACTTATACCCCAAACCCACTTTCAAAATCTTTACTTCTGTATGTGTAAATTGCGGTGGTAACGGGACATGCTGGGAGTAATTGAGTGTTACTCCCACAAGTCACATTGAGGTCAACTCACCAAATAATGATTAAAGTAAATATTATGATATGTTACCACCCAGAACATATCATGAATTATGATTGAAATATGAAATTATATTACTAGTTATTATAATAGTGTAAATAGTGTTTAAGCAATGTAAACGGGATGATTTTCGGGGATTCACTTACCGAATATGTCTTTTACAAATATGTAATATGTAAATCTAGTGAAATTAAAGACAATGTGAAGCAACACCGTGACGATCCTCATAAACATGATATAAGTAATGGGGATATGATATAAATATTTGTTTCTTGCATTAGTACGGTCGTATTCTTATCATTAAAAATATGAGTATATAAGTTGTAAAATTAATTAAAATATACATGCTACATTGTATATTGTTTCTTAAAAAGCTACACAAACCTAATATCAATTTCATTTAAAATGTGATTTGTTAGGATTTCTTCAGTTAGAAATAATTAAAATCTTTATAGACTAAGTGTATGATTAAAATAAATGATGACATGTCTGTTGTACATATCAATAAAGATATTTATATAAGAGCAGTGACGGTATTGCTCCCACGTTTCTGCAAAATATCCAATTTACTAATTTTAGTTGGTATCTTCATCAATTTCTAGAAGGGGCTTTACAACTGCTATATAACTTCAAACACTTCAAACCCACCCCCAAAAGCTTAATTTCTATGTGTGTAAATTGTGGTGGTAACGAGACATGGTTGAGGGTAAGAGGACATTTAAACTATCTCTGCTCTTTTGAATGACAGGTTTTAACAATGAACTTTAAAAGGATTGAATTTGTAATGCTAGGTTCAACACTTTTCCAAGAACCGTAAATGTTATATAAGATATTGGTAGTTCAGAAAGGCAAATGTAACTCCCACAGGTGGTATACAGGTCAACCAACAAAATAAAAATCATAGGAAAATAACTATTAGGATACGATACCACCCAGAACATAGCATGACTTATTATGAAAAAACATGAAATTATATTATTAGTTATAGTCCCCAAAATAGAAACATGACATTTTTGACATAGGTGTCACAATTGTTTGAGCAATGTTTTCGGTGATGATTTTAGGTGATTCACTTACCAAATATGTCTTTTCCAAGGGGCAAGCTTGTGATGAAAGATGTGGTTTACACATGGAATAATTGCATAAATAAGTTCAGTACTTTCAACAGTAGCGTTATTTTGGCAATTTCCTATTGATCTCTAAACAACGATAACACATAATTTGAATGACAACTAATACGTGAAGGAACTGCAGATTATTTTCCATTGATAAGAGGAATTCATTATACATATTTGTGCAAACAGTTATGTACAAACTATAAGTCAAACTTATAAATGTTGAGATTTTTGTTGATAATATTCTTATACTCAGTTGCCTGCTTTTTGCATTCAATTTAGAAGGAACGCTCAGATAATGCATATGCTTTTCAAATATGGGATAAAGATACATATATCAGTTTATATCATTCGTAAACGTGTTGTGCATAGTAGATAATAAGTGATTTTTTTTTATGTAATTGAGAAATTTGTAGTTCATAGTGTGAGTCACATTTCTTTTGGTCACGGATTCCATTGGCAGACAATGTAGCATAAAGAGACGTCATCAAATATCCAGTGCTTATTAAAGTAATAACACCCACTCTGGAGATTTTCACCCAAACACCACGCGACCTTCAGCTTCAGATTAGATATCAACTATTGGGGATTGGTGTATTAATTGTCACTTAATTAATCCACATTCAATTGAGTTCTGCTTCTTT
This sequence comes from Streblospio benedicti, assembly GCA_019095985.1. Taxonomy (NCBI): domain Eukaryota; kingdom Metazoa; phylum Annelida; class Polychaeta; order Spionida; family Spionidae; genus Streblospio; species Streblospio benedicti. The sequence continues at coordinate 28,750,824 of CM032666.1, read as the reverse complement.
TATTGCAGATGCCAGTTTCTTGCAACCGGGTTATGAAGAAAGGTATGTATCTTGTTACAGGGACAAGTTCTTTTTTTTAAAATTAATATTTAATATGAAGAATAATAAAACTTCTCTGTAACTGCAGTATTAATATTATCAAAAGTGTTAAAACTGTTGATAATCAATGTACCAGAGCATAACTCCAGCCTAAACGGATACACTGGCTCCCATTGTGTTTCATAACTTCGTTACCCTTTTATATTCTACATGAATAAGAATAGTGTTTGTACTGTAAATATAGTACCCCAGTCTCATCTAACGATGCTGGGCCCATGGCTTCGACAAAAAATGTTACGTTCAGAAACCAAATTCTTTACAACGTCCTTAACGGGTAAAAAGAAATAATTTCCATATATATTTGAATACATGTTATGAGAATCGTCACAGTGTTGTTCCACATTGTCCTTAAACGTGGTTACTCCCACATATTGCACCATTGCTTTTAAACAAGCCACCATGCCTTAGATTTATACCTTGTCTCTTGTAAAGGATATACTTCGTAAGTAAATCACCAAACACTATCCTGTTTACATTGCTCAAACAATTATGACGTCTGTGTCAAACATGTCATTTTGGTATTATGGGGACGTATAGGCGTTACGTTGCTCCCACTCTTGGTTCATTATCAATAATAATATAATTTCATATACCGGTATTTAAGATAAGTCATAATATGTTCAGGGTGGTAATTATTGCTTGGGTTGACCTGAATGCGCCCTGTTGTAGTAACATTTACATGTAGTTACCCACAATATGTCCCGTTACCACCACAATTTACACAAACAGAAGTTAAGATTTTGCGGGCGAGTTTGAGCAATAATTTGTTTAGCAGAACCACTACGACAAATACTTCTAAATCAATCCTCCTTCATATTTATGGATACCATATGACGAATTTAGCAAAAATAAAATGTCCAGTGACCCCCACAATCTGGTGGACATGTGTTGCTACAATGAACTGGACAGTTGGTTACTCCCACTTCTAGACATTTTGAAATACCAATGTTTTTAACAATAACTTTTTTTTTGAAAATTATGGAACCTGGAATAAGAAATTTAATCATTTTTAAAGTTCGTTTTGCAAACCTGACATTTAGAAGAACAGGCATATTTAAAATATTCTCCCCCCCCCAAAAAAAAAAAAAGGGGGGGGGGAAAAAAAAAAGGGGGGGGGGGGAACGAATGAAATAAGAAATAAAAAGCTTTTCACTACATGTATTATAAATACCACATAGTACACACATATATTGCATTCATGCATGTTTATTTTCTTATTTTCATAAACTACATTAAATGTTGATATTATACCTAATAGTATGGTATTGGGCTTGATCACTTTATATTATACTTACAGCTTCGCCCGCACCATTCAAAACAGCATAGAGCAGCTGTCAAAAGACGAGTGTGCGCGGGAGCGGTGCGGTGCGGAGCGCGGTTTCAAGTACTACTTGTGCAGATCGCTGAAATGTTCTAGACTAGCGGAATCCAGCCTCACGGCGGACCCTAGCTCCTACCAATCTAGCTTCATCAGGTAAGCGCTTGACATTCCTCGGCCCTTTTGAGCCACTTTCACCTGCAAACGTGACACATTGAAAATCCTTATGTATTGACTTGAGACACAAGCACATTTCTTCCATCATATTAAACATCATGTTAAAAAGTGACTCTGGAACCTTTTTGAAATGTGTTAAAAATGGACGCAGGGACAAGGTATTTTGGACCCCCTGTGGGACCCCATTTAAAATTGTGCTGGACCTGATTCCCCTGCCTCATTACTAAGTGAAATATAAGAGATTCAGTATTATATCAATGATTGCAGCGAAGCCACTCATGATACATGAACAATGCCATAGGATCATCAGAACCTTCAAAAGCAATCAGTGGTTCATTTAGTTTTTGAACATGTGGGGCCTATATTATATACTTATTTGTACATTATCTATTAATGTTCAATTTATACCTAACGATTTCTGTTGAATAAAGTTAGCAATGGCAATAGCAATATGTTAAATATGAAATTCACATATTCTTTATCTTAATCTCACGATACTTTAGACAGGTTTAGACAGGCTTGTTACAGATTACCTCATTTACAGATATCTTATCTTATTGAATATGATCTTGTCTCATCTTATCTTGTCGTGTCCTAACAGCACACGATCAGGTGACTTGGACCCAGTTGGCCACAGATTCCTTCCCCTACACGTAAGCGCCACCAAACGTTCACAGGAAGACTTCGGTGATTACGGCGGGCAGGGGAATCTGAGGGCAGACAATGAGGAGGACGGCGCCAGCTGTATTGAGGTAAAATCGTAATCTGCATAATATAAGGATGCAATCAGTGGTTCATTTTAGCCTTTGAAGGTTCTGATGATCCCACGGCATCGTTCTCTAACTGTGGCAGATCCACTTCTTGGCCAAAGCCCATATTATCCCATATTATCACCCACTTGGTTTGAGTAGGACGTCCCATTTCTATGACATTGAGGCATGGTGAAACTGACGAAACATGTGACTGAATGCCATAGACAGGCATCTGCATTATCCATGGCCACGATGGATTTCATAGATATGCACAAAATAAGACAGACATTCCTAATAGTTAATCAAACGGCCGTACATCAATCACCACAATGCAAAAACTGTCTACAGAACTGCAGTTGGCAGTGTCTGAGTCAATGCTGTTCCATTCTGGAATTGTCCGTGGAAAGAAGGAGTTCCTGAATGTGTCTGTATTTGCTGTTAAATGTCTAAATTTGTGATGATGTGATGATCGTGTACGCTGGTCAGCTGGTAGGAGGATGTCATCAGCAGGGATGGCCACTTTCTTGTTCACTATTTGATACATAAGTGCTAGACGGTGATTTTTCCGGCGGGTGGATAGTGACTCCCATTGTAACTGTCTAAACATGGCGGTGACACTGCTGTAGGTAGAGTAGTCGCTCATTGCAAATCGTGCTGCTCTATGTTGGACTTGCTCTAGTTTTGCAATGTTCTTCTTGGTGTGAGGGTCCCATACTTGGCAAGCGTACTCTAGCACAGAACGGGCCAGTGAAAAGTATGCTAGTTCTTTCAGATCTCTTGAGCAATGAGACAGATTGCGTCTGAGAAAGCCGATGGTTTGGTTACATCTCGCAGTTACCTTGTCAATGTGTGAGTCCCACTTCAGTTGGTTGTTGATGAGCACACCAAGATATTTTGAAGCTGGTACCTGTTCTAAGATCTGATCACCAATCGTGTAAAAACTTTCCAGCGGTGACTTAGACCTGCTGATGCGAAGAAGCTGACATTTGGACGCGTTAAAGCGCATGCCCCAGTCTTCAGCCCAGCGTTGCAGATGATTGAGATCATTCTGAAGGAGCAATTGGTCCTGGAATGATCTGATTGGGCGGTAAACAAGGCAGTCATCAGCAAAAAGTCTGCACTGAGATTGAATGGCAGAAGGAAGGTCATTGATATGTGCAAGGAAGAGAAGTGGGCCAAGCACCGTGCCTTGAGGAACTCCAGAGTCAACATGGATCCAGTCCGAGTGAGCTCCATCCACCACAACTCTTTGCTCTCGTGTCATCAAGAAAGAGGCTATCCATCTGGTCAGCTGTTCACTAATTCCGTAGTGGCGTAGCTTATGGAGGAGTCTATTGTGTGGTACAGTGTCAAAAGCTTTGGAGAAGTCGAGAACTATTACATCAATTTGAGTATTACTGTCTCTGTATGTCATCAGATCATGAATTGTAGTGATTAGCTGGGTGACACAGGAGTGAGCTGCGCGGAAGCCATGCTGTAGACATGTCAGGATGTTATTGGTTTCAAAATGGGTTAGCATGTGTTTGAGCACAACATGCTCAAGGATTTTGCAACACACACAGGTTAATGATACAGGCCTGTAATTCTCAGCTTTGTTGGTGTTCCCTTTTTTTAAAGATGGGTGCAACATTAGCCTTCACCCAGTCTGTTGGTAGCGTACCAGTTCTGAGGGATTGATTGAAAATGAAGGTAAGGATAGGAGCAATATCTTCAGCAAGCTCTCGTATACATAGCATGGCAGGTTATCTGGTCCTGTGGCCTTGTTTATTTTCAGTGATGATAGGAGTTTCTTTACTCCGTCCACATTGACTACCAGAGCACCACAAGTGGGGTAGGGGGCACCGACTAGGTTTGGCATTGGTGCTTCATTTTCTTTAGTAAAAACACGTTGAAATTGTCTATTGAGAATGTCTGCCTTTTCACTGTTATCTGTGTACAGAATACCATCTTCTTTGAGTGGTGCTACACCAACACTGTCTTGGCGTCTGGCTTTTTACATATTGCCAGAATGGCTTGTTATTGTTGTTTTCTAAGCCTTCTTGAAGGGCTTTGTTCACATAATTCCATCTTGCCTCACTGAGAGCTTTATGTGTGTCCTTTTGTGCTTGCCTGAACTTTGACCAGGATGATGGTGAGCCAGCTTTTTGGCCTTGTTGAAGAGACGTTGCTTGCGGCGTATGAGGCGTTTTAACTTTTGGTTCCACCAAGGAAGCTTCTGACGACCCTTAACAGTTCTGGAAGGGATATGTGTATTCATTGCACTCAAGAGAGCTTTCCTGAACTCATTCCAATTATCTTCCACTGAGCGAGCATCACACTGGGCAAGAAACAACTCTTTGAATGTCTTAAGATCAGCTTTAATATCTTCCCATTTTGCCTTTCTGAAGTTGAACACTTGACGTGGAGATTTCCGATTTGGAACTGCCCTGATTGCACAGTCGGCGACTGGGATGGCATGGTCAGAAATTCCTGGAATTGTGCTCATGTCCTTTACTAGACCTGGGGCATTGGTGATGATTAGGTCAAGGATCTTGTCTAGCCTGGTTGGTTCTCGCTGATGTTGAGAGAGACTGAATTCTGCTAAAATCTCCAAAAGTCTGGTGCGAGCTGCTGTTTGATCACGGCCGGAAATCACTGTACAGTTATCCCAATCAATATCTTTACAGTTAAAATCTCCTCCCAGTAAAATTGTGTTGTTTGGGTTGTTTTTGTATGTTCAGAGATAATTTCAAGAGACTTAGCTAGGGATTCCAGCTGATCAGTGTTGGAATTAGGTTGACGGTAAAAGACTCCAGCAAAGATGTTTTTTCTCTTGTTTAAATTGATTTTTTACCCATAGTATTTCGTCTTGAACCTCTTTAAGGTCAATTAATTCACTTGGAAAGGCAGATTTAACAGAGATGAGGACACCTCCACCTGATGCGTTACGGTCCTTGCGGTAAGTAGTATATCCTGCATCTGGTGAGAGAAATTCTGCAGTGGCTTTGGTGGAGTCAAGTTTGGTTTCTGTCATTAGGATGAGATCCGGGTCAGTATAATCCAAAATGTGTTCGAGGGTTGCTCCCTTGCAGGCAATTGAATTAGCATTTATTGTTATTGTGCGCCAGTTGTTGTTATTCTTGTTAGGTAATCTATTGCCTGAGCCTGAATCAGACTGACTAGACATAGATGTGTGGTTGCTGGAGTGTTGGCTGGTAGACTGAACAGGATGAAAGCTGCTTGCTTCCAGAGATTCCAGACTGCTTGCAGGTGACATGTGAATGGAGGCAGGGCTGGTAGCATTGATTGTGCCTATGGGGCTACTCCTGTGTTTAGGTGTAGCTTTTAGAGAAGTGAATGTAGATTCATCTAGAGAGTCCAGAATGGAGAAACGGTTGCTAGTGCTTACTTCATAATCATGGAATTGACTTGATGCTACTGTTAGTTGACAGCATTTATAACACTGGAATGATCTACTATTATTGTCTAAGTATCCAAATCTTGTTGAGCTCATAGATATACATGACTTATGGTACCAGATGTCACAGCAGTTACAGCAATGGGCAGGTTGATCCCATACAATATGCCGTTCACAGTAGCCACATTGGAAGTGCGAATCTCGGCGTCCGGGACCCGGGTTGGTCTCGATGTCACCACACATTAGGAGTACCATTAGCCAGGTTTTGGCTGCTCTTGTAGATCTCAGATTAAGTATACGTTTTGTTTGAGTTACATTCCCTAATAAACCAGAGTTTGTGCACAAGGTGAGTGACGAATTTCTTGTTGTAATACTTGAGATCATCATTGAAATGGGTAGCGGTACTGTATGATTCGTCTGTGTTAGGATGGGAGTTCTCCATGTTGAAAATTTTAGTGCAAAACAAAGCACTAGTAGTAGAACAAAAAGAAATGGACGAGTTTGATGCATGTTTACATAGATCTATATGAGCGATAATATGATGCTACTGTTGGTTGACTTTAACATTCACGAACTGCACTTTCCAGGCTTCAAATTACATAAAATCTACGTTTGTAGAAGTGCCTAATTATTCCAAAATTTATTGGCCTAAAGATTTAAGCGGCAGATGGTCAGTTTCTTCTTATTTTTGAAAAAATTCCTTGTAAATTTATATATCTCGTTTGCCGCTTGCGTCTAAGTGTCTTAACATACGAGATGTGTCTTTAAAAGGGGGATGTTCACATGGTCCGGGTCCACTGTATTGCTATTTAAAAGGATACAGTAGTACATCCAATTAAGACGAACTCTCTATTGAGACCACCTCTACAATAATAGCCCATTTCACGGTGATCCCAAACCTTCATAAAGCAACCAAAATGAACCTCTGCATAGAGACCACATCTCTATGGAGACGACCTAACGCTAATCCCGAAGGTGGTCCCAATAGATAAGTTTTTCTGCGCACCATAAATAGACAAAACCGGGTGAGTTTGTAACATGAATTACTTTATTAGCTTAGTTCTTGGCATACCAAAGCGAGCCTGATGCGCCACAAACACTGTGGCCATGAAACGTAGCAAACGTAAATATACAGTTTCTGTGCTCCTAACAAAATATTAGTGTATTAATATATTACAAAACTGTTTAAAAATTGTAAAAGTAGTCCTACCTAGAAAAAAGCATGATAACCATGTATCACCCCTGTTCGAAGATGAGTGATAACATTCTCTGGGTTATAGGATACTTCTGGACCAATAAACAATAACATTACATGAGCAAGAATGATAAATGTAACTATCTCCCCCATGCAGGCGTGTGCAGGCTACTCTCCGGGGGCGGCATTCGAGGAGTGCGCGGCCGCCGCCTGTCTTGGCTTGGACTCCGGCAGTCACGTGACCAAGCGCATTCTCACCTACATAAAATGTGAAGATCATCACTGCAAGGGCATCAAGGAGCCATCGAAATACCGAGAGTGCTATAGTTATCATTGTGGTCAGTAGGCACATGAGAATATTTGATTTATAATGTAGCATAAAGGACTTCCTTTCTTTGAGAATTTCATTTGAATATTCGCTTCAGCTCATAGCGAAATCTTGAGAGAATGACCAGCAGTCGAGAATGTAAATATACATTACCATTTACATACAATATGTTACCTATTGCTGATAACACTCTGTTGAGAGATAGAGTATTTACAATTTATTTTGTTGCACAAATCGTATGCACAACTTTTTCTCTTACGAGTTCAGAACCTTCTGTAAATAAAAACGTTTTAAAATACTGTGCTTTAAACACATTTCCATGTAGCTGGTTATGTTGTTAGAATATATGATATATATTTAGTTTATCGTATTCTTAATATTTTCAAATTTAAAAAATAAATATACATTGCAAATTCGCATTTATTTATTTCCCACCTTTCTATGTTCAGTGCGACGTAGAGGTTAAGCCACAAACACGAGCACCAAATGGTAACTACTTTATATATTATAGATTCCAAGTAATTTATTAATTGGACATGAAATAGATCTTTATTGCGTTGAGATAATGCTTGCATCCAGTAAATAAAAGAGTTAGACTTGGACAGTTAGGGGGAAGAAACATTACAGACGTACTGGTAATTTAATCATCATGTATAAACATGGACGTGCATAAATTAATAAAAGACTATGATAATGCATGTTTTAGCTAGCTGAAAGTCAATTGGCATCAGCTAAAGGAGTATTTAGCTATGTCAGTTGCAAGTTAATTGCTTATAACTATGCCACACTAATTTAAAATGAAAAATCATTCAAAAATGAAAAAAATGTTTATTTGCAGATCTCAGAATGCAAGCTATACAGAAAACATGAACAAGTGTTCCTACCTGCAGAAGACCTTAGTAGACTTCTATGGAGAAAAAACAAACATTTGCCCGTATAATTCATACATTTCAATTGTGTCTAACACAAGACTCATGTGGTGTTTTGACATAGATAGAATACTAGTTTAGTGATGATCATCCTATACATAGTATGTTCATATGTAATGTACTTGAATTACTGTGTGAATGACCAAGTACTGGTCAATCATACAATTCAATGGCTCATATTTACTTGTTTTAATATGCTCCCACAATTGCTTTATTTTATATATTTGGAATATATATGGCAGCAATGCGTCTAATTCATTTTTCATTGTGTTTCATTTCTATAATTGGACAAATGCCTCTGCTCCTAATCTCTAATTTCCTCTTTTTGACTTGACGATTATTAATTAGAGGTTTTGTAATACGATACTTGGATCATTTAGGGTTGAATACTGACATATATACAATGTTGCTGTTATCGCTGAATGCCCACATACTCCTTCATGTAGTAAGTGATGTCCGTCGAGTCCTTCAGCAAGAAACATAAACAACTTTTTATTATATTCATATCATAACACCAATTTTCATAGTTAGTAACGTTTTGTTATCGTTTCTCAAAATGTAAATGTAAACGTAATATTGAGATGTTTATCATGTCTGTCTATTAGAACATAGTCAAAACTACCATGTACAGTTGAAAATAGATTAATTGTATTCCTAGTTATATGAATAACGTGGGTAATTTGGAGAAAATGACTTAAATCTTATACGTCTTGATATTTTTCCCAATCGGCTATTCTCATACTTGGATAGTTCTATTTCTGACAAAAACTGCCCAGAAAGCTACACGTGATCGGGAAAATGTCGCCAGAAGACGAGAATTGTTTATGACCAAGAATGTTAAGACAAATATCTATGACCTTGTTCTCAAAATTAGCATTTTTTAATGAGTTGTATATTACATGTCAAATTACATGTCAATTTTTATTTCTGGTCAGTTAAAATGTATACCACCTTGTTACACAGAGGTTCACCACAGTTTTCAAGGTCAAGAAATGAAATTAAATTATAGCTCAGTAGTAGTAGACATGTAATGTTTAGAAATTAGGTATCATGAAGTCTCATGTATTATACATGTACCAGCGTTTCTTAGAAAGGAATGGAAATAATGTACTTTTCACTTATACGTAGATCACAATAGCTGGAATAATGAATTACAAATATTATTATATTCTTAATCACAGGCAGGTCTAGGTTTTCAGAAAAAAGGGTGTGCACATCGAGGGGGCGGGGTTGCAGGCCCCCTGTTCCCCCCTCCCCAAGGATTTGCCAATGCTTAATAAATAATCTAAAAAACAAATGCTTATTTTATCAGTGAATGTTGACTCGTTGCTGGCATCAAGAAAATGCTTCTAGTTACTCAGTCTTGGTTGAGATGGTTCAGATGTCTTGGGTTTACAAAATCTATTTAATCTGTTTAATGTTAACAATCCACTGTTAGTGTATGCGATCTCCTACCATAGAAGAATAATACACCACAAGATAGTGCACAGCGTCTGCCGATGTATGCTCAAATATTTGTTTGTAAATATATACTATAATTATCAGTAAATAGAGTATCACGAGGACCTACATTCAGACGATGGCTGTCTTGATGGTTGAAACTTTCAAATAGGAATGACTAAATTTGTGTTCAAAGAATGTAAACTTATAGCATCCTGGGTTCCTTTATTCATGATAGTATATGGAACATTTTAAGATATCTATAGGAACCTCTGTCTGTCATGTTGGCGAGACTTTCGTCGTTATCTCAACAACTTCATCAGGTCTAATGAGTACACTCCATCAGCCCCAAGAACGTTAATATTAGTCACGAGAAAAGTCGAACTCTGTAGAAAGATCAGGGAAGCGGAAGAGATTAGAGGTCTGTATATGACCCCCCGAGATTCGCCGCAAGACCGGCTACAACCCCACTCCCCCGGCGTTCTATTTGTCACAGCTACCATGGTAGTCATGTGACAATCTAACGATTTCATCAGACCGGATGAAGTTATTGAAACTACAACGACATTTAATGCATTTGACTGTACATACATTTGTTTTCTAACTTTGTTTCATTTTCCTTTATACTTTGATTAATGTATGGTCTTCGCAATATAAGTTGTGCAATATGATACTACACATCACTTGTATATATGTCAGGGTTTTTGGGTGAATAAAGAAATTTACAACAGCTTTTTATTTCTATTTTCTCTAGGCAAAACATAATGTTTGTATAGACCTTTTTATTGACCGCTGAAAAAAAAGGACTTGCTTACAACTACGACTGATGATCTATTTGTATTACTTCTAGAATAACCTCTAAGTACGCCTATCGTGATACTTTCCATTTGATTCATGAATTATTAAATTCATCTACACTGTGTACACCAAGTCATTCTGAAAATTGGAGACTTTTAAGGGGTTCGAACCTACCTTTATCCATTTGCATATTTGACATAGTGGCACTCATATAACTTACTGAATAATTCATTTCAATCACCAGTCATCTTGTATTCTAATTTTCTGATTACTCTAAATTGTTCACTAACAGGTCTCCAAACATTACTGGATAAGATTAAAATATATAAAAAAACGTGATCTTGTAGTTATGCCCTGTACCAATGAAGCTACATGTACCTGGGATCATGGCATTTGTTTGACATATTTTTATATGGAACAATTTGTTTATTTCTTTATCCTTCTATGACCATTCCGTACTCACTTAGTTCATTAGCTACTAATAGTCTTGAATATGCATGAGATGGGGCATAGCAGACTTTAAAAAATGCAAGTTACTCTAGGGGTTCGAACACAGGCATGTCCATATTCCTCATAACATAGACCACCAGCCATCTACCCTAGTGAGCTAAATTACATCCCGCGGGGGTGGGGGTGGTGGGATTTCCCTTGATAACAGGGATACTCTTACTCAACATTTTCGATTCACAAGTTCATAACTAACTTTCATAAATAAAACTATTTCATAGCTGTAGATGATGGAAATTAGACATTTCATAACTGCTGGACAGCGAAAAGTAGGGGCATATATAGCTTTCGTTAGAACTACACTGCCCTTGCAAACAATTAGAATGAGAGAAAAAAAAACTTAAAAATGGCAAATGAGAAGAGCAGTGAAATGTTGGCTCCCGGTTCACAGTTCACCATTCAAATAAGGAACTGGGTAGAATGTTGGCTCATTATTCAATTCCTTATTCGGTTCACTATTCGTTTTCTGCTTGCCATTTCATAATCAATGTGTCAAATTGATTGCGACAAAGTTCCCCTGGGTCAGGTTACTATTGGTATACACCAAGTTGCATCATACCCAGAGTGGAAAGACTCGTTTGAAAATACTAGTATACACTCCTCCGAAGAAGGAACTAAGTGGAATGTTGGCTCCTTATTCACTTCATTATTCACAGTTCACTATTCACCGTAAGCCTGTTATTCCATAACAAATGGGCCGATTTGAATGAAATAAAATTCCCCTGTAGCTGAATAAGGAGCTGACAGCTCGGTCCAACTCCTGGTTTATTATTCGTCATTTTGCCTGTTATTTCGTAACCAATGGGTCAAATTGTACCAAGTAAAATTTCCCTGAGTCCGGATTGACCTCCCGCCCCACGTCTCGTGACAATCCGACAATTTATCGCACCTGTATAGCGAGTAAAGTGCTCGCTCATTACCCACCGATATTACGTAATCCATGGCTCAAATCACACGCAGCAAAGTTTCATGGGGTCGGGGATGACCAGCCGGGGCCACTCAAGTTTCATGACGATCGCATAATTACGTCTGTATGCACAGACCCCATGCCCATGTCAGATCACAGTTCACTATTCTGGGCAATGTAAAGAAGCTACAATAAGGAACTACATGTAGCACTATTCGCCTTTTGCCTGTTATTTCGTCACATATGGATCAAATTTGACCAAATAAAATTTGGCCTTGGAGTGACCCCGCTATGCTATGCACCCAGTCTCGTGACAATCCAACAATTTCCTGCCCCTGTATAGCGAGTAAAGTTCTCGCCCATCACTCACTGCTATTACGTAACTCATATCTCAAATAACACGCAGCAAAGTGTCAATGGGTCGGGGATGACCCGCCGGGGCCTCTTACCAAATTTCATGACGATCGCATCATTACTCACCAACATGCTCCAAGCGCCGCATGAATCTGGACACCAGTACATATATGGACTGTGGAGTTATGAGTGTGGTTATCTGAGCCCATGACACTGAAAGATCCAGGTTTACAAAATAAATCGCAAAATTTAAAACAGGGCTGCCAACATGTAAGGTCTTTACCTATGTAAAATGGCAGGACGTTTTTGGACACCCCAATACGGGAATACGGCTTGTATCGCAAATAATACGGTTTTCGATGTATATAACACAATATTCTTTAAACGTCTATATCGTTGAACAAATCTAAGAATTTAATAAATTTAAAATGAAAAAGGTTCGTATACATACTGACCAGCCATGACACATCACGCGAGACGAAACGAGAAGTCATTATACGTAACGGCGACGCTGATTGGCTAATCGTGACACAACCCTTGCTTCTTGTCCAATCGCGAAAGACATATTAAGAAACCATGGCATGGCATTGGCGGCCATGTTGTTTTTTTTGGGGAAAAATATTTTATTATTTTCAAAATTTTATATTATTTTGTCACTTTACTGGGATATATGATCACTAATTTAAAAGATTACTATGAGAAAGGGTCAAGTATTTCTTCCAAGCTACACGGAAAGGAACAATTTCATTGTGAAATCTAATAAAAAAGGACCCGTTTATGCACATTGTAAATGTGTCATAGTGATTTCTCAGTTTCCAATGGAGAATGGAATGCAGTCACAGACCAGGTGCTTGGGGGTGTAATAACTCAGGTGATTTTAAACAGTAGATCATGCATTGACATAGGAGTTTCCCAGAGATATCGTGTCCTCTAACTTAAATGATTTGTAAAAAGTGATATTAAACTGTGAAAACATGGATTTTGTTTCTTTTTTGACCCTAAACAATATGGATAATAGTCCTGATTTTAGCCCCTGTGAGTAAGGATTTTAGCTCCAAAATATGGTTTTAGCCTTCGTGAATACTGTTTTCCACAAATGCAACTTGGCAGCCCAACTTATTTGTGTGG
>CM032666.1:28715407-28737395 GCA_019095985.1 Streblospio benedicti | reverse complement strand
AAGCTTGATATGTAACAGACCCGCCCCCGGATCACTGCTAGTAGACTTTAGTACCAGGTAAACTCACCGCCATGACCCAGGGGCCATGACACAGCTTTCTAACAATTGATTAAGTAAACCATTCTGAATACGTTTTTGATCTAAATAATAGCGTCTAAATCGTTGATATTGTTTCTGTTCTGTTCTAAGTACGTGTGCATTAGTTGATAGCCTCCTGGTCCATATTTCATGCACCACTGATTGCTCAGACATGTGGCTGACATCATATTGCTTTAGCCCATTTGTCAAGCCGCAACCATAGGCGTACGCCCCACAGGGGGAGGCGACGCAAATGGCCACGGGCTCTCAAACTTTGATCACCCTGTTTATTGGTTCACTTTTACTTTGTCTTTCTATGGGAGTTCGTTTACGTCGTGCACTATGCTGCTAGTTAGAGAGGGTGTGCTTTGTTTTCAATAACAACAACAACAGCAGCAGCAACAGCAAAACAACAACAACAACAACAACAAACCCAACAACAACAACAGCAACAACAACAACAAAGAGGATCGAACTCACGACCTTCAGATTAATCGAGCTATATGTGATTGTGAGACTGTCACGCTGCATATGTCTATCACTGAGTAGATAGAAACTGCTAGATAGAAAGATTTGATTTATTTATAATTACACTTTACACCACATACAGACAAAAACAAGAAGATAAAAAGACTAGTACAAATACATATCTATTTTTAAAGTGACCATGTAACTTCATCTGGGTGTAATAGAGGCTTGTTAATTAAAAGACAACAATGCGTCAAGGCGCATATCTGCGAGCCATGTAGGTGTCATTCCGATCAATAGGTCGGCCCCTTAAGGTGCATTAGTGATTGAACGTGGCGACATTAACAAAGCTGTTGCATGACTCGTGGTCACTGAATAATGGCGAGGGCGTATGCTGGACAGATGAAAGGAATTGGGCAACCATTTAATCAGCACCTTACATACTTCGATCAATACAGCTTTGTGTATGTAAGAACTCCTAAATGAGAATCGACACATAATTGTGTAGGCATGCTATTAATAACCCAAGTTATGTCCAGTATGTTTAGACATCTGTCATGATATGAAATGAAAACAAGGCCAATCACGACATGTCTACTGAATGGAAAACAATCATGGTGGTTGACATGAGTTCCACAGTAAGTTATAAATGTTCCAAGAGTATCCGATACGTGTAAACGAGTATTATGTAATTAACATCTGTTTGGAAAGTGCATGTAAAGTTATGTGTAGATAGGACGTGGTTGAAAAGGATTTATGTGATTGGCATTCGTTTTCCAGTTGGCCTATTTGCTGACGTAATGTTTCAGACGACAACAGAACTGCTGCGTTAGTGGAACCCCCCCCCCCCAACACCCACACCCACACACCCACACACACATGACCTCTGACGTCACTGCAAGATCTGGTCACCATTAGAGATGTTGAAGAAGGTAAGACGGAACCTACGTAGTGAAGAAATTTGGCTCAAATTCAATGACAAGTTTTTTAAGTGCTCGGTCATTTACAGTCTAATAATGGGGAATCGGACAGAAATGGGTGGGTCATACTTTCAAAATTGATGTCATAGGGGGTCATACTTTCAAATTGAAGACCATTGGGGGTCATACTTTTTGGTTTTGTGGGAAAAAAGAAAGAAGACGTGCAAGCACATCAGTAATCGCATGAAACTTGCAAAACAAAGAAATGTTTTACTGACAAAAGTCAAATGACAAATTTAAGTGCTATTCATTCCTAGTATCTCATATCTATTTCTACTTTCTTTATCATACCAGCATTACTAATTATCATAATCAGACATAAATTCACATATGATGATAGAGCTACAACACGGCCAAGCTTTGAAATAGGGGTTTCAAGATAAATCTTTCTGTTTGAAATAGCCCCAGACGCTATGAAAAAGGGTCTAAATTCCAAGATTTTCTTGGAGGAGGATGCCCCCAAACCCCCTAGAATAGAAAAGCTGTGCACCTCCTCGTTCAATATAGGTTGCCTCCCATCTTTTGCGATCGGCTTTTGCTGCGGCACTACAAATAATGCTTTGACATACATAATTCTAAATAACCTATATTTATATTCCAGCCCTATTTTGTGTCTTTGAGACAAATATAATCAAACACAAATATAAATATCTGATAATAGACTTTATGGCAGACTATCTGCAGGAGGGATATTCGAAGTATTATATATAAAAAGGAGTATGATAATGATGAAAAAATGTGAAGTCGTAGACATGGTAGAAACTCAGACTCTGAATCCGAATCACAGTTACAGCCATTCGAAAATTAATATTTATGTATCACATGACCATTTATTTGTAGTATTTATAGTTACAGTTACAGCCATTCCAAAATTCACATTTATGTATCACAGGACCATTTATTTGTAGTGTGTCACCCCCCCCCCACCCCACCGCCCACCCCCACCCCCACCCCATTCCACTATCGTTACCTGTGCCAAGACTTGGTAACGACTTGTAAGACGTGAAAATCGATCTCGGCAATAAAGAGTAGGTAGTGGTCGGCACCATGTCGCCACCAGATATTTTTTGCCCAAGTCGGTATCAAGTCGGTATCTAATTTTTGCTGTTCTCCATAGTCGTTAGCTAGTCGGCAGCTAGTCTCCGAAAAAAGTCGTCGATGCACCGGCGATTGATGGCGACATTTTTAGTTCCACCCCTCTGCAGCGGAACTAAAAAAGTCGCCGGTGTTTGAGGAAGACTAAAAAATCAATAAAAGATCGCCACCAAGTCGTTACCAAGTTGTTATCAAGTCTTTACAAAGTGTCGGCCAGGTCTTAATCAAGATAACGACCATAAAATCATGGTTTTCACCTGATTGCGACCTGATAACGACGTGGTAGCGACGGAAAAGTCTAGAGTTTGGTTCATTTTACACAAAGCTATACATGAGGCTACCCCCTATGATGGTACCCAAGTGAGATAATCACATGTAAGACATAGAATGACAAATGTTTATCAAGTGAACACTTTTCAATAAAAGTACACATGATATGTGATAAAGTTACAAATATAAATATATATAATTACTAGCTGTTTACCCGGCGTTGCGCGGGTTGAAACAGATGAGATCCGTAATACATTAAATGCTCTTCCCTCCCCATCCTTTCCCCTGTCCCACATCCCCGATCATCAGGAGATACACGGGGGGACATCCAGCTTTAATGAAACGCACATAGCATATTTGAACAGAAAATACAAATAGTTTTATCACCACACGTGTGTTAGAACAACATTTTTAAAATTCCCCAAAAATGCAATAAGTTCAACATTAATTCACAACATTCACAAATCGTTCCTGCCATGGAACACGTCCAGCTTCACTGCCGAAGTAGTGAAGCAGTCTCACGAACTTTTTTTTTCCTTCCTCAAGATCAAACCTATTGCTGGATGTCACTTGCACATCAGGAAGAACTGCATCATTCCTCCAGGCACCTGGTACGATCTCGTGGTTCTCGTCATCTTGGTCTACTATGATGACGTGAGAGGTGGGAAAGCGAATTCTCATCAGGTTATGCAGACATAGCATGGCCCTCAGCATGACTTGTACCACTTGGGGACCCTGCATGAGCTTCGTGAGTAAGTTGAGAGATGCCGTAAGGTGGCGGCGAGCTTCAGACCACTGGGCAATGGGCGCCTGAAGGATCTCTCTTGTCCTTCTATGCGATCTTTCACTTTTTCATGAATCTCTTCAAAGAGTTCTGGCTGCATGCGTAGAAAGTTGAAGAAACTGTCTATATCCTCTATCTGCATTTCCTGTATTAGATTGTCCCAATGGTCGAACATTAGCCTGCGGTCCTCGCTGTTCCATGCACGGCACCAGAAACGAGGGGCACTTTGATGCTCCGGGTAATTTCTTTCCTTCTTGCTTGGTGGACCATCATCATATGCTTCTTCTGCTTCTTGTGCTTGTTCTCTTTGTGTTTCGGCATTTTTCATTGAGTAATACAACATGTAATTAATATCTATTAAACATAACATCAAACATGCTTGGATTTCATCGGGCAGCATCTTAGCTTCGTGTAATATGAAAATGAAATGAACGCTGTTCACTGGCGCGCACAGCTTTTATACAATTTTCAACAAGGTCGCAACCAAGTTTTCCTTAAGTCTCGACCTACTCGAGACCTCATCGTAACCTAGCCTTTTTCAGTCGTTACCAGGTCTTAAGCAGGTCTTTACAAGGTCGTAACCACATCGCCATGATGAGGGCAATGTCGCTACCAAGTCTCTCCCTAGTCGGCAGCAAGTCTTTACCATGTCGGGATCTGATCGTAATCAAGTCGTCCTCATATCGCCACCAACTCGCCACCAGTCGCCGAAGCAGGACCCCGATTTCATTTGTCGCCGCTGTTTTTTCCTGATTTAGTCGTTACCAAGTCGTAACCTTTGGTGACTGTGGAATGCGAAGTTTTTTATGTGGCCGAAAATTTGCATATTTGTCGGGACCTAGTCGTCGATACCCACGACTCTTTCAGGTCCCGACTAGGTAACGATAGTGGAATGGGGGGGGGTATTATTCTATGTATGGTTATGGTTGCTTACGTGTGAATGACGTGTTTGAACTAGACTAGTGGTTTACAATTGCCCGGCTATACAAACATAAGCTCAGGTTCACACGTGACCGGACGCTGCCAATACACGATTTTCTTATCTTTGAACTATGGGTAATTTTTAAACAAACAAACCAAATAACGTGACTTTCCACGTGTTTTGAAATGCATTCTGGGAATTATTTAGACAAACATTGATAGAGACCAAATCGTTTCCACGTCTACTGCATCACTGGGTCTAGTTGATCGCGACTCTCACCTAGCTGCCGAATGTGGCACTACGATCGCACCCTACATATTTCTTTTAGCAAATAGGTGCATGTGCTTGGAAATAGAGCACGTGTGTCGATGAGAAACACGTGGATATATATAGTGGCAAAAACCATACTTCCGTTCACGCCTAGCTACAACTCTATCACCAATAAATCATCTGTCGGGTCTATTGCGCTGTAGTGGGAGTGGCCTAGGTCATTAATACTCGTAGGTTGCTGTATGTGCGTATGGTGAACATTGACACGAGTCCGTGTTGGTGATCATTGGATTTGCTGAACGGCTGATTCGAAAGGACGTTACGTACTCGGTTTGCAAGCGGTGGAGGATGAGTCCATCATGTGTGTGTACTCGCCACCTGGGTAAGGCCCACTACCACCGCATTGTTCGTGATAGGACGATGTACCCTTCTCACCACACTGTACTCGTCTTCTTTTATTTACTTTTGAGACACAAAAGTTCATGGGTACTTCCGGTATGTGTTATAAGGCCATTTACAAATCGCATTGAATGCTATATCATACAAAATACATGTATGTATTGCGCATAACATTGGTGGGTGTCACGATGGTAAACGTTGCAAAATGAAGTAAATACATCTATTTGAGGCGGGCGTTCTTCATATAGTGAAGCTCGTAAGTTTGCCTCAGTCACTGGTCGTCTGCAATTTTGATAAAGACCGATCTTTTGCCCATAACTTCGGCAATTAACATGACAACTAAAATCCGATTACACATTCATAATCCTCACTCAAAATGCTGTTGGGAAAATACTTTGCACACGTGACATACGATATATGATACTTGGAATTGATTTTTTAAATATTTAAAGTCGCGTTAGTCTAGAATTACCCGGAACTCACAAAGACCAATTTGATGGTGGTGTCGCAGTAATGTTTACATTTCATTTTCCTTCCGGAAAGTCATGAATGCTTATCAATGTCTTCATTTTCTTCTTTCTCAGCGCCCTGTGGTGCGAATTACTTGCACTATACACGCATAGTTCAAAACACAACCCACAAGTTATTCACATGTATACGTACGCCTGCTATTGATTCTATTGCAAAGTTAAATGATACGTTTTGATTAACCTCCAATTGAGAGAGTACTGTGGAAGAATGAGGGGTCAAGAAATCCCATTGATTTGTTAGGTCGTATATATATCCGACATGATACAAATTTTCAGACTTTTCTCTCACACCCCATTTCCTTGACATCCCACATCCCATTCTATTTTATCTCTTCCCCATGTGCCTTTTTGACCGTTTCCCCACATTACACAACCGCTCCCTTTACCCATCCCCTATGTGAAGAGACCTCCTCTTATAAAATCCCTTTCGTGGCACGGGCAATCACGAAGAAAACAATAGTCATTGTTGAGTTTGCACCAAAGGCAACTGTATCAATGGGTTTTGAAAATACCTTGATCCTTACCTTTCCATTCAATTCTAATAGTAAAAAATCTTTTCAAAACCCATTGATGCAATTGCCTTTTATTTGAACCACGCAGTAATGGTCTAATTAAGGAGGTGGTCAATTTGCAGAACTGGTCTTAATTGGAAGGTGTACTGTAAATTAGTCCCAGATAAACATCTGGCTGCTTGAATGTCCATTATGCACACATTAGCATTAGTGACAAGGTATTTAGTGTCGTATTAATATTTTACGCCACACCCACTGGGGGACGTAACGCAAACGTCATATAGTCAGATTTCACGGAATCGTACATAGTTTATAGACCAAGAGTCATCCAGTGGGATTGCAAGTCTGGGATGTTCACGTATCACGAAGTGACGTCATTCTCTGCTAGCCTAGAAATTAATCAGGGTAACAGGGACCGACAGTAAAATATGTTAGGTGTATGTATATAGTGATTTATACGGTGAGACTACTGTCCTTTGGCCATACATGTACTTTTACTAAGCGCCGTTCACAGGTTGCCTCGATAAAAAAAATGTGTGTTAACTGAGCCAAAGTTTTGTCACTATCCATTGCCCTTTGTTAGTTATGACAAATGTCGTCCACATATGCTGGGCTCGTTCAAATACCCAGGACAACCTCGTTTTAAACTTACATTGATCAATAGAATCATTGAGTTCATGAGTAACCCGTTCGTATCAACGTAACCCTCGTCCACTCTTCTTCCCTAACCTCACAGAATAACGATGACCTCTGCATATCATTCGAACTGTACTTTTTTAGTATTAATATTTCCGGTCTGATGACAAATCCAGCTTGACGTGCTACATGACCGCCCAGCCGTGGGTCATCAATTATTGACCATTTTACAACAGCATGGACGCATCAAACCCGATGCAACGCCCTTACCAGATGCGTATTCCGTGTCGCACTGTTTTTATTTACGTCCCACGACAATTGCTCCAATAGCACATTTACTAATGGGGGGCGTTGGGGCCAGAGGGTGTCATTAATCGGTTATCACCCGTTTGCGAGAGGTGGCTGGTCATTTGATCCGTCAGTTTGCCACCGCAATCATACATAACGGACATAATACGTGCGCGTTTGATTTTTAGCAGTCATCATGAAAGTAGCGGCTTTAACTTTGGCGGTCAGCGTGGCTTGCTTGGTAAATGTCTCCGGTAAGTTTTTTATACATGAATTTGGATTTAAAATTGTAACAAGAAAATATTAGATTCCATTTAAAATGTGCGTAAGGAAATAAATGCATGTATTTTGAAATTCGTTAGTTACATGAGCGTAGAGCTGCTCAACTAGTTAAATTCATTCAAAGAAGTTAAAATAGTGTTCGTTGTTAAACTTTTTAGGACATTTAGAATGTTGTTGTTTTTCTCTAATCGCCTCATCAATAGAAGGGCTGGATTTAATAAACAACTGTTTAAAAAAATGATAAGCTGTTAACATATGTAAGGAAATCAAGTTTGCAGCCGTACGGTATTACCCGTGGATCAAAAGTGGTGACTTAATGTGCAATGTAAAAATTGTAAAATAAAAGTTGAGCCGCCGTATTACAATCGACTACGTAATGTAAATGTAACTGCTGTGTGTATATACAACGTGATATAACAACGCAACAAAACTACTTCATACCACTAGAAATCTAGATATCTTTATACCCTCTTGATATGTTCTCGTTCAACGAATTGGGTATGCTGGTAATAAATTTTGAATTGTGAGTCTTTAGGTTTCTGTGTGCAATGCTTTTACGACACTTACGTACACTTTATTAGAACAACTGGGGTAGATGGAAATTATAATTATACATCATACATCTATAATATTCGGCTGCATATTACTTATGACAACAATGCCTTAATTACTGAGAATTCAATAATTGTAATTTTCGTGTCCGGTCCACATGTTCATCACTATTACAAAAATACACAATCATTGAAAATGCACGGTCCTCGGTCTTTTTAGTAGTCAGATAGAGTGAAAATTGAGAGTCAATCATGTAGTTACTATCATACAGCGTCAACTATACTTTAGAAAAAAGTCTAAAACAGACCTTGAAGTTTCAATCAGCACCGGATGTGTAGTTATTAACCAATAAAACTTTTTTGACTGCTTTACGTACTCTCTTTAGTATAGGCATAGAATAGGTAATTATTGAAATGAATTCGCGAGTAGGTTATTCTAGCAATGTTGACTTCATAGTCAAGGCTAACTCCATTCGGTAATAAATTAACAAAAATATTTGCACTTTTTTACATAAGAATTCTATTTGCGGTATTTGATTAAATGTGTATATATGTAGACTACTTAGTACTTGCATACATATATTTATTAGAACTTTTGTTAACCAAAAAAGGCAGCAACATTAGATTAGCATGTATGCATAAATAATAAAACCCGTTATTGTATTACAATTTGTGACAACATTGAGTTCTTTCCATTCTGTCTAATAGTTTTATCCCAATACTCCGATGCTGATATTTTCTCACTGTGCGTGTCATGAATGATGGGAAGCAGCTGATGGGAAGTTTGCTCAGCTGACGAGAAAACTAAAAAAAAATCAACCATAAAAGCTCCATATTTTCTTTTTTTTTATCTACTGGTTACTTAGTTATCAAACTATAATCATAGTGACCCATGAATGCATCGTAAAGGCTTGCATATCAACCAAATCCCCATGTAATGTTAGAAACAAAGCGAGCGGTTAGTGTGGTTCAGTGTTCAAGTGAGACAGTTATGATCTATGATTTCAGAGAGTGTGCCCAGTTTCCTGTTCCGCAACAACGACGATGACTTTGAGTAAGTCGCTTTAACAACTATGATAGATATTCAATGCACGCTCGTTTGTAATATTCCAATAGTTACAAGTGCCTCTTTATATCATAAGTGCATATAAAATAAAAAGTAGGCTGTTGAATACTCTCCACATTGAGCCTTTCAACCAGATAGATCTAGACAAAGGTGTCATGGAGAGATCCAGGTCAAAAGTTAGAGGCGGGACTTGTGTAGATAAACGAGGCACAGAAAGAATGCACAAAATGGTCATTTGGCCCTACGATGTGGTCAGAAACATAAAAGTTTGTTATTAAGAGTCAACCTTCCGCCCATCCGTTCCACCCAACTACCTCCCTGGGCCTGCTACGAAAAGGCCACTTCTTGTGTATTTACATGAGCACTTGGATTTCATGCCCATTACTTCTTTTTTCTACACATGGAATAGCATATAAGAGCTGGCAACGTTTGCCAGGGTATGAGGCTTAAAACATACATTACAACCTCTCTACTAGGACAACCGGTGTTAGATGGTCTCCATAGAGAGGTGGCCTCTATACGGAGGTTCATTTTGGCAGCTTTTTGAAGGTTTGGGACCGTGAAAAGTGGTCATATTATAAAGGTGGTCTCAATAGAGATGTGGTCTTAATTTGAAGTCCGATACAACCATACGCATCTGCATCAATCGATGTGAGTTATGGAACATGTCTTTTGAAAAGGGCTTTTTGAAAATTGATAATGAAAGAATGCATTATTAAATATCTTTTCCCAGCCAGTTCCAAACTAAGATCAAATCCATTGATTCAGTTGTCTTTGGGTATTATGACACTTGAAAATTCCTTCATTCTAAAAAAAATATAATACATCTATCCAAAGAGTAACCCCTGGTGTTTCTTGTTGTTTATTTGGTGCCTGAGAGGTTTATTATGATCACGTGTGTGTGTGTGTGTGTGTGTGTGTGTGTGTGTGTGTGTGTGTGTGTGTGTGTGTGTGTGTGTGTGTGTGTGTGTGTGTGTGTGTGTGTGTGTGAGGTGTGTGTGTGTGTGTGTGTGTGTGTGTGTGTGTGTGTGTGTGTGTGTGTGTGTGTGTGTGTGTGTGTGTGTGTGTGTGTGTGTGTGTGTGTGTGTGTGTGTGTGTGTGTGTGTGTGTGTGTGTGTGTGTGTGTGTGTGTGTGTGTTTCAAGTTTCATTAAGGTTACATGATAAACAAATCACGGCTAGAGATTTTATCAATATTTGTAATTGTAAGCACTCATTTGACAAAAGTCCTTCTGTATACGAAACTTAAGATCAAATGAAAGCCTTCAGTTGTTTGTAGTTCCATAAACATGACAATATATTTGGATCAACTTAAATGAAAGACAAGCATACATGTATATAATCCTTAAATAAACAATATACACGATTTATAGTTTAATACCAATCTGTTTATTTGGAATTTATTTGATAATTTAATAATTATCTACCAATTCTACATGCTTTCTTCTAAAACGGCGGAAGTTATGTGGTCTGGGTGACAAGCCATTGCTCTCAATATAATATATATTAAATCATTAAACACATGCCATAGTTTCCAAGGGTCAGAATTTTGATCATAAAATATTATCTGCGAAGTTTCTACACGTGTGGTAGGCCTATATTTTATCATGTGCTAGCATACGTTTCACTGAACACCTACAGTAAAACTCCAACTAGGACCACCTCTATAACAAGACCACCTCTGTAATAAAACCCTTCCCCCATGGTCCCGCACATTCATAAGTAAAGTACATCGAACCTCCGTTAAGAGACCACTTCCCTATTGAGACCACCTGGTGCCGTCTTAATAGGATGCTGTGCTGCATACGAAGGGAGTTCTTGTTGTTTTATTTGTTTTCACTTTTCCAGTATTACGCAAAAGAGATAAGAGATATTACAAGTGTTTGTACATGTGCGTTTTATGTCACAAATATTTACAGTTAAATTATTGCCATCGATAATTTGTATTTGAAGGCACTCGTAGAGGGAGTTTTTTTCTATACCTTTGTTTGGAGAGTTTTTTCTTTACCTTTGTTTTAATTATGTTTACACTGGTTTCCGTCCTTCACCAAACGTCCTTTTTACACGGACAATTAAATTTAACCAGATATTTTATAAATATTTTCCAGTGCCTACTTTTTGTCTATCTCGCTGCACTTTTTCTTCCAAACCAATCGTATCAAACTGGCATTATCGGTGTTAATTATTAATGTTTGTATAATTTTTTGGTATTTTTTGCTAGCAAGTGAGGCATTCCAACTTTTATTTCTATGATGCAAAGAGTTTACTCGTTTACGTAGTCTTTCAAAACACCTTCCATTTAATAGCTGAGTAAGGGAGCGGACCTACCGTTTCCACATATTACCCACCCACTTTAAATAGGCGTTCACATATCAACCCTCTACCCTTCCCAGTGGGGCACCTCTTGTCCATAGCATTTAAATGTAATCTCTCATCCACTCATTCTTTTCCCTAAAAAGCAATTATCTATTATTCACCCAAACATAAGCCGTACATCTCCGTTTGCCTGTATTTGTCAGCATAAAGGGCTCTATGACATGCTGTGCGCCAAACTACAAACGTTATCTATTATTGATGTGTCACCCCCAACCATGTCTGATGGCTGCATTTTACCCTTTGGATGCTTGCAATGGCGGGGTGATAGCTGGGATGGACCACGAGTTTAATGTGATCCTTGGCCATTGTGATCTCTATTAATTTTCAAACTCGTCTATGGTGGCGTTGTTTACAGATTGTACGTGAACTCAACATACATGCCACACTTCATCCCCGAACCGGAGTCTTGTAGATTTGTGGAAAGGATTAACTATCCATGCTTACGTATATCATCATCATGATACATCATACATGTTTATGGTATCTTTGTATTCATTGATACTAGTCAAATTCAAAATTAAACAAAAAATATAATTTTATTTAAATTTCGAGCTTCTCGTCAAAAATCCGAAATACAATAATATTATTGAACACAACTCATAAATGTCTAGTTTTATCCCTATTATTACACTCCTCCCTCCTCCTTTAACTCATGGTCTTCTTTGCCCCCTTTCTCCTCTTTCTGTCTGCCTGCTCCTTTATCACCTTACCTGTCCATTCCCTTAAGTGGGCCACTGTTTTTTGTATGAAATGATATACAACAATGATATGTCTATAATGCCAGAAGTAACAAACAAATGGTGATAATAGGTGCAGCAATCTGTTTTTATTTGGTGATGTCGAATATGATTGAAAGAGAAAAAACTTTCAATATCAGCCATTGGATTTAGTTTAAATTCGAGCATAAAACTATATTTGAAAAGGTTGGAATGTCTTACTTGTATGATATTGGCGTAAGTTTTTGCTAATGGTATGCTCCATACCTATTACCAAATTGTCTTGGTTTAAAGAGATGTCCTTATTTCGGTTCAGAATGGACAACGTCTTACACATGCTTAGCACTGGATAGAGCTTTAAAACCGTCATTGGAATCAGATGGAAAACAAAATACATACGATATATAAACAGATACAAAAATAGGAAATGCGAGCATCTCATCTTTAAAAAAAAAAAAAAAAAAAAAAAAAAAAAAGTGCTGTGACTGCGAATGTCACAGATTGGCAGTTTTTTACAGTGAAAAGTTGGAATGCCTGGCTTCGCTGGTAATTATTTTTAATTTTCATTGGTAACTAATAACATAACAGTTGATGACAAAACAGTCAGTTCAGTCTCAAGTCAGACCAGCTGAGTTTGCCATGTCAAACTGTCTGGAACTCTGTCTCAGTTTGGTCGTGATCTTGACAGTATTTAACTGGTTTTAAGCAGTCAGCAAATTCACGAACATACACTTCCATTTATTTGAACATTCTACAATATATATTTCAATAACAAATGGTTCCACAATCTTGCTTCTAGATCTGACAAACAATCGGTAGTAAACACTCTGATAAAGTTACTTGCGCAACAAGAGCTGCAGAATCGGAAGCTGGAAGAACTCGTCATGGATGAAGGCCTCACACACGGTACAGCTATTCCTTCTTCTCCCATGTTACTGAATATACTAGATTCTAATTGGTGAAAACCAAAAATTATAAGCGTGAGCTAAGGCAAATATATGAGTAGGGTGAGAGATCAGGAAAATCTCACGTGGACTTTAACAGACCTCCACACTCAGTAGGATGGTTTCTGATTACTCAGCCCCACTCGTATAACAACCTAACAGTATCCTGTTATAACACATGTGCAATAGTCCTTGAACCCATATAACGTATAGTACCATAGTACTTGTAACCCACTTTTAAAGTATTGAACCCCAATTGCAGAATCTACGGAAACTTTTAATACAATTTAAATGCATATTAACAACCCTTGTTTTATACAAAACTTATGGCAAAGTATTAGCATTGAAGCGTAATTTCTATACATTTGTAGAAAAATCAACCGAACGAGATCGTGAGTTTTTAAAAGAAATTGTAAACGATCTGATGGTTAGATCCACTTTGCGGATGTTGGAAAAGTGCCACCGGCAGCCAGACTTCCAGGACTCAATGTTTCCTGACATCTGTAACTTGTTGATGCCTACGTGTGAAGAGTATGGCACTGACCAATTGGGGTACAGACGGCAGAAAAAGTTTAGTGCCTATAATGCCTGTGAGCACGAGTGCACCCTCGAAGCCAACTATTTGGGTTGTTTCCAGAAGTGCGTGAGAAAACAGGGAAAGAGAGAATAATATAATTGAAAAGCGGGGCTGTGTACGTTAAAGTGTATTTGTCCACATTGCCATATTAACGATCTAACTCTCGAGAACCTTTCAACATTAGACACCACGCTCATTTGAAAACTTTTGATAGAGGCGAGTGTGCACTAACGTAAAATAGATATATTTGTGGACATTTTTATATGTAGTTAATCACTGCAGCCACTGATAATAGCCACGTGGTTTCAATTTTTAAAGTCTCAAGGTTTATAATGAAGATATCTACGGCACCCAGTGTGATCTGAAGTTTGATGTTAACACCTTGCATCTTGATCATTTATGTGATATTGAAAATTCGTAGGTGTTTTTTTACAGATTTAATATTTGATTATTAGTATCATGGTAATGTGGATCTCATTGTAAACAAAATTTACCATACAACTATAGATTGATTTTAACTGTCAAAGTTGGTATTTCTGGTGGTATACAGTGTGTTTCTTGCCTACAGATTGTTTTTGATGGAGCTTCGTATGTTCATTATTATAGATCATGATATGTACATGTACCTAGATCTAAAAGAACATGAATTACATGGACGACTGCAAATATCTAACATTTACTATTGCTTCTTGTTTCACAATAATATGGCAAAACCAATTTTAAACTCTCCCAAACATCAGTGTCCTTCATTCGGCCCGATGAAGTTGTTAAGACTGACAGACTTGGTTCCTATTGGTATCTGTAAATATTCTGTTTGTAATCAGTGTCTATAATTCAAATCAATTATAATCTTCATCATATGTGGGCTGTGTAGGATGAAATGTTTAGTAGTAAAACGGCGATACCAATGTAACAATGATGCATTATACTTTGAGCATATGCCATTGTAATTGTGGTGTGGAGAATATCCTGTATATTGTGTGAGCAATAATGAGGCAACTCCTAATGTGGGTATTGCCTGGTTTACTGAATAATTTATCACCTGCAACATATTTTGTGAATATGAGCATGCTGTCCAATTACATAGTATCATTAGATTAGCATACACGCGCTCCATATGAGTTTACAGCGCATGTTTATAACTAATCACATTTAACTCAGTATTAACAATTCATGTGCCGCTCTTTTGTGGTATTGTCATTAAATTCAGGTTTTGGAAACACCAGTATTATACCCGACTTTGCTGTATTGAGTGCATTGGTACACGATTTGTATGTGTTACTCCATTTTATATACGTCTATTTTGTGACTGTTGTACTTCAGAGAAATTAAACTTGTTTGTTTTGAATGAACAGTGTGTGTTGTATTGTTTTTTTCATCAGCTCGACACGAATTATATAGTCCGAGCACAAATGTTATTCCACTGCCTTTTGGCACACCCCAAATTTATTTCCGTTGACACTTGTTCTAAAATTATTCAAAAGGGTTTAGTAAAATGCTAAAAGGTTTTGTGTTTTTAAATAATGTGCACATTTATAGAAATTTTCAACGTTTCCAAACTTTTTACTTGGTTTTAATTTGCCAAAATGAGTATGTAAGCAAACGTGTAAGTTTTTAAAACGACATTTTATGGGTTTTTTCTTCTATTCTAATATTCTAAATTACAAAATAAGCAATGATAATGCTGGACAGACCCTTGGGAATTTCTATGAACTGTTAATAAAACCACATTCTCTGTTGTCATTTTTCTACATACAGCACATAATTCTAATGTTACATCGTACAATCCCAAATGGACAAAGGTAGCTACAGAAACTTGAGTAGCATTTTTGAGGGCAATACAAGAAATATTGACTGTCTGGTATCTTGCATGCAACATGCAACAGGTAAGTGGACTAAAGAGCAATTTTTGACACATGCAAATTAGTTTGCAGTAACCCGAGCACATCTTTCAGCTTTTTCTCGTAACTTCAGCATTTTGTAGCGTATTGACTTCCTGTTCATGGTTTTAAGCAGAAGTCAGCAAATCTATACGTAGCATTTTTTTAAACCACGAGAGAAGCCAGCAATGTCCTACAACAAGCAGAATTTTGTAGGATGGCTAAAACGTATATCCCTCATTGATTGCAGTCCCTCTTTTGTAGATCTGCTTTCCAGCAGTCCCTATCCAACCTTTACCAGAACAGCCTTGATGAACAACCTCAGCAGGTGTCTTCTCGGACAGGTGAGATAGAAAAAACATCACTTTGATATCTACTGTATATATGCCATGTCATATTTATCTTTTTTCTAATGCAAGCTTACAGCTCACTCGTGTCATAATTTCCAGCTGTTCACGTTAGGTACTCCCGTGATTTCATTACCGTATTGTATGTTATAAAGTGAATTATATATTGCAGACTTAATTTTACGTCCTTCTCATCTTATGTGTTGTGTAACAAATAAACTGTACTGCCCGATTGGTTCGCAATCTGACTGTCATAGTTTAGAGCATCGATTAGAGCAGTGCTAAGACCAACTTAAGGGGTTCACTCACAAACTCTCTCACTTCTACTCCAGACTGCAGGACTGAAGAAGACCGAGCCCTCTACGGTGATCTGTGCGCGTTTGTCCACGGATTAAATCGCTTTAGGTAGGAATTATCGTAGCAGATATATGATTTTTTAAAGATACCTTATGTCCAAAGACGTTCAAAATGCACACGGCACACACACTACACACGCACCTGTTGACCCACATGGTTAAGAAAGGTCAAACCACTAAAGATTCTGTGAAATGGAATAGCTTGTGATTTATCCTGAAACTGTCACTGTGCTACAAAGTATTCAAATCTTCAAAAAAAACTTTTGTATATTTTGAATATTCAGTTGTAAGGGTAGTAATGGTGTAACTAATGGTTTGGACATCACACACTATCGTCACAAGTGCTAGATTCTCCAGAGATAGTTGAAAAAGGCAATGTAATATACATGTGCTTCACACGACCGCCATGGTCATGTAGATATTTGTACATGTACAGAACACTTTCTATGGACATTGAATGTAAAAGAAAAAGTTATTCAATTTATCAAAATGCTAATGGACTTCCCACATAAAAGCACCTCATTTGTCGGAACAGTTTACTCTACTTTTTGCTTTTTTAAGGTCGTACAAAAGGCTGCCGACCCACATTACTGGACAGAAGAGGTCCTGGGATGCGTTGGTTAAGGTCAGCAAACCATACACTCTACCTGTACTTGTATTAATAAGACTATAAGTCACGCTCCACTAAGCACGTTGACTCGTTTGGGGCTACCGACTTAGGTCGACTTCACCATAGAAAAGTTGCAATATTACTAGAGTAAAACCTCTCTATTAAGACCACTCAAGGGACTGGTCACAAGTAGTCTCAGTAGAAAGGTGGTCTCTTTATGGAGGATCGCGGAGGTATCTTTATGAAGTTTGGGACGGTGGAAATTGGTTGGTCTTATTATAGAGGCAGTCCCTCTACAGAAATGGTCTTAATATGATAACCCCACTGTATGTAAATCTATTCTATGAATGGACACAAAAAACAGCTGTGTTTTTTGTGCGCAAGAAAAGCGTTATCTCAGTTATTTGCCCGTATTGCGGTCTAACAATTTGTATTGATAACAATTTTCAAATACAACCCCTTTTCATCTGCAGGGCTTAAACCGACAGCGGTTCGGTAAGCGTTGGATTGCCAACACGCACCCGTGCGCCACCGCGTGCAAAGACCGAGACCGACAAGCCGAGAAGACCTGCATTTCTGGATGCATGGAGTACTTGCACTGACTATTGCAGCAATCGTGGGCGTGACTTAGAACTTACTTGAGGCTTTAATGTGTATTTGTATGCGGTGGGGTGTTTAAGATATGAATATGTCAATTGATATTCAATATTGATAAACTTTGATTATATTTCTTGGGGTATAGATTTCTTGCTATATTCCATGGCAAACGCGCACGTGTACTCATAAACGGAACTGGGCTGATTTATTTGGATATTAATAGCGTGGTAAATATTTCAAATCTGCTTGCTGTCTACGTAGATTTTTTTTAATAATATGATAGTGAAATATTAGTAAATGAGACCAAATGTTGTGAAACCTCTCGATTTTATTGTCATTGCATTTATCGAGTTATGGTGTTTTTATGTCAATAATAATGATGTATATGATCTTGTATGGGCTTGGAGCATTTCCATATTTGTTAGACGCTCGTGCATGTATCTTTACCATCATCAAGTCTTCAAAGCTATGGGCCTTATAATTTGATGTGCCTTAATGTATTATCATCTCGTCTCCTGATTCTTCAGCGATATGCAGTTTCGCCATGTTCATATTTTGATTGTTTTTAATAATATGTATAATCTACCGGTTGAATGTGTTACTACATGTATACATACGTATTTTGCGATGGGTTTATTCTCTGTGTTTGTCAGTCAATTTGTGAAAAAAAATGTTCAACAATATTTTTATTGATAAAGAGGAATATTTATCCCACCTTCACTCTAGATATAAAAATGCAGAAACAAACATGAATTACACAAAATGTCCGACATGCATTACTGTTTAAAAGATTACGGCCACCATGGCAATGTTGGTGGCTGAAATACTACTTATAATGAATCTGAGATACGCCTAGCAGTTATCTTATTTGATTTCTCTTTCGTGCATTCTAAAGCACTCCATATTGTTTGAGGTATATTGTAGTCAGCTGTGTGGACCAACTACGATGTCTCTTTCTTCAAAAAAGCATGTGTTTCTTATAATAATGTTTGTAGAAATTATTTAGTTTGCAGCGTGGTACTAGCATATCTGCTTTTCATGTTGATAATGGTATTAAATATTTTAAAACTTTATACAGAAAATCACTTCGTAATTTTCATGGTCGTAAATGTGATAACTTATTGGTACAGAACAGTGTATCTAGTGTTCATTCTATATTTGACTAGTCATTCTGTCACATGGCAGAAACACAGCTTTACTTAAGAACTGATTTTCTATGTATGCATTCACTATGTATGCATGTATATTTTTATTTTTATATTTCACCTCTTTCAAAATATATGGAATTTCATGTTCTCAAATAAATTATCTCATGTTATTTGTTAACTGCTGCTGTTCAATCTGCTTATTACAATGGCTGTTTATAAAATGAAGACAGATTTTTTGACTTACTTTATGATATATAGAAATAATAATAAGTAGTGGAAGATCACCAATTACGTAGTTTGTAAAATCACACTCCAAAATCTGGATGCATTGGCCATGGCTATTTTAAAGAGTTGTAAATTAGATTGCCATACAATGTATTGAAACAATATGTCAAATGTGTGTTAGCAATTTTGTATTAAACTATTTTTCTTCTTCTTGAGTTTCAATTATTATCATCCCATTTAAATTGACTTAAAGTGACCAATTAATTAATCATACGATTAAATTGGGTCGATTACGTATAGCTAAAATAATTCTTTATCGTCAATACAATTCATCTAGACAATTAGTGTATATCACGATATCTTAATATTGGCCATTCAGTTACTGAACTTTATTTTTCTACCCACACTTGCATTTATAACCAGAGATAGTGGTCTTTTCGGGCAGTTGTAATAATCAGATTTAATGGAATATCTCCAAATTTATGAAATATGTTATGACGGGGTTGTGCCCTTATAATTATGTATAAAGACTTCCTATGATATCTCAGAGAATTTAATTAAATACAACAGTCATTTCCTATAGTTTGCTATATACATAGCCCTGGTATTGAGAATTTAGCATTAAATTCTGTATTAATTTAGTTTCATTCATGTATATGCACTTCACTTGCTGATTTTTTACATGGAACCTCGCAAACTATGAATACACTTTTAAACTCTAAACTTCTGGCTACAGCAAAATGCAACGAAAAACAAAAATTCTACCTACATGTATTATGGTAGAAATGTGCTTGATAAATAGATGTATATAGGAGAGAGGTTTGAAAAAATACTAGAATTACACGCATTAAATATAATACCACAGCAATGAACATATTATATTTTTCTCTCAATCATGACCCATGTCACGGTAAAATCAACGCGTCCAACCCCAACCTCATAACTGCAATGGGTTATAATAATATTACTGTTGGCACCTTCAAATATGCATGTATACCGTATGCTAAAATAACATACACACTAAAGGTGCACACGGGTATGACGTAACATGCCCCTTGTTAATTATTGAAAGGCGATCCATACCACTATGAGCGTCACACTACCTACTGTCTTTGTTTGTTTGTTTTCTTGTTGTCGTGGAGACTTTTTGTACACACTCCACGGCACCCCGCAGTTGGTAACTCCAGTTGTTCTTCTGCGGCTGGATTACATCTTTTGTACGCAATACAAAGTAAGTGGGATATTTTATTTTATTTTTAAGTATGTGAAATAGAAATAGGTTGATGATCCTAATGGTCGTTCCCGTTGTTAGCAGGAAAAAAACTACTTGTCCAGAATAAGAACAAAGATAAACTTATTGATAAAACGGGAATCAAATTAAACCTAAACCAATTATAATCAAGGTTGCAGAATTTTATTGTTAAGAGGCTAGGTCTTAAATTGAAAATGTAATAGTAAATGTGCGAAAAGTATTTGCACATTCCACCGCTAAATAGATGCATTACATGTAGGGTTGTGTTATAAATTCATAACATAGTTCAAGTTGTCGAGGTTTTTTAAGATATCAAAATATATATAGAATATATCATGTAATCTTGTATAATTTAATTTAAGGTCGATATGTTGCGATTAATAGAAAATATCAATATATGAAATTACATGAATTGAGTTATGAATGTGTTTGGAAATGAACGTACCCTGCTTTTTAGATACAAGCGTCTATTCCTATCGTTTATAACTAAAGCTAGTGTCAGGCAGTTCCGTATTTTGAGACCGACTCATATGCGGTATTGTAATGACATGTTGTCTTTTGCCAGACTTTTTTCTTCTTTTTTTAAAGTAAGATGTGTGTTTTTTAGTTATATATTTCTGAATTCCTAACGTACAGAAAATAAAATCGTGGATGAACTTCCTAGATTGTGAGACTCTGGCTTTAAACCAGTTTTACACACCAGCGATCGTAGCGAACCCTTCCAACACAGCCACGTGCAGTGTCTCAAGTTCTCAACTTAATTGGGCGTTATGAGGCAAAATTTAACTTAGTAAAATGTGTGTTGCGACGATTGACAAAACCAAACGAACGGTTACTGGTATGTGCGAATGTTCTACGATCCCGAGACGCAGCATACCTATTTGCAACCAACTTTAACAAAACACAATATTCGTCAAAAGCATTTGAACATGCTCAAAATTTCCTGACGAAATTGCCAGTTTGCCAGTGCACGTTAGTCCACGTAGGTGGAATCCGTAATGTGTATACTAGTTTATTTGTTTAACTAAATATAAAAACATCTTCTTAATAATAGTTTGGTTGTATACATTAAATTATCTATAAATATACCGGTTTGATGATATAGTTGAAGCAAAGCAATAAAATTAACTCTTACCTTACATATTGAATAGATACTTTTATGCGTCACAATAAATATGTTTCAATAACATGTATTTTTCACATGGTACTGACTTAATGGCATGAAAAGTATACGTTGAATCATGTTGTGCTATCGGCAGTCTATTCCTCTTGCATATATGTGACCTTGTGACCTTTCACCTATTGCAGCTGTGACCTTGTGACCTCGCAAGAGCATGGCGGATAATCAAGGGTACTCCGGGGAGCAGCAGCAGCAGCAGCAGCAGCAGCAGCAGCCGCCCGTGACCAGTCAGCCCGGTCATGTGATCAACATCAACCAAACGGTAGTACAGCCGCACCAACCAGACTAAACTTTAAAAACTCATTTGACCGTATCATAGCCACATGTGCACCGTCACGGTCTAGTAGTCACATCACAGTTACGTGGATAGCTGTAGACTGGACGGGGGCGGGTATTGTGATTTTGTCGTTTGGTTTGATTTACGAGGGGTGCTCAAGTTTTTTTTAAAAAAACGGTTGTTCTACAATGGGGTATTCTGTCGCCATCAAGACATATTTCATCTAAAAATCATTGTTTATCCCTGTGGTGTTGTGCTTGAAATTACCGTTCTTTAAATATCATATATAAATGCACCAGTATCGGATATGTAAGTCAACATAGGGGTTTGGTTGTTAAAACCCCTTTGGAAATGAAAGCACACATCATTTCCC
>CM032666.1:28630407-28712907 GCA_019095985.1 Streblospio benedicti | reverse complement strand
AGATGGACCGTGAGATGAAGCACCAGGGCGTCTGGCCCGGCCGATACTAGGCGGCGCCACTGGACATTTCTAAGACGTGATGTCATTGAGGAAGCACACAAGCAACTTTAGAGCAGTGCACACCCATCCTGTATAGATTTAGGGAACAATCATAAATAACGATACCGGTGGGGGGGTCGTCTATTTTGGGGGCCACGAAGAAGAAGTTAACTGCCCCCCCAACCCTCAATCAACACTTTAAAAAGTAGAGTGACCCCCCCCCCCCCTCCCCCACTAAAGCAAAAGTCATCTACATATTCATTGCATTTTTTGACAATTGCTAAAAGAAAATGTTTGAAAAATATACTGCAGTGTGATAAAAAAAAGTTCAGCGACACCCTCCCCCCTCCCCTCCAATGAAAAGAATCAGAAAAGTTGGACGTCCCCCCCCCCCCCCCACACACACACACACGCACACACCTTCTTGAACGACCCCGCCCCCTCCCCCGGGGGGGGATCATTACTTATGATCGTTCCCTTATTTTCAAACCATCGTAGCATAGCTATTTATGAAACAACAATAGTGTTTGCGGTGTCAAAATAAACCTACCTACCTACCTACTTATATTTTCGTAGGATAAACACACACATGATCTATGGTGCATTTTGTTATGCACACCAAGGCCATACTATGCAATTTGAACTCTGTTTACATCATTTTGTTTACATTATATTTTAGGAGAACTTTTCTTTTACCCTTTGATACCGGGAAAACAATCGTGTTCATGTTAGTAATATTAGTTGGCAGTTGCTTGTAACCTTTTTTTTTTTTTTTTTTTTTTTTAATAAAACCAGACGGGATAGGCGATTGATGATTGATACCTATGGGAAAGGTGTGCACTGGTCTAGCAATGGATTGTTAAATATTGTGATACTTATAACTAAACAACTGTTATAACCTCTGTTATTCTGTGATATCTTATCTTGCAATTGTCTTTTTAAATTGTCTTAATGATCAGCCGATTGAGATTGTCTCAGGTAATAAATATCTTGGTATAATAATTCAAAATTATTTCGCAGATGAATGCGACATAGATAGACAACAAGTAAAAGCACTCTACAGTGTATGTCAGAGGCAATTTGCTCATACGAAAATTCAGCAAGTGTACAGATGCCGTTAAATGCAACTTATTTTAAACGTATTGTCATAATTCCTATGGTTTGACTTTATGGTGTAATTTTAAGCAGTGTTTTTTAAAAGTATAAAGTTGCTTTCAATAACATTTATCGGAAATTATTTCATGTACAACTTGGTGATAGTGTTTCACATTCGTTTGTTATTAATAGACGTGATAGTTTTAACGTTTTAACGAGAAAAAATATCTCTGGTTTTAAGAAAAGACTGTCGACTGTAAAGAAAATTGTCTAATTCAAAATATAATTAATAGTAATTTTTTCATTCTCTCTTCTGCATTATACAGAAGTTGGAATGATTTGCTATACTTGTGATGTATTTTATTATCTTTTATTTTTATTACTATGGACTGTATGTCTGAATTAAATGAATAAATAAAATAAATGAAATAAATAGATAAATAAAACTACTTTGAAGTATACAATACATAAAATCATAAAATAATAAAAGTATTACACGGATCGTGGACTTTCTTATTTTACATTTTACGTAACATGGTAAATTGTAGATCTACTAGTACGTGAATTTAAATATTTACATTCGTAACTGCTGAAATATGGCAACCGAAGTGTGGAAGAGTTTAATGTTACCTTCTCCTTCTATGTGATGTATTAGCAGCTATTGTACGTATACATGTATGTCTTTATTTATTAATTTTATTGAAATTCAATTATTACAAATTTAATATACTCATGGGTGGGGGTAAGCAGCAGAGTTCATGGATGCACTTCTGTTAAAATGACGATACACTCTCCTCGGTATGAAAAATCACAAACAAATGTATTAAATATGTCTGATTAAAGTATGACACTTTTGCCCAAAACATGACATTCTCATCGTCGGCTTTCACGGGTTGATCATTCACACTGCCTTTACAAGTCCTTGATCATATCAACGCATATTGCCGTGATATATGACGATGGACATTCTTTACTGCAGCTTACCTAAAGCAATTATGACCCACTTTTTTTCAAATCGAATTGGTTTTTAGGTTTACTTTTGATAAGTTAGCGACTATTCAGTTTTTATCACAGGGTGGTAGATCTCTAGTAGGAGAATTTTAGGGCGGGCCATGACCTTTTTTTTTTTTTTTTTTTTTTTTGGGGGGCTATCAATTTTTTCACACACTTTTGAGGGGGGCTATTAATTCACAGAAAATTTACCCTTATTTTTTTAGAGTATCTGTACTAAAATCCACTGTTTTTATACTATGGATTGGATATCCATCAAATAGGGTTAGAGTTAACTGACAATGATTGCGTTAACTGTTGGGTGTGTGTGTGAGGGGGGGGGGGTCATCAATTTCTAACACATGAAATTCAGTGGGGGTTGCCAATTGTTTCACAGAGAAACAGAGGTGGGCTATAATTTTTTTCACAGCATTTTTTTTAAATACTCCTAGTGTCCTACCCCACCCTGTCATAAATACTGAATGGTCCCTTAGATATGTATTTTTGGTAGTGCTTTTCTGCTGCCGAGTTCAAAATTTTGATAAGTGTATTGAAATTTGAGACTGTAGCCTTAAAATCAGTTT
Organism: Streblospio benedicti; assembly: GCA_019095985.1. NCBI lineage: Eukaryota > Metazoa > Annelida > Polychaeta > Spionida > Spionidae > Streblospio > Streblospio benedicti. Next base: position 28,710,199 of record CM032666.1, on the reverse strand, counting down.
ATAATAAATACATTAGGATTATGAGTTTATTCCTTTGTTTGTTGAAACAAGATAAGAATAGTTTATTTGCGCTAAATCATAACGCAAACAGCAAAAAAGTGGTAAAAATCACAACGGAAACAGCACTTTGTCGCTCTTCAATTTTACGTAGAGGAGATAATCAAATAAAGATGGCGGCCTCCATACCCCCACTTCCACAACACTTAAAATCTTTACAACATTACCTGAAAACAGCCACTGAACATGACAAAAGAGACCCCGTTGTCGCTTATTACTGTAAGTATATTCTGGAGAACAATTCGCTATAATGTGACTGATGGTCAAGCTAGCATTGTTGGGGAATAAGTGTTTGTGTATAGAGTCGGAAGTGAATCACTGTCAACAAAATAAACATTCCAACATTGGCAATTCGAAATGTGAATCCAGAGGATTCCTGACAGGAATAACCTGTCAATTTGTGATTGTGAGTCTGTGTTTTCTATTCGTGTTAATGATGCATGACATCACATATAGTCGCACATACTGAATAGAATGCTAAGAACTTGTAATTACAATGCTGAATGCAGACACTGGGTAATGGGGCTCATCAGATGTGTAATGACTAGAATCTAGATCTAGTAGATCACACACCGACATAAAGAGCTCGATCTGCAGACTGGAGGAAAGGAGACGCAAACTATAACCGTGCCTCTTTTTATATATTTGTTCGTGGACAGGTTGCCATCACACCACAGGACGTAGGTCTAAAGAGTTCCGATGGACGGACATGGGCTGCCCATAGGCATAAGTTCAGGGAAAATGAAATGAGATCTGGCAGGACGAAATTTTTAATGGTCTACCGCACCATTCCTGATTGGAATATCCTTTCTGCTGACACAGCGGAGGCTGGCTCTTTCACTATCTTCAAGAGCTGGCTGTCCAAACTGTGTCCCTAATTTTACCAGCAATAAGGCACTGGTGCCTATGAGCATTGCTCCCGGCCAGTAAAGACTAGAGCTAGACTATAGAATCATGTTAGGTCTACAATTAGGCTTGATCTTTTCTATAGCAAAAATGAAGTATTTATTCCTCAATAGATATTTATTGGTTAGATTTACTGCAATCATCAATGCATTGACTAGACCTAATATATATGGTAATGGATAAGGCAATGCATTTGGAAGTGACCGCTTATGACTTCAACCATTTATTATTACAATGTACATCTTAACAAGTACAACCTCATTTAACCGCACACATTGGAAAGCTGGATGGATATTCTGAAAATCGATATATCTGTATGAGCGATGGGGTGGGGGAAACTACGTAGGTATGCAATAACGAGTAATTTAATATGGAAGATAATAGAAAATATTCAAGACATGCCTTGTAGAACCAACTCATCCATCATATATCTTTTTGAGTTGAAGTTGTATATCGTAAACCAATATTACTATGATGATAATTCGATTGTCATTTTATGAGCTGTGCATTTGACATACAACTACATTTTGCTATAGTATTAAATGAAGCTAATGCTTTCGTTCATTGCGTACTAGTGGCCTGGTTACTGTAGTTACACTGCATTAGATCACGTGATCCTCCACCGTCATTTGGAAGTTAGATATTGTATTTCAATATTCCTATAATGATATTTCAATTGAACATCATTTAATATTATCTTTTGTACAAGTAACAAAGCTATATTTTGTGATGATTATAATTAAAATGCATGGTTTTGATGTTACTGACCAGAACAAAGCAATAGCTGAAAGCCTCGATACGGTAAATGGAATTATTTGGATTATGGATATTCCTTTAAGCTAGGTTGTATTTTGTCTAGTGGTATGAGTCCGATTGAGTCGTTATGAAATTCAATATAGTAACCCCCATAAAAGTTATCTTGATCGGAGCATACTTTCAAATTTAACCATTCCATTTGCGCATCCCATCCTCCCAGGCACCATATATTGACATCTTTCTGTTTTCAGGTCGTTTTACCGCCCTGCAAAAGGCAATGGAAATCGACAAAAAGTCACCAGAAGCCAGAGCTTTCCTCATGGGAATGATGGATGCATTAGAAAATGTAGGATTTCAGCTATTGCAAATATAATTATACTGTTACAATGTCATATGATTGTAATTACTACAATTTGTGGGTAAATATTAGAATCACTTTTTAAGCAATTCATTGTAACAAAAAAAATCATCTTACAATCTCCCCATACATGTATGTGATTATTTAGATGAAACAAGAGCTTGGTGATAATGAAGCAATAAAGAATGAGATGGTCGGTCAAGCTCATGTGGAAAACTATGCCCTCAAATTGTTCTTGTATGCAGATAATGAAGACCGAGGAGGGCGATTTGGGAAGTAAGTGTTATAAAAGTACATATTTACTGCCACATTTTGCTACTTTTCTTATAACCAGAAATCTAAAAATTTTTTAACTAATTTGTAATTTACCTTTATTCTGAACTGTGATATTTTACTATTATATGCATTTTATGCGAAATAAACTGAAATTTATAATTTTTTCACCTCCAGAAATGTTGTGAAGTCGTTTTACACAGCAGGAATGGTGATGGATGTGTTGGCCACATTCGGAGAAATATCAGAAGATGTAAGTCAAGTCACAAGACACATAAAACTTTTCAATTCAACAGTCAAAAGTAGACACTTTATAAAATAAAATGATTGTCTTTTTACAAGTATAGATAATATTTATCTCGATCCAACTAATTTCTTTTTTTAGTGACTTGCCATACCATGCAGTATTTTGAATATGCTAGCTTTTATTATTTAAAGATCTTTGAAAGTTGGTGAAACAGTTCTATGAAAGTTGTATTGACATTAGAAATGTGTTTTTTTTTTTAAAAGATTGAGAAGAATCGTAAGTATGCCAAGTGGAAGGCTGCGTACATCCACAACTGTCTCAAGAACGGCGAGACTCCACACGCAGGCCCGCTAGACGAGGAAGGTGGGGAGAACGGTTATGATGACTACGGTAGACGTGTGGACATGCTTGCAATGTTCTTTTTATTTCATTCAGTAGTTGATTTAGACCACCCTTTAACAATGCCTCTTTCTCATATTAATTCTTTATTTTTGTGTTTTTAACCATGGTTCATTTAAGTCTTACTACAGACAAAACATAAACATTGCTTTTTTGACGAGTTTGTTATTATGCTGACTATTGTCGATGTGTTAACATGCTTGCTCCTTAATTGTCAGTTGTTGGGTTTAGTAGGATTAGTTCTTGATATATTTTTTTTTTGTCATGAAATCAAGGGTTATTTTTAGTTTGTGTAGTTATTTTTTATTGTTGCATATTATTTTTCTTATAATTATGACCATGGTCTAAAAAACATTCAAATATTTTATTGTTTATGCCACTGTCTATCATTTAGAATATCAAATATGGTGAAGCTGAAATGATTAAATTTTTTTTCTATTTCTATGGGCATGAATTTTGTATGAAATAAGAGGATTTTTTGCAGCAGGACAGCAGTATAACGATTTTTGAAATATTTATATTAGGTTTTCATTAATACGTAATCTCATTTGTTCATTATCAAGATTTTTTTACGCAGTGAGTACGGACATGAGCATGGATTTATGACATATTTTTCCACATACTTTTGCAATTTGTTAATTTAGACATCACAGTAATAACCAACAATTTTACATACTTGCTAAAATAAATTTAGAAAGCATAGCTTTTGAAAATATCGATAAGAATTTTATGAATATTATTAATTTTTCATCCCATGATTTTAGTTTGCATTTGATTCCAACTGAGCCACATGTCAAATGAATATGATAAACCCCCCTCATTACTTACAAGTTTAGTTTGGTTCAGGTGATGCCAGTGCCTCTGGGGGATTCGGCTTCGACCCTTCTGGGCCGGGACCCAGCAGTCAGCCCCCTCCTCCCGCATCTGCCTCCTACGGACCTCCCCCCACCTCGAATCAGCCCCCTCACCCTCAAGGCTTCCCTCCGGGGGCTGGGGGGTCCACGGGGTCCTTCCCAATGGCTCCGGGCCCCGCACACACCCTCCCGTCACCCCAGCGAGCACCGTATGCGCCGGCCAACACGCCTCAGGAACCGCCGGCCGCGCCACACGGAGCCCCAGCCACCCCCACATGGGCGCCGCCTCCACTCACAGGTACTCGTAGGTTTAAAAAATGATTTATATGAAGTTTTATCATTCGTTCTCATGTAATTGCATTGGTTATCAGGATCCCGCGAAGTATCCGATAAACCGGAGAGGGTTATCACTCTATACTATGGTTATCATGCTTGTACTCAGCTGGACTACTTTTTTTTCGCATTTTTCAAAACAGTGTTGTTACAGAGATGTGAACTTACGTTTTTTCCCCGTATTTTTACGACTTTTGACCCCTGAAAATTCATTACGTACGGGACATTGGTTTATTACGGGATTTTGCTAGGGTCAGAGAAATATGTAAAACTTGTAATTTTTTCTTAAAATACCAATATTTTTGCTCGCAAATATGGGCGCAGCCATTATTAAATGTACTTGATTGAACTACGCATCCGTGTAAGGCTTTCACCGGCTTGCAAAAATGTACTCGATTGAAATGACGTGCTGTAACATTTTAGTCTTGATCAGCGAGGCCCAGTTTATACGTGCGGTAGACAGCCTCAATGACCGAGACTAACTGTTTCTGCTGGTTGTCGTAATGTGCACAATGCACCTACACCTTCAACAAGACCTGTCAACTGCATATGATAGTGAAACTGATAAGAATTATTGAAAATATGTGAATTTGTGCGTTCTCCAGTAATGTATGGGTGCAAAAATACAGGGACAAGTATTCAAGAAAATACAATGATATCACTGCATTGAAAAAAGAGTGTGCATCACGCCCGATATTGGGTGATTCTAGTATCAAGCAGTTATCTATTTTTAATCACGATGACTGCTTCAAATGCCATTTGATGGACTTGCGTGATAAAGCGAGTGACAGTGAGGTAAATGGCAAATGCTTGTTTAATCTAACTCTAAATATTTATCAAATCTTATTGGATTTTGATGATCTTTTTTTAATTGATTCTAGATTGTTTTCCAGTTATTTTTTGTCATTCTTCTTACATTAGTTTACAGTACTAGTGAATATACTAGTATTGCCCTTATTATTGTTTATTATAAGTAGAAAAACATTAAGATTTTATTAAGATTTTTATATTTTTTATTAAGATTTTTGCTTGAAAATTAAGATTTTTCATGCCTGTGATTAAGATTTTTAACGTTGACGGGTTCACATCTCTGTTGTTATTATTAAGAAAAGAATAACTGGGTGAGCTTGTAATATGGAACAGAAAATGAATTAAAGTTGTAGTAATTTAATATAATGTAAAATAACTCCATAAATAAAAACCCGCTCATACCATCAAAATATTGTTTTTAGTGCGAAACAAAGTTAAAGGCACGAATATCCTTATCATGTGTCACAAATTTTTCTTTAATTTATGTTCATATTTTGTGTGCCTACAGGTGGCGTTACTTTGACCGTGGAGCACTTCAAGAAAGCCACCAAGCTGTGCAAGTACGCTACGAGTGCCATGCAGTACGAAGACGCCAAAACCGCAGTGGAAAACTTGACGAAAGCCATCAATATACTTACTACTGGGTCAGAAGGCTGATGATAATAAAGTATCCAGTAGTTCGTTACTAGGACTTGGCAATTGTTATATTATATTGTAAATATTTCATGTAAACTTTGTTTAGCGAGAATCTAACTCAATGTGATGTATTTTTCTGAATCATCAGTAGAATATATTTGTTTTTATTTACATATCGGATATTCAAAGAACAAGGTATGGTAATAAAAAAAGTGTTTAAGGAGTTATGATTATGGATTTAAAATTTTAAAAACTACATTTCTATTGTTATCAGGACAGTCTGGTAAATGTATTGAGAACGTTGTGAAAATTATCACGTGTGCAATCTATTATGGGAATAAGTTAAAATTGTAGCTCTGTAAGTATGTAAACAAGAAAAGCTGCATTCTAATCCTTAGAGTAAACAGAATCTGGTGTGATGTGAATGTACCCCTGGTAAAGCAGGATGCATTGGCTGAGAATTTGTGATACATGTATTGTGGTGTAATTTCATGTCTGTGTGCAGTAAGTAGTTAATCATTCTTTTAATTGGTTGAGTATATAACGATTTTGATATCAAGAATAACATTCATATTGAATAAAACAGGCAATTCTATAAGCAAAAATCCTAGTTTGTGTTTGCTGTATACATTATGACTCGTTAATTTCAAACTCTGATGATAATTTGGATTTATAGATAACTCAAACAAAGACATTATTCAAATTCCTTTACATTATGAATCAAGTAGAACTCAAAATTTTGAATATCAACTGGAATTGTTGATGGACACACTTCCACTTAGAGTAAAACAGGTCGGACTAGTTACCAGTGATAATTACAGTAGTTAAAATTTTATCTGCATGCGAATAAATCTGTTCAATTGGTTTATCAATTGGTCTACAAGTAAATAAGCAGTAATTCTTAAAATTTATACTTAATATATTTTGATAAAGAACTGGTGCTATCCCTTGCCCCAGATATGCCACGGACAGCGAACAATCTGCCCCCTTATCCAAGTTATGGCTGATGTGTGTACCATGCGCACCAGCAACACTAATAAGTAGGTCTCCAGCTATTGATCATTACGAAACAATTCTTGAAAACTTATTTTTAAAGTGTAAATATAAAAAACAGACTTTTAAAACACATTCACATATGGAAAGATGGCTTTCATAAAGAATTCTGTAATGATAACAATGTTAACTGACAATATTGGTATCTTCTTATTCAGACAATGTTATATGTATTTTGTTCTCCACATTTCTAATAGACATTTCTAAAACGAAGCACATTTATCAAATAAATATCTAAAACCACATGCATACAGTATACGATAAGGAAAATCTAGAACAATAGCTACATAATAATATAACAAAATACTACAGCATAATGTATCAATAGCTAAATCTTAAACTGGGAATTACAACTGCAAGTAAAACCCACGCCCTTTTCTTACAATGCACACATGTACATGTGAATTTTATTTGATAAATACCATCAGATTATGATATTATAGAGGAAAGAATCATGTTGTATAATCAGGTGTGTCATATACAGTTTGTACACAATAATACAGTAACAATGATCAACTTTATGCTATAATTAACATATTTGTGTATTTAATAACTAACATTACAATAGCAAGGAAGTCAATGTCTTTTTCAAAACTACTAATCTGTCTTATGCTAACTGATCAGCAACCGTCAAGTTACAAGTACAAATTGCATTAATGTAAAATTTTCTGGTCTTTTCAGACTGTCGCTGCCATCACTAAGTGGCAGCATTATTCATATCAGTTGTGAGGTTTGATTGCATGTTTGCTATTGCTCGCTCGTACGAAACCCATGAGGTCCCTTAAGTACACCCACACCTTTTCTGAAAACCTAGATGTGCCAGTAGTGTCCACCCTAGGTCTTAATAGACTCAGGGGTCGCAGTGTCTGTCATCCAGGCGGCTTTATCTGTCTTCAGCACAAGCCGGACTTTGAAAATCCTTTTGCTTCAACTGATGCTAACAGCAAACAAACTCTATTTGACTAAGTGTGTAACACGTAGCGGAAGTCTCTGTTGTGCATATCTGTAGTTTCTTCCATCCTGATAGCATCCCGTTATAGACAGGAGGCTGACTGTGGTCACATTTAGGACGTCCGAGAGGCAGGCGTCTGTGTCCAGGATACTATAGGATCTACCGCCCAGTAGCAGGAATGGCCGCCCCACTGGGAGTCTCTGTGAAGTTAAACAAAATCTATGCATAGCTCCTATAAAGGTTCCAGAGGTACAGTCATCTAAGTATAGATACAAAGAAGGAGTCTTGATCATCACAACATACACTTAGCTAAACTCTATTTGTTATCCTGTTGTGAATCAGCATACTAATTTAAAATCTCTACACAATGTGCAGACGAACCCCGACGAATAGTCCTACTCTCAATAGGAAGGTGGCGGCCAAATATATGGAGGTTCATGGTGGAATCTGTACACAGGTCGTCCTACTGTTACTTGCCAAACTTACCTGTGGTGAGCGTCTCCCCCTCCCTGCCCCGGCCTGGTGCCTCCCCCTCCCGACCGGCTGGGTGTCCCCGGGGTGAAAGGCAGACCGTATAGCGGGGCGGCTCCATGGCGAGGCCGAGGCGCATGGCGCGGGGGTCGCAAGGCGGCTGGGCGGCGACGGTGGTGGCCGGAAACACCTGGCGCAAAAACACGTTACAGTGGGCCGTTGACGGTTATATCAGTATAGGTAAAAAAAAATGAAAGTAAACTTTGCTGTAATGTTGTTTTCGTTTTACGAAACGATGATACATCACTGCCACCTGACGGGCACATGTGTTAATTATTAGACTACACCAAGGTCTCATTGGACTGTTATGCTCATAAACGTAATGCAATACATGGACGTGCATACATAATTTGGAGTGTGTTACGTCTTCTTATTTGGTTAAAACAACTTATTCGATCGCGAAAAAAATCCCTTATCAATTTACATATATATATAGATGTATGATAACATATATAGTCTAATATAGAATGCAATCTAACCAACAAAAAAAAAACAGAAAATGATGTTGCGTGTACTATACTTCTTAGTCAATACAATTGTAAATCACCAATCAGACCTCGTTGACAATCAGACTGTCCTGATGAGTCGGTGACTGCATTGATGTACCACTGACTGCCCTGATGATTTATTGACAATGACTGCACTAATCTCGGGGCACTACTGATTTCAACTCAGAGAGTGCTTGTAAAAACCTGCACTGGTGGCTTTAATATTAATATGCCATGGGGTAGATTGAGTCCACCAGCTATCGATGTTATTGTGTGAACATGTTGCACATATTTCAAACAACAATTTACGATGCCTGTTGGAACTATTGTCGAGCTGTACGGCGAGTTATTTTGCATTTGTGACATACCATGTATATGAATTAATAGTAAACAAATGCAATAATAAAAAACACAATTGTAACAACAAGAGCAAACAAAAACAATAACGACAACAACAACATTTCTAATGAATTCTACACAACAGTCCCGGTATTACATACTTTTTCCTAATGTAAAGGGGTCATCCATATTAATAACTTTGATTTAAAAATTCCAATGGATCCTGCATCTAATATTTGTATAGGAAGCATAGTCCATATACGAAGGTACTTCAATAGAAACCATATATGTATGCGTCGGAGTGGAGAATTTTAATTAACGCTATTGTATCTTACATCACATCTGTATGACAACTGTACAGTGGATGGGAAGGAAATATTGACAAGGTTATTTTTAATCTTATAAAACATAGACAGATTATAAAGTGCTCTTCTATGCTGCAAGGGCAGCCACTTAAGTTTTGTAGTAATGCTATCACTGAAGTTTGAGTTTGGTCCATAATTATAGTCATTCATTACAAAGCGAGCTGCTCTCCGCTGGACAGCCTCTAATTTGTTGATGTTCCGTGATGTGTGAGGGTTCCATGCAGGTGAGTCATATTCTAAATGGGGACGTATAATGGACTTGTATGCGTTTTCTTTTATCTGTGGACTGCACATATGTAAATTTCGATAACAAAGGTTTAATATTTTGTGGCTTTTCTGCTAATGGCGAGGTGAGGTAGAGCACAATGATGGTTCCATTAGGCACCCTAAATTATGTATTAAATCATGAATAATGGAACCCAAGAAGAACCAAATATACATTCAATGTTATCATCATTGCATTAATTTCAGCGAACAAAGGATTGCTTATGTTGTGGCTCCCAAACTCAAATAGCAACAATACGTACATGTAGGGCTGCATTTGTTCAAAATTGACAATGCAGCCAGTTTTCCTTATTATCATTCATAGCTGGGATTCCGAGCATAAGATATGATTTCTGATTTGACTAATGCTCATGTGTGGAGCAATCATGCAACATCACAAAATATTTTCCTCAGGCCAGGAGCAAGGCAAGGAATCGTAAAAAAGGGACCACTAAAGAATGTCGATCCATGTTCTGGACTTTCGACGGACACAATCATTGCATCTTTTTGTACATCAACATCATCATATTACTGACAGGGTGAAGTTTGGACTAGTAAAACCGTACCTTGCAATGCTTGTGTGTATTTGTGGCATGGTATTAACCATGTTTGACACTAGTGTGTTCTGTGTATTTACGTTCCATAGTGTAAACAAACACAAGCCACCTGTAGTTTACGTGAACAAAACACTGATTGAGAATCATATCCTCTCAAAGTTCAAGAGTCACAGATATCTGCACTGCACCACCCAGTGACAGTGTCATGTTGCAGAAGGATGTCACGTGGCACTTTACAAGGATAAAGAATGTACCCAGAGCAAGCTGCCATCTCCCCAGATCAGGGTGGATGCGCAGGAAAGAAGGCTACACAGGTCCATGGTGAGTACACACCCTATCAAGGGACATTCACAAACGTTCTGCCTCACAGTTTTACATCCTCATTAGGATTAGGTTATAGCTTCAGGAATGCCATGTCTATATTTGGGAATTTTTTAATATCAACATTTGAAGAAACATCTTTTCCTTCACATTTGGAGAGCCACTTTCCAATGTACATAGACAAAACCACTAACTCAAGCTGGATCATTATTCAAAGAAGGTTTGATTCTACAACGGATTTCTACAGAGGCTGGCAAGACTACGTTGAAGGGTTTGGCAAGTTCGAGCACAACTTCTGGCTTGGCTTGAAGAACATTCACCTCCTGACAAATATGGTTCACACAGAAGTTTTCATCCATATGGACACCTTCGAAGCTCGCTATGACCACTTCTCTTTGGGGGACGTCTCCACTGGCTATGCTCTGTCCATTGGTGGTTATGGCGGCACTGCAGGAGATTCAATGGTTTGCCCAACAGCAGGAATTGGTAGAAATTTGAATAAAATGAGGTTTAGTACATTTGATAATGATCAAGACGCAAGTGGAGGTCTTAACTGTGCACTTGCTTTCAAGGAAGCGTGGTGGCACAATCACTGCCATTGCAGCAATTTGAATGGTCTCTACCACGGGGTGAACATGCTTCATTTGCAGATGGCATTAATTGGTACACAGCATAGGGACACTATACGTTTATTTTAGTAGACGCAATTAGTTGTAAAACTGTAAAAACTACTTCACTCTATTTTTTATTCATTCACTTGAAGAGGCCATGATCATGCGAAAATGTGTGATTTGAATAAATTTTGCACTTTTTTAACTTTATAATCTGTTTTAATACGATATGGTACCAGCAGCTCCAAGAACCTTTTATGCCGCTGATTTAGTCAATAACTTCGTAAATTAAGATGCAAGACGAAAATTTTGTATTCTTTATGAAACACGTTTGGAAAGATATATCAGATTTTACAGCTCCGAAACGTCAAAAGGCGACTACTTCTCCCCTGGGACAACTTGGGGCCATAATCCTAATGGTCTGCATTCGAAGCTGTACTGTTAATGTACTAGCTACCTAAGCTTTAGCACGGTGTATCTGTGGTGAGACAAGTATTTGAAATGCCCCATCCTTAATTTTCTAAACCTGACCACTTTTGTAATACAGCATATTGCCACAACCTCTACCAATCCTAGCTCTGTGATTTCAACCACTACACATACATCTTCACATTTGCCACTTAATAACTCACCTCAAAGTTCTGCACGAAGGTGACGATGATGAGGAAGAGCCGGGCCAGAGCGAACGTCTCGCCTGGGCACTTGCGTGAGCCGGCACCAAATGGCAGGAGGTGGCGCCGCGCCGGGTGGTCAGCCAGCACCAGGTGACCTGCAACGGTGACCAGTGGTCAGTTAAATGGCCAGTCGGCAGCAAACAGTTTGGAAGAGTGACTGGTGGTGAGTAGGTGGTCAGTCAACATCACCCCACCTGTAAACAGTGACCGGTGGTCAGTTAAGTAATCAGCCAGCCTTAATAATAGATGTACATCTTGTGACTAAGAGATGTGGATAAAAGCTCGCTTATCCTCTGCGATATCACACCCAATTCACGTATAAGGAACTATTTACCACAATCATGTAAGAATAGCAAGGAGCGATCAGCTGAGTGTTATGGGTCTAGCCTAAATTGATTGGGTATTTTCTGATTTTCCATTGCTGTGTGCAGCTACCAAAAAGCGCCCTTTTTAAATTTCTCATGCCACATTCAGTTTTTGACAAACATAGAAGCTATATGTGTTTTTATTCGGAAAGAGACGTAGATAGATTGAATTACATTCCATGCAAAATGTAAATTTTTAGTCACAAAATTTACACCCCAGAAAACAAAACTGGTCTCATTTGGCCTCAAATCTTTCATATCGATAGCGTTTCAATACACACTAGCATATATTCACAAAGCAGCTAACGACTGTGTCCAACATATATTAACATGACAACCTTACGTGTGTGGATTTCTTTTAAATTGATTTGCAACAAAAAGTACCTATATTTCGTCACCTGCAGAAAGCCCAACAATGGTGGTTTCCCAACAAACACCACCAGTCACTCACACCCAACTCTCGAAACTAAAACTCTGATGAATCAGCTTGAAAATTTGCAAGCAGGTACACAAGTGCACTCTCCCTCAAGTACGTCTCTAATTACAGCTCAGGCAACCACCATACATCATATATAGGCAATATTTCAAAGTTTAAGGAACTATGCTAAACCCTTGGTAACATTGTTTACATGTAAAAACAGGTGTGACATTATTACTTTTATGAATAGACCCTCATCATTAGAAATATATAATAATGGACAAAGACTCCTAGTATGTACTAACTAATCCATGCATTTCAACACACGGACACACGTTATACTAAAACTCTTAATCTTATTGAGTCATCATTGCTACCTTCCTGCGTGAGGAACCTCTCCGGCCGGAAGTCCCATGGATCTCCCCAGAATCCCGGGTCATGATGGAGTGTCCAGGCGTTGATCCAGACCGTGGTGTCCCGTGGGATGTTGTGTCCAGCGATGGAGGTGTCGGTGACGGTGGTCCGTGGGAGCAGAATGGGTGCAATCGACGTATATCTGGGGAAATAGAATTATTCAGCTTCCAGATGTCATGATCACAAAATCACCTTAACTTGTCATTTCACTGACTGAAATGAGGGGAAAACTTGCTAAAGCTTTCAACCACTACTTTGACGACCCTGTTCACTATGAATATTCGCTGTGGCTGTCCAATATGATGTCACCGATGGCATCCCACACCAGGATCTCCTGTTAGATCACCAAATTAAATACAGAACAAATTGTCTTTTGTGGAAACTTTTGAGAGAAGAAAAAAGTGTCCACAGCAGACAGGTGTCCTTGTTAGGCAGGTGATTACATGCACAGGTTCCATATATAATTATAAGCATACTATTATTTAGTATCATTTTATTATATGGTATGATCTTCTCCATTTAAATTTTCTTCTTCTCTGTCTCTTTTCTATATCAAGCAAGATCCTACCACTGGATTGACAAGGCTGAAGACAGGTTTAACAACCCTATGCTTCCATTTAAATATAGCAAGTGGCCCTGATGGGAATCAAATTCACGACCCCAAGATTGTGAGATCAGAATTATACCATCATCCCAAGCAGCTGGCTGTTAAATTTCCCCTAAAATCTGCCACAGAATGAGTAAGAAACAGCACACCCACCTGAGCAGTTCCAAAATGGTGGCCCTGGTGTACGGCATGTTGTCGCGGTCCTCCACTCTCACTGGCCGCTGACCACTCCTCACCGCTGTCTGTTCACCGACCACCCCCACACAGACGTGGGCAGCCTCTGCGTGCAGCCGCTTCTGGACCGCAGGGTGGTGGGCGAGGATGTTGAAAAGACTGATGAGCGAGATGGACGTGGTGATGATACCCGCCTGAAGGAAATAAAACAGTTTGTACTATTGTAAATACAATATCTTACTGAAGTGGGTTTTTTTTCATTTGTCTTTTCGGAGGACTTCCTCCGGCAGCATCAGATGAAATAAATCAAAGTGCACAAATACAACCAGCGCACTTTGCCTTCCAAGAGGAGCGTCCTCCGGAACCTCACAGAGAGAAATGAAAAGCAGCATGTTAGTAGGTGTAGTCCTTCTACATTTTGTATTTTTTATATATGCCAAGAAATGCTTTCTAAATGATAGAATGCATTTGGGTTTTCAGTTATGTTTTCATATTTCTAAGGCTTATGAATATTAATTGACAACAAGCAATGACAAAACTATAAAAATGTTTATGAATATGAAGTACCTGGTGCTGCGCTTGAAGATATTGATCAATAACAAATGGTACTAGCCTCAAACGTCTCAAACACAGTCCACATGATGCGCTTGTCCGTGAGACCAATGTCGGGTTGATCAAGCATGTGGCGGATGAGCTTCCCAATCAGTGTTGTCTTGAAGCTTGTCGCGTCATCATCGGCTGGTCTTGAACTTGACTTTTCACGCTTAATGCTCTTATTGTCTGTCAATGGTGAGCATCCTGCTTCTTGTGTGCTTGTCCCATTTTCTTTGCAAAGTGGGACCGAACCAGTAACCTTGCCATTACACTCTGAACGGATAGCCTTATCCTCTTCATCATCATCAATATGACTTGAATTCCCAATCAATGACTTTGACGTATGCGTACTGCCATTAGTTTCTCTAAATCTAAGTGTTCCTGCACTGCCATTCTTCATCACTTGAAATGATGAATCCCTATTACAGTCTCTCCTCAAAGTACCATCTATCGGCATCTCTCCATTCACCCCACGTTCCATACCCTCCATGGCCTCTCTCTTCCACTTGCTGTACAGCTGGTTCAACCCACTGCGGAACTCCTCTATTGTCCGGCAAACGCGCGGCCGGAACACTCGGAGCCAGGGGAAGGCGTCCACCAGGACCCCATCCAGCCGCATCGCCGCATTCTGGATCTCGATGGACTGGTGGACCAGCCGCTTGATCACAGAGCCCTCAGACGGCGACCTGGAGAAATAGGATGTAACTATGTCTGGTTTTGCTATTTTAATTGGTGTCTGTTACCACGTTCTTTGGTGGGGTATGAAAAACAATACATCCACTACTTAGAGGTTGGGCGTCAGCGCTAGCAGCAATATTGTTTATGCTAGAATGATTCAAAGTTTATAATAGATAGCCCCTTGCTGCAACCAACGTGTAGATATTGTACAGGTAATTGAAATATGTATTGTCTTTGTCAAAAGCACAAGATTTGGCACTGGCCTCCACAATTTCATTACCAATGACATACACTATTCTCTAGACACGACACATACAGATAAAGAAAACAGTTGTAAAACATCAGCTTTCCCGAGGCAACTAGAGGCAAATTTGCCCATCTTCATGCGGATGACATATCGTGTACTCGCCTGCGGTGTTTACCGAACGCGATGATGTTGATGATGGAGTATGTGAGGTGGTAGATGTCATCGTCCAGACAGATCGGGGAACTCACGGTGCCTGCCTGCAGTTGGCTGGTATGCTCCGGCCGCTGCTGCGTGCACCTGGTCCGTAGCTGATCCACCCACGCCTGCGTCGCCTCCAACGTCACGGTCTCCAGGCCGTGCAGACCGGCCAGGCCGTAGCCCTTGAGCGTTCCAGACAGTTGCTTCTTCTGAACCTGGGATGTCATATATGAGGAAAGCATGACTGACATGTTATGCTTTTGTTTTCAAGTTCATGAATAGTGTTAACTTTTTTGTTTTTAACTTCATTAAAGGTGTTGACACGGCCTGTAGCTTTTGAACATTCCAAACAGCCGCGTCTTCTAAGTGTAGTAGAGTATTTTATGTTGTTCTTCCTATGCTATATTGTACCCAATCACAAAGAAACGTTCAAACGTGTTTTTATTGAAGCGTCAATAAAAACATTTTTGATTTGTTTTTTGTTATTGGGTACAATATAGCATAGGAAGAACAACATAAAATACAAAATGAGCCCATAAGCTATGTACAGGATACATCAGATTAGTAATACGATCATCATTTTAAAAAAGAGACTTAGATGTTGACGTATCATTAGTAATGCTGATGCAGGTGCCGAGTTAAGAACTGTGACCAAAAACCTTTAGTACTATTTAGCTATGCTGTTAATATTGCAGTGTCTCAAAAGCGGCTTCTTCTTGAACTAGTGGTGACCTTATATGCCTATCATACACAGATCCAGAGGGGGGCCGCAGGGGGCCAAATACTTCATTTTAATAGGGTTTTTGGCATGTCTACCATCGATCCCGCGTACAAAACCCATGAAATCCCTTAATGATTCTCGTTTCTGTCCTTTATTCAATGCCCAACCCATTTCTTTCTATGCCACCACACACCCACCGGCGAAGCTGCACCGACGTCCACCTGACTACAGTAGAACCTCCCATATGACCACCTCTCTTTTGAGAATTTGAGACCACCTCTATAATAAGACCACACACGTCACAAACTTTCAAAAAGCTACCAAAATGAACCTCTTTTTAGTGACCGCCTCTTTATTGAGACCACCTAACACGGGTCCCTAAGATAGTCCTAATAATAGAGAGGTTCTGCTGTAATCATTTTCCCTGCCCCCACCCCAACTCCGCCCCACGCCTCTCGCTTGCCTGCCACGCTGCACTGACGTCAGTGTAGGCCACGTTGCTGCGCCCAGACGACATCTCAGTGTAGATGAAGGAGCCAGGACGGCCTAGAAACGCCGCTGCTGACTTGCTCCGAACCAACACCTAAATAACACGAACAGACGAACACTGATATTGATTCTATACACAGGATTTGAAAATAGATTAATTGGACTTTAAAATCTGTAAACACGGTGACTACTTTTGGAATCAATCCACTCATCGAAACTTACTTTTAGTATTTTCGGACAAAAAGATATGCATGCCCATTGTCTGATAACGGATTTATCTCAAACCTAGTCACGGATCTTGGATTCTGTTTTTAACGTTATTTCTATAGGAAATACAGTATACAAAAAGCTGCATCATAATAAGATACCCGATGTTCTAATCTTGAAGCAAACAAACAACATCGTGTAGCGTAAGTTTGATAACATCGTTTGCATGCTCGACCTATGTACAGTGGAACCTTCAAGTAAGACCACCTCTCTATTGAGACCTCCTCTATCATAAGGCCACTTTTCATGGTTCAAGACGTTCAAAAAGCTACCTGAGCCTCTGTATAGAGACCACCGCTTTATTGAGACCACCTAATAGATCACTAATCCCAAAGATGCTCCTAATAGAGAGGTTGTTCTGTATCTCAAACACGCCATAGTTGAACCTACGTGGTGTATCTCTTCGAGTCCGGACACGACCACGACAGGCGTGGGCCCGAGGCGGATGGAGAAGACGGGACCGTGAAGGCGCGACCAGGACAGCAGGCGGAGGTGCAGGCTGGGCACCTGGAGGGGCAGGGCAAAGTCCATCACATCACATCAAATTACATCATCATGTATTTATCAAATCAGACATAAATCGTGTCCATATAACATTCAAAAACGTATATATATATATACAGTATTAACATGCAATTATTATGGTTTTCAGTTTCCATCATCACATACATGTATATGTAAAAATAAGATAAAATCCAGCTCCAACCATTTCTTATTAATTTGAAACTGTTATATCACTTGTATAACATGCCTGTATCAGGCCTTTCTCACTTGACAGTAACCTTTTATTCTAAAATAAACAATATTTTTACGAATTAAAACATTAAAACCGTCTATTCCATAAAAGTTCAAAAACTGGGAAGCGCTTAGCATCTTATTTACAGACAGGAGATTACGAAATGCATTATTATACGACACTTTTAGTTTGCCAATGAAAATCTGCTTATTTACACCAATTCACACTGCAATGGCAAGGACGTACAAGGCTAGTAATGTACCTGGTGTATGTTGCCGATGAGAGGCAGCCCGCGGGGCCCGGGGAGGCTTAGTACGGGTCGCTTCCGCCGCCCCGGGGACCACCACAGCAGCAGCAGCAGGGCAGTAGTGACCAGCGCAGTGACCAGCTCTTCAAACATTCTGCCGGCTGGTGGGGCTGATCCCTCGTGGACCCTTAGTAGCGACACAGCACGGACTTCTGTGTAAAATAGATATCTTAAAACATTAGACTGAATGATGCGTCACCTCTAAATGACAGGGTCCTCCTCGCCCAACATCCTTGTTAACTGTGCGGAGTGTAACACTGATGGAGTTTCTCCAGTCAGTAGTGTAACACTGATGGGATTACTCTATGGATAGAAAATTGACCCCGTTTACTTGCATATATAGCTGTGAGATATGACGATGGGCGTTTCCTTATATCATATGACTATTAATGGCGGTGAATCAAAATACCTACGCGTACTATTTACTATTTTGCCGTAATAAAATGTTCTTCACTGCAAAAACATCACATTACGTTTAAAACATGTTTATATCCAAGATATCCATATAACTATGCTGAAATGTAGAATAACTGACTGACTTGGCAGAGAAAAACGGCTTCGGCTCTGTTCGTTGATTTTGGCAGCCATGTGCGAACATGGTAAAGCTGGGGTCACACAATACTGATTTACTGGAGTCGTAGACAATGCCGGTGAGTTTGTAACATGAATGATTGTATCAGGCGATTTCTTGTGGGATATCACATTGAGCCCGAAAGATGAGTCTGATGCGCCACAAGAACAAATCCTGGTGAAATAATTCATGTTACACAACTAACCCGATTTTGTATTCATCATTCCGTTCTATACAAATACAACACTGTTTTGTTTTGTTTGTTTTTTGTTTTTGTTTTTTGTTTTTGTCTTTTTCTTAAATGTGAAAGAGTAGTCCGGCTGGGTACAAGGATGATAACCATAGTATAGAGAAGAGCAGTCTGAGAGATAGATTAAGGAGGCCATCACAATCAGAGAGAAACACCTGATACTATGAACAGGGATGAGGACACCTGCCAACTGTCAAGCACATACGACGGCCTCCAGAAGCCAGGGACTGCCCACGGAGGCCCCCCCCCCACCTTACCCTTCCGAAGGTGTAGGGGCTTCCCTTGACGTCACATTGTGCAACACCTCCGTGTGACGTCATTCTTGAGGATGGTCTTCAGAAGGCAAGACCGAAAACTTTTGAAGTGTAAGTTTAAAAGCTGGATTTGTCATACAATAGGTCTTTACATATTATTTGAAAAAATCCGATGAAATTGTATGATACATAGTATCACTCCTGTTCGAACAGGGTGATAACATTCTCCAGGTTATTGGATACTTCTGGATCATGATAACCAATGAAATTACATGAATAAGAATGTTAAAACTCTTAAAATTGTTGTTGCTGCCACATATACATGCATTCGTCGTATTGCCTTTTCAGAGACGTCCCTAATATAATGGGCAGCCATATCTTTTAATCGATGTTTGTGACTGTCAGACAATGGCATGCTGCACTAAATCTCTTTTTTTTATAACATTCCGATTATTTACAACATACCTCTTACAGTTTGTGACCTGGTTTGCACAAACCACTTGCCGTTGCATGACGATGGTGGCGATGCTTTCAAAAGATTGCATACCTGTATAATTCTATGAGGAAATGTCAATTTATGTATATTTCTCCTGGTCATCATATATAATAATGTCAACATTTCACGTGGGCATATCCAGGTTCTCAAAAATGGGGGGAGGGGGGTTGTAGAGTTGCAATCAAAACCAAACGTGGCAAAAACTCTATGAAAATAAGGTATTGTGGTGGGGGAAAGGGGAGCGCACGCCCCCTGCACGCCATGTATCTGCTTATCTTTCATAGGGATTTGTTGTGGACATTTTTACGTGTTTTTCAAGCATAACAGCATTGCAGACTATAATATTTGCAATGGTAGATTGGGCGGGACCGGGGAGGGGGTCTCAGCACACCTCTACACATGTTTTGTAAATCCCAAACTGCTAGTGGTACGCTTAGTACCAATAATATATGTGTAGTACCAATGACATATGTAGTACCAATGGCATATGTAGGCCCAATGACATATGTACGACCAATGACATATGTAGGACCAATGGCATATGTAGGACCAATGGCATATGTAGCACCAATGGCATATGTAGGGACAAATAGATGGGTAAGGAAGTTATCCCATTAAAGACAACAACAGAATGATTAATTGCTAATAACTAATAACTAACACGAGTATAGTATTCCATGTGAAAAGATATGAGTAGCTTTAACATGTAGAACGTATACGTATATATACGTAACAGTAGTCATACTATAGAATTATTTTGATATTCTAAAATGATTTAGGTCAAAATTTGGTACACAGTCTAGAATCGTACCATGCGATTGCCAAATTGCTGCCCAACAAAATAGGTGTTCTTGTGTTAGTGATTTAATCCCGGGGATTTAATGTGCGAAGAAATTTCCGGCAATCTAAATTAAAGAAAATAGGCTATATTACAGCAGCCGCGAGTGAATATTTAACAAATATAGTAACATGGTTGTTCATTTTGTCAATGAAAGGGTAATTATCACTACGATTTTTCATCCCTCTCTTATTTACAGCAAACGTGTTCCTCTGGGCTTATGAAGTAGCCATATCCTTATATATATTAATACGCTAATTTTTGGACTTTGTTCGGCTATCTCCTCTTTAACCTGACTAGCTGGACGCCATCTAACCACAGGAGATCGTTCATGGTACTGTGTAGTTTTGCACGAATATGATTTTCATAGTAAAGATGGCCCCGATGGTTTTAATTAGCGGTTTTATAACAAAAATAGCAGACAGCGGCAGCCATGACAGCGTCATGTGGAGTAGTATGATGTCATAAAGACGCCAAAGGCGTCATGTGGGTTCAAATACTAGGGATTACCACCACTTTACCAATTGGACTATGTGTACATTAGAACCTTCAATCAAGACCACCTCTATAAATACACCACCTCTATTATAAGATGATTTATAACATTCCCAAATCTTCATATAAAAGACCAATGCAAACATCCCTAAAGAGACCCCTACATCAAACAACTTGACGCCAGTCCTTGGGCAGTCTTAATAGGGATGTTCTACTGAAGTGTGTGAGAATATCTGTGCCATGGAGAGCATTATGTTCCCATTGCCATAGACACTATTTTTCATCCCATAGCGTTTGCACATTAGATGCAAAGTGCATTTTGAGTGATCAATGACTTACTTGAGAAGATATACTTCTCCGTCTTCGCAAGTATACCACATCCAAGCTCATAAATCCATAGCTTGAATCTGTTGCTTGACTTCTTGCTCATTGCAAAAGATTCTATATTGTGGTATAAGAACTTCTCTATCTCAATTTACCTTCAGTCTTAAAGGTTCTTCCAAAACACTCTTTCTCCATATCATACTTGATACTTGGAAGGTGCTACGTTGTCAGTACAATGGTGTGTGCCAATATTATTTATTCTTTATTTGTATGTACTAAATAACAAAGCCAAAGTACCAAAGTATCACCCATGCCCACAATTTGCACAAAAGTGGTTGCTGGAGAAAAAAGTGCTGTACTCATTTCATACACTTTACTCAATATATCCCTTTCTTATGTCCATGGATGGGTGGTGGTGCTGTCAGGACACGGGTAAGTGTCGTCAGGACAAGGGTGTTTGAAAATAAAATGCTGTAAAAACAAATTTATACACTCACTAAATATGTCTTTTTTCTATGCTCATGGAGGGTATTGTGTTCCCATTTACATGGACACTAACATTTCCTGCCTTAGATTTTCATTTTACATGCCAAGTCAAAGAATTTCACCAATGATTTAATTGGGATCGACTTATACGATTATGTAACTGGAGTGATTCAAAGTGATTCTCACCATGCCTCTTTGACCACACGGGTATAAGCTAGTATAAATAAAGACAGAAATCTGCTTCGTAATAGTCGCAGGTATAAGCAGGCTATGATTGATTAAGGCTGCGAGGCTGGATAGGCTAATGATAGTATCCAAGGCGGGAACGTGCATTGCGTAAGATTGATTCAGGTGAAAGCCGAAGTATGTAACCTGTGTCTCGGGGGATTGGTGTAGTGGTTAGCACGCACGCCTATGACATATGACTGGTCTGAATCATAGACGGGAGGCCGTGAGTTCGATTCCACGATCTTCCAAAACACCTTTACATAGCCTTCCCGATTATTTCACAGTAACCGCAACAAGCAGGTACGGCTCTATAGTTGGAAGAAGTTTACATATTTCTATAGTTCAAACCCTAACTCACATTTCTTCGATTTAATGTAAATTTCATATTTTAGTGACAGCGAGGATGGACCTCCAACTTCATCCCATCCCGACCTCTATAGATGCGCGCGCCATCACATCGACATACGACAACGGATCGTCGCGTCACTAAAATGTACGTGCGATGACCTGCTAACGTCTGTCGAGGTGCTGGCGTGTGCATTTACCGCATTTACTCAACACTGCTGGCAGGTCACTTCCATATGTACTTCGAGTCTCTGGGATATTCTTCCTGATATTGTTGCAAAGGGTTGTCACCAGGGAAGCCTGTTAGGAGTGCATCCACGTTTCAATGCGTGTATTTTATGACTTGTTAAAGTTTCATATTATTCAAAAACTATAATTAGTACATTTATCAGATGCCATATTTATATGGAATAGCCTATAGGAAAAGTATTGTGCTTGAAGTTTAACAATTTTACAAGTTTTTACAACAAATAAACTAGTATACACATAAATCAAGTAGTGTATACATACACATATCACGTAGAAATCATTATACTTACTCTTTACAGCACTAGCTGCTTGGTTATATACTAGTACAATTTATTATGACGATCCCACTACTCCGTTTGGATCACTATGAAAAACCCCGATATGTCTTTCGCAGTATTTTCTAACAATCCAATTGAAAACTAGCATATAGTCAGAAATACTTTGTTATCCTGGATAACTAACAGAAATCACTGGGTTTAGTTGGGCGAGACCTAAATATTTGCACCTGTATGTCCTTATACAGCACACCTCTGAAAGAAATATGTCGGTGGGACCTTTGTAATTCATAGTCCTACAACCACAGCTTTGGAGTTGACAACCTAATTATGCAACTTATACTTTAAGTCTATTTTGAAAAACTAGATAAATTATCAGCATTTCACGAATTTCGAAAAGTTTCATATACACTGTATACGGTTCTTCTTGAAAAAACTATGTACTCAAATCATCTTCAAATTCGTCGTAGACGTTTTCATAACATCTCACAACTGCGCAGATCGATATAACTTGTAGACACATTTGAACGTGAAACAGTCTAACCCACCCTATTCCTGAGACAATAAAGGTAGTATGAATTATGTGAATATTGCTGTATGTATTCAGCTAGAAACTAACCTTGAAACGGAGATCTGATCATTGACCTCGGGTTAACTGCCAAGTCACGGTGATTTAAACTGGCTTTTATGTGATGTACATGTTTAACGTTCCGATTGTCCTGAATAGAAATTAAGATGAACGTATCACAGGCCCTACTTTTCGTGTGTTTTTTCATAGGACAGATGAGATACTGGAAAGACTGATTGACATTTGTGGCAAAGAAAAGTTGATAGAGGGTAAGCTCTCATTGTGGGACAACAGTTACTGTAAACATTCAAAAGTTCAAATTGATCAGCAGAAGATAAATTGGGAGACAAAGTGATAAAAATCAAAGAAGAAAAAGCATTTTTACAGAATTTAATTGTTATTGACGGTCGTCAGCCAGAATTGCAATTAACCGAATACATTTGCAGATTTGAGTTTGAAGTTGTACCTATATCATTATTTGCTTCAGACAGATCATTGTATCATCTCTCCTATGCCATATTCATTGTCTAAATCCACTAGCACCAGACTCAGTGCATTCTAATCCTTGGAGCAAATCACATATCTGTATACATCATTCGATTGGTTTTGTCATATTTGAAAACATGCAATTTGCACAACGCTTTATTTGCAATTTATCACATGCTTATTAAATTTTTTTTTGTTTTTTTTTTTTCTAGTTCAACACCATCCATTTTGGACACCATTTTCGATTCGATAGCTTTAGAGGGTTTGGGGGCGAAATGTTATCCCAATGTGTTTCAAAGCTTATAATCTTACGTCAACATCAATCACATCTTTGTTGTTAACAAACAAAAATCAGTTAGTCAAATATGAGGGAAATTTGATATTTTCTGGCGGAACGTGGGAAAGGGTAAACAATTTAGGGATACTAGTAGGTACATCAAACCATCCATTCCATGTCCTTTTGTTTTCATTACTCAAAAATTGCAGTTGAAAGTTGTATTTCTACTAAATATTACACCAAGATCCGTTGTTGAAAATGGTTTAAAGCCAATATTAAGTTTTAAGAAAGAGAACAATTGTGTCACAACAAATTTACAATTAGGCAAAACAGATATTTTGAATAACTTCAATACATATCAATTTGAGCTTTTCTCCAATTTCACTTATCAATGCTTCACCGTTTACAATAAATATTGCTATTTGTGATGTATTTAACAGTGCCCATCAGGTTCCATTGTACCATTTGGTTATTCATAGTCATTGCAAATTCAGGCGTAATTAATACTGGCACGTTTGGTAGAAAGTTGCTATAATTCTATTGATCCTATCTAACATCGAACATTTATATCACCTAGACTGGTCATCACTAAACACTGGCCATAAATTTCCTACATTGTTATAGCAGATGTTACTCATTCGTAGATCAATGTCAATGAATCAACATAATCGTCACTAAATTCCTCGTCAAAATACTTCTTACCATTGCACCATGGATAGGAATATGTGTTTCTTGTATTTCTGTGTAGCAGCCTTGGTGCTTCTTGCTAAGACTCAAAGTAGTGATGTTGCAGATAACGTCACAATGCACACAGATTGGAAAGTCCTGCCCGTGGACGAGAAGTGCAAAATTTCGGAACGTGTCAACCTCAAACTAGAAGCGATCGTGACGAGCAAGGAATCTGGGATTATTACGGTGCGACACCATGTCAACAAAACCACGTGCTTCGAGCAATGTTGTGAGATGATGAGAACTGGTAAGATGTCCACAGCCTTTTCTTCTTTCTTTCTCATGTGTACTCATATTCAGTGTTACAGTAACTACCCACGGGTTATAGTCAATATATCTTGCTGGAACTACTTTGGAAGTATATCTCATATCAACAACTGTTACTTAACTTTTTTGCATATTTGTACTATTACTTGACCTTCTAACCACGCACATTTTACGTTGATGTCGGCTTAAGATGGTAAAAAAGTCAATGGGTTTTTTTACCATCTGAATGCATTATAGATTATTATAGGTCTTCAGTATTTCCCGTAAAAAATGTGTGGCTTGAATGAAAGCTATTTTCACTACCTTGTGAATTGAATAATACTCCCTAGACATATTATGAATCCTGACCCTCTTGTTCTGGTTTCGACTTCGTATTCTTGACTTCCCACTTGAATTCATACCGCAATCCGTGATGTTTTTCGTTGTTTCTTTTCGAACATGGT
The DNA here is from genome assembly GCA_019095985.1 of Streblospio benedicti. Taxonomy (NCBI): domain Eukaryota; kingdom Metazoa; phylum Annelida; class Polychaeta; order Spionida; family Spionidae; genus Streblospio; species Streblospio benedicti. The sequence continues at coordinate 28,684,619 of CM032666.1, read as the reverse complement.
TTATGCAAAAGTTCACTAAACTAGTTTCCGATACCCGGTTACTTCTCCACCTTAAACACAAGTTCGACTTGATTCCCTTCCAAAATTATTCATTTTATGACAATTATTTATACACATGAAACGTACACGCCTCCTATAATTCTTGCAGAACACAAGTGCAACGCGGTGAACTTTCTGAAGACAGACACGGGCTTCGACTGCCGCCTGGCGTACTGCCACCCCTGGAGCGCCTGCATCTGGTCCCAGAGGCTGGGCTCCGTGTCCGCCAGATTGAGCCACGATGGCGTCCTGCCTGCGGTAGCATTCGAAACAGCCGACAAAGCAACAACAACAACTGCCAAACCGGAAACAGCTACTACTAAAAGCAGCACCTCAACATCCGAGCAGCAGGCGACAACCACTACAGCGACAACCACTACAGAGGATGCCCGGGAGATCCAGCACACAGCGACAATACTCACTCACCCACCCACGCAGCCGGCCTCTCATCGTGCCAGCGACCTGAAGGCGAATCATAACGACCACAAGCGCGGCATCCAGACCAAGTCGGCGCTGATTGGCTGCTCCATCATAGCCATCATTGGCATCATCGCGTTTGTCTCCATAAGGTTCATTTCCAATAAAGTGAGGGGCTACAAGCAGATTGATGAAAAACCATTGATGGGCACCACAAGTGGTTACTGAAGCTGGTTATTAGTATATCAGAATTTTTCTACATGTATCAAGTGGAGAATTTATGAAGCTGACTATAAAAAGTGATCGCCCGTATGACAATTGGAACATATGTATTTGTAGATGCGGGAGGGCATTGTGTTTAACATTGAATTATACTAAATTCTTTACTAGGCATTTTTAAACGCATATCAACTAATAAATTACCATTTATGATGATAGCGTCTATATCCTGGCAATTAATATCGATGGAGAGTGTGATACTTGACTTTTATTTAAGGCGCAGATGACTCTTCGGTTGTTCTGGTAGACACAATGGAAACGAGGTCATAACTGTCCGGATTAAATTTGACGGTCCGGACTTTAATGTTGTCAATGTGGTTGTTGCACCTTCTACCCTGAGTTTATTCACCTAATTATTCCTTAACAAAGTCGTAATATAGTAAATGTGATGGAAATAACATGTTCAAGTTATCATACATATTGGAATTAAATAGCATGTATTACTTGCGTGAGGCAAGATCGGATAAAGGCCCACGTTACCAACTCCATTACATACAGTGTGTAAAAGTTTTCAAAAACTCACCTTAACTACATTCATGTCATTCACAAAGAAACTATTTTGTTTTAAATTACATTAACATGCATTTTAGATACTTCCGTTTGCATATAGTTAAAACATAAAATGCAGGATAATCTCTTTTTAAGAACATATAAAGGGTGCACCGCAATATAAAGACTATTTTTCGCAAACCAAAACCTTCATATAAATAAACAGACCACCATGAACCTTCATAAAGATACTTCTCTTACGTAAATGTGCTAGTGTGTAGTTGTGGTCCACGTGTTGTTCCCACGACGTCATATGTTACATTTTGCACCAGTTCATGGAAACACTTGTTAATCAATCGATCATTTCTCTCATGTAGATTGCATCTGCAACACATTCAGCACGCAGTGCCAATCACACTCACAATCACTCACTCTATCTGTCAACCCAATGACCTCTACATATAATGTGTATGTGGTGCTACTGTGCATCATGATTTAGGGATGCGTTTGCTCAACACCCACTCCCAGACCTGACTAGGAATCAAACCCACGATCTTGTGGTCACGAGTCCAACTCCCTATACACTCGGCCACAGAAGCATACGATTGATACCACTTATGGCCAGCGAGGTGATCTTCAGTACAAGGTCTTCCTACAATGTAAAACATCAATAACGAGTTGTTGGTTTCCTTTCTATTTGTGTCATACAAGACAGAAAAAAATCTGTAAAGAACCTTCGAGACCAACAAAGTGGAGAATAATAAAAACATGCTTTTGCATCTCATTTGAATATTCTGCAAACACAGTAATCTTAAACTGCGTGCTCTACGCAGCTACAGTACACGCTTGCCACGCAAGGTCTGGCTTCAAGTGAACTCACCATAAACGTATTCACTACTGTAGTGATACCGTCGAGACCCTCGACAAAGCGACCACCTGTTCTTTGAGACAACTGGAGGCCAATCTCAGGTAGTCTTGACATAGAGGTTCTGCTGTACTCAACACATTCTCTTTATCAGCGCACCTGCAGTGACCGAATCTACTTCCGGGACGCGCAAGTATAAAAAAACACATTCCCGTCATCAGCACGTTCGCGTGTTTAGCGTCTATGTCTCCCCGGGGACAGGGAAGGTGCCGGGCAGACCTCCCAGACGCCGAGACCCCGGGGAGTCAGGATGGCACGGCCCGGCCCGGGGAAGATAACCTCCCCCAGCCGGAGAAGACGATTTATGTGGGACAAATTGCTGCAAATTAGGCTTCGTCGGCCACGTGTCTGCATGTGTGTGGGATTTGGGGGTGAGGAGTATAATAATAGTGAAGCTGTTTTAGATAACGTATGTTGCAGTATGTGGTGTCTGCACCACACTCATCCCATGCATGCTCATGGACGCCGCGCTACGACCAGCTGAAGCTTGTTCCACTTCTGTTGTCACTTTTCTTGATATCTTTTTTTCTTCAGACTACAGTACATAGGGTCGTCTGACCGTGTCGGCTGCTTACTGCAACCCCTTGTCACCAGGGTCTAATAGAACTGCTCTATCAAACCCTATTGTCAATAAAACTCTCCGCGAACGGAGGCAGCAAACTTGCCCACTGTCCTAGCCTATCACTAGGCCTTTAAATAATCTGGCTGTCACAATTGCACTTGCTCTTCACCTTTGCAATTGATTTATGGTTTACATGAGCGGTTTTTGCAATAATAGAAGTAAGAACTATTAGATATAAGGACCTTTGAAAGACTACCACTAACCGCGCTGCCGGTGACCGAGCAGGCCTTACTGTACCCATCACACCCTGCTGTACCCCCCCCCCACCCCGCCCGCCGCCGGCCTGGCCTGTTTCCGGCGGTCTGCTGCTAATCAGCGCGGTCAGCAGCTGTCCGCCGCTAATCAACGAGCCCTAATTGCTCCCCGCCGCCGCCGCCGCCGCGTGGGGCGCCTGTCTGCGGCGGCGGCAGCCGACCCCACCGGGCGTCAACACGGCCAGGCTCGGGAAGACAGGGGAGCGGACACTGGTACTACAGTAGAACCTCTTGTGAGGCCAGCGTTAGGACGTACTGGCTTCAAGTACAGTAGAACCTACAACTAAAAACCTCGTCTACGTCTCTATTGAGACCACTTTTCACGGTTCCAAACCAAGCTACCAAAATGAATCTCTGTACAGTGAGACACCTATCACTGTTCCCAACGGTGATCATAATAGTGAGGTTCTACTTTAGTCTCAGCCAAGACTTTATGTCTTTATCGACGTGTATTTCGGTGTCTATTACTATTTGAGACCACGATAAATGACATTATTATGGTTGAACGGGTGGTCTGTCAGAACCCACTCAGAGACTCGGGTCTTGATACAGACTCGATTAGACACCTCTGTGAAAAGTGCACTTCTCACACACGGACACCTTGAGCCTTTCTAGCAGTATAGTGGGAATAGAAAGCAAGTTGAAGACTGCACCAGTATTTGATTAACGCCGGGAATGTGTGATAAAATGCATAGCTAGATCTAACAGTCTTTGCAATGTATGCCATTTGTGACTGTTGCCGGATGATGGTGCATATTATAGTTCACATTGTGCGATGTCAGTGCATGTCAGATGCTTGGATAATGAGTGGGGATGAGCTCTGGTGGGGCAGTCTTATCTGGTTATCAGGGACTGGTCATTATTCAATCACTGGTAAGAAGACACCCCAGCCAGCGCACCCTGTGAACGGGACAATCTTGACATGTGTCACACCCACAAATCTGCATCTGACCAGAGATTGTATCTTTGATCTAAACACCTGTATTCGCTATATAGGTATCAATCAGTACATAATACGCACAGTACAATTGGTTACGTCGTGTTTCGATGGCCGATTGGTGTTTAAATTGTAAATTGATAATAGTGCAGCGTTGTGTGTTAAGAATTCTGCATTTTGTGGGGGAAAACATGAAGTCTTTCAGAAATGCACAATAGACAGCCAACTTACTCAAATATATATTCATGTGTTTGTATGCGTGACTTTAGCAATTTCATCGGCACAAACAAACACATTATTTAAACCAAAATGACAAGTTCAAGTAATTTTGTTTTCAAACAAAAATCAAATGTTTTTTAGTGTTTTGTACATTACAAGTAAAGGCTGTTGGCGTTAAGCAAAATGTGAAGAAAAAAGTCTTCAGAGAAAAATACAGCATGCATGGAATGTGGTACATAATAGGGAGCCGTGGAGGTCACTGCACAAAGGTTCAAGGAGCGAAAGTCTGAGGAGGTGCGAACAAAGTCAATGCTGATGGGCCTCGTCGTTTGGCTTTCAATAGCTATGTCTGCTGAAAGTGTCCATTTGGTGACCGCCCCAGAGCACACTTCACAGCCAGTGTTGTCACATCTCCCCCTAATGGCAGCCTGCAAAGTGGTAGTGACATTTTTACAGAATAAAGACATGTAATTTAAATGATTTCCTGTCTTAATAAATGGCTTTATCAGTCGTTAAAGCCCTGCAGACTATAAAGCTTAACCACCATGTTTGCGGGGCTTCGGGGCTCAATTTGGCTTAATTCAGATGTGGAGTTGCACATTTGGACACCGATTATCCTGTGGTATGTTCAGTTTAATCAAGATGGAAATTTGTGTGAATGTAAATGAGATAAAAAAAGAAGGCTTCTGTTTTAGGCAGTCTATTTCTGAAAACTTTTCTATCACTTTTGATCATTATAAATTGCTGATTAAATTGTATCAAATACATGTATATACATTATATGTTTGATTAATTTGAAATTTGGTTGCCGTTTATGGTTCAACCATTCTATTTTTAAAACCAAAATAGTGTCACTAAAATGCATCAATATAAATAATATGCATTCGGAGATCATAACTACAAACCATGTTTTTCAAAAGTTGAAAACACTAACAATGCAACTAAATACCCCTTTCAGAATTTAGAGCCAACAATGGCTTTTTGACTAAAACTTTATATCATTTTCAACAAAATATCTAAATAAATCTAACTCTTTATAGTGGTATAAATGAATACAACATCAAACTTATTTTTCTTCAATACAAATTTGTCCATAGTTTCAGTTTCATAATGGTACAAAATTATAGTAATGATAACATTATTATCCAAATACAATAAGAATAAAAACTGTCCACATGAAACTATGAATTCATGATACAATGTATGGGAATCATAATGCAAGAGAACAAAATTCTACCTATGAGTATTTGAAGCACAATTAATCTTTGGTAAACTAGCTTGAGTATGAGCCTTACAAATGACTATCACCTGAATGACATCTTGGAATGGGGTTGAAAATGTCGTAAATGGAAAGAGAAATTATAGATTTCATGGTGTTCGTTATATTCACCCCCACTATAATATTGGCTCATGAATCTACAACTAGATCTATAAATAAAATTTCTGTGACATAAGAAGTGAAAAAGTTACATTGAGAAAAATTTACACAGTATGATATTTAGTGCTATTTTTTCTATACTATAACAGTACTAAATTATATTTATGAAGAAAGCAAGTGTTGTAGACTCTACAGTATACATAAAGATCCGTAAATGTACTAGTTTCAGTCCAGTTTAGACAATACAATATTACCCTTTACAGTATATATATCAAGTTATGTTAAATCAATGAAAATATGCATATCATCACAGGTTGTTGTAGTATTAATTAATTACATCTCAAGTGCGGCAGTGACAAAACGTCAAAACATAGCCATATATGCATGAGGTATTATAGTGATGACTCAATGAGTACTTCAGTGATTATTCACAAATAGATGCAAAACAACCTTTAATATATAGTACAAATCATTGAATGAAATGCAATTAAGTTGTTATCCATTGGAATGTTTTACACCTATACATGAGCATATTATAATACGGTACTGTTGTCGATAATTTAGGATTTCTAATAATACATATTTTTTACACGAGATCTCTTCGCAGATACTAAATGTATGAAATAATATGACTCTACACAAAAATCTGATACAATTGCAAAATAGTGGTTTAAATATAGCTATTGACAGCATAGCAGTTTAGGAAAATAATTTATGTGTACCTGATATCCCATCATATACACTAAAACAACTGTTTTTGAAATAACAATGTAGAGAGTAACAAAACTTCTCTGTTTTACACTCTGGGCATGTTGAGAATACCCTTTAAATATCAACCACAATATGTACACAACAAAGACCACATAAAATGTGTCACATCTTCCATGACCCCAACAAAAAATATACAACACTTCTCATGTATAGCTTGTTTATAACAAAATGCAAAAACACCACGAGGCCAGCATAAGACTCTTAAGTAAGTTGATGGAATTAATTAAGAACAGTCCGGAATGAAATATTTAAAAAAGGATGAATAATCACTATATTATCAGTGTTGAGGTTATAATAGTTTATAACGGGTTCCACATGTTGTTGCTAACAAAGCTTGATTTAAAACTTTAAGTACATATAGCTACTCAACAGTATAGACACAGTGATAATAATTCATCTACACAATGAATATTCAAAATGTATGATGAACTACTGATGAATAATACATATTGATTCATAATTTCACTTTTGACTTCATTATATCATTTATGTAGACTTTCCCCACAGTTATGGTGGAATTTCTAATGGAATGATATTCCTGAAACCGATATCACCTAAACATTTCAAGGCTGGTGTATATTAAAGTCGAGCCTTTCCCAACTGGTTGATGATTTAGATTAGAAAAATCAAATGTATCAGCTTTACAGTGACATACAGAATTATGATCGAGTTTCATATTGCAAGAGAAACATTGTGGGCTCTAAATCACTTCTTTAGCATCACATGATAGTATTGCAAACTGGAATTTTGGAACTATGTATGTCAGGAAATATTCTGCCATCTAGACATTTAACCACTTATGAATACCTTTTTTTCTGTCAATGGGAAGTAAGTACAACCAGTATATAAGCTTGCACCCTCAAACGGCCAATACCCTGTCTGACAACCTGATATGATTTGATTAAAGCTATTTAAGAAGCACCAAAGATATCTCAATATGAACTATCTAGGAACCATTTTCTGTATATTATTGGTATTAGTATTAGTAGGACATTGTTCATTTTTAATGGTAGCTCAATCCAAGGGCCAAGCACTTTGTGCCTTAGATTCTATTGTAAAACAAGGTGTTGAACACCCTTCAAAACAGTTTCAACACTGGCAAGCAATTTTTGCCTTCTTTAAAACAGCAAAATGCAATAATGCTAATATCCACATGCTTGAAGATAAAATATTTTCATTGAATCTTCTTTCACGACTGGTTCTATATACGGTTCTTGCTTCCTCCTGAGGTAAAATATAGCAGACATTTAATTAAAACAACTTCAAGCTAGCACAGAAATATCAAAAGTATCCTGAGTGAAGCTTTTCAGTACAGTCATTGGGTCAGTCAGTGTTTCCCAATCCATTCTTTCCTTCTAACAGTGTCATAAGAGGCTGCCGTACAAAAACTTCTTACGTCCTGGTACATCAAGCTATTTAAAGAGGGGCAACCACGTTTTGTGCACGTACAGTTATTGTATTTGTTATTTAATTCATACACTTCATATATTATCATTACATATGCCTACTGCGAAATATTGACAGCAATTCAATCCATCTAATTGTACAAGAGCACTGTACCTTATCAATGACAGTATCTTAGCAAGCATATGTAATCAGAAAACATGACGTGGTGGTCAACCAAAACTTTGTGCTAACCCACTCTAGCAAGTCCTGTTGTACAATGATGAGGCAATGGTGTCATGAAGACCCTGCTGTATTCTCTGGTGCTGCGGCTGCTTCCTCCTGTGGGGCTGGTGATGCTGGTGGGGTGTCCCCAGGACCCGCAGAATCCCCGGAAACGTCTCCCGGCTGGCGGTTCGGACAGTCGGCAATCAGATGATCTGTAGCTTTGCACCGGTGGCAGCGTTTGGGTAGAGGCCCATAAGGACACTTAGCAGCAATGTGGTTGGCAAAATCTCCACAGTTGTAGCATCTGAAGAAAATAAATTCATATGTTTGTCAATAGTTTTAAGAAGATGTGTGTGCAAAATGATAGACATGCCTAGGCTAGTTGTCCCACCCTACTCTTCACGGTCCCAGGCCTTCATAAAGCTACTAAAAGGAACTTCTATAAACAATTATAGAGAAAACCTCTCAATTGAAACCACCTAACACTGGGCCGGCCCAAATGTGGTCCTAATAGAGAGGTTCTACTGTATATGTAAACCATTAGATATGATTACTGACAAAAACAATCATATTTTGAAGAATGTACAAATAGAGAAACTGTACATTTGAAAGTTCTCATTGCATTATACATAACATGTTGCATGTGAACAATGAGAAACTTCGTGATGTCATTGCTGGGATTCTAGAAGTTCTAGTTTAGAAGAATCACCAACAAATACAAAAAAATAACATGCCCTAATATCGTTCATTTGTCTGCTGCACTTATACCAAGTTTCAAATATTACACTAAATGTTACACTTCAGATATGACACGTCATATTACAAAGACTGCAAACTGACTTACTGACTTTTGAATCTACTTTTTTTACAAGAAACAGAAGAGACACAATTTGCAAAGAAAAAGAAGAGATAGAATATATATAGGCCTACGTCGTGTGTAGACACAAGTGGTAATGAACTTTACGAACATTATTTTTACTGATATAAATTCTATTTACATCAATAATAAGTGTTACATGTTGTATAATTCCACCCTCACGATGCAGGGGTCCATGTTTCAAAGCACATGCAATGAGTGACAGGTGGCCGCCGTACACCAGACGTCCTTGGGTTCAATGACCTTGACAGCAGCAGCAGCAGACGGCTGAGCGATAATTGGGTATCAGTTGAGACGTTAATGCTCAGACCAAACACACGCACGACAAACCCGTCATTCAAACACTCTCGTCCTTCAGCCAATTTGCCGGAGACTAAATCTGAGCGACGGTCATCTGAGTGACCACTGGCTGGTACAGTGAAACCTTCATGAGAAGATCACTGGTTAACAAGCTGCTCATTGCTTCAACCGGGCATTGTTTTACTAATGTGAAGTTGAGATTATCATTCATGTGTAGAAACCTTTATAAACTGACTGCTTCTCTAGATACATGTCTCTTAATATCCATGGTAGTCTTCTTAGAGCCCACGGCGTCGTCTCAAATTAAGAGACCACATTTCTGAAGAGACACGAGTCTTAAGGGATAGAAAAGACAGACCTGACATGTCACTCGCACAACATGTGGGGGCTGCTCTCTTCTACATCTCCCATGTTACTGTCCCTGAAATGTGTCAATAATACCCACTTCCCCTACACTGCCTACACCTACCACTACCGTCCCTAAAACGAGGTTGTTCTGTCGTCTGTCAAATGGCCACACACACCACAATAGGGGTTGCTGTTGCTTCTGTCCAGGCCACAATATGTTCTAGTAGTGACCAGGGGTCAGCCACGTGCCCTTAAAAGCCTTAATTTGCTCCCACATCCCACTAAATTGATGTTTAAGAAGCAGAAACAAGTCGGGGTCAAGGGTTTCCGACAAAGAGACGGCGTCAATCATTTATAGACTACATGTAGTAGTCCGGCAGCCAAGGGGACTTTTCTCTAATATTTGGATAGATGCGCTTTAACCTGTTGGTTTCGTTAAGTAGTTTTTAGTTACAATTTGTCAACAACTAAAAAAGAACTATCAGTATACATGAAGGTTCTGTCAGAATAAATTGAAATATAAAAATATCAATATATATGCACAGAGACGTTTTATTTCTAAAGTCAGCATAAGAAGACCCATGTGGAGGTGCCTTACTGTTAAACAACGTACAGTGAGAGGTACATAGTTCACATTGCTTCATACTTTTATCACGATGCCTTGTTGTATGTGTTCTGAAGAAGGAAACTGGGCATGTTTGATGTAGCATTAGACTGTGAGGAGCGGAAGAAGGGTCCTTTTATCTCAGTCACAGCAATCTCAACACATTTGGACACGTGTTATCCCCTTTACCTATCAACATCTGACGAGCCCCATCACTGTTAATAACTTTCTTCAAGTATCATACTATAACTTATAGAAGATTTATAGATATTCAAGTTTAGTTTCATAAGTACATTGCTTGGGTTCGTGCTCTCAGGCGTCCCAACACCCCTCTACTGAGCAACACAGAGGTATGGATACATGTACCAGCGATGTCTGCCAGCCCTGCTAACTTTCATCATGTTGCAATGCTGCTTTTGTTTTAATAACAATGTTCTACTATTAGGTAGAGCTCAGATAGCGTCTCCTTTAGATGTCTATAAGGCAGACATGACCAAATCTAACCAAACCCATGAGAAGTAGTCTGCAAAAAGCAGAAGTTAGCAAAATTAGAAGGAAGACATACACCTGTAGTTCATTCCCGCTTTCAAGCATGTTTATATGTGGGACACTTTAACACCTAAAAACACATTAACAGTGTTTCCTTATCAGAATAATCTGACAAAACATCTGAGAACCCTGACAAATGAACTTCTGGCCACTGTTCTGTGGTAGAACCGCATCACACAACCCGCTATACCCGGTGAGCATGTGCGTGTCGGTGCCTCGTGTCCATTGTTCATCTTCACCATTGTCATAGATGAGCCACTTGTGTTCTAGTGTTTAGCTGCAATTAATAGTATCCACACCATGTACGCGGCATTAAGGGGCAAAAGCCAGGCTTTATTCCTCTAATTTGAGAGTCGGGTTATATCGTGCAGCCTGGCTAGCACGTAGAGTTGAGTAGTTGAGAAACTGACTGGATTGTTACAAACCCTGATAGATATGTACATCCCCTAACAGTCTATCTATAGTGGGTTTGAAATTACACAGCAACTGTTCATCTTTTCAGTCATAGACTAATAAAGAAAATGAGGTGAAATCAATTTCCTGATTGTTTGTGCCATAAGGGTTAAACGCAACTAGCCTCTCTAGTTAGACATATCATCGCCAAAGGCGTAAATACGCTATAATACATAGAAATGCTATGTAAAACGGAAACTATAGTGATAATCATTAACTTCTGAGATTACTTGACACACTGGCCATGGGCCCCGGCATCATGCGAGAGGTGTGTGGTATGTGATTTACAAACACTATGCCACACACTTTCTGGATGCCAGGGGCTACCATGGCCTGGTACATGTACTTATTAGTTACCCGCCTATATAATAGTAGAAGTGTGTATGGTAAAGTGTTAGTAAGTAAGACTCAGCACACCCCTCCCATGATGCCATGCCCATGACACTGTCAACACAAAACCCACCAAATATAGCGCACGAGTGACACCCACATGAGGCCGGCAGCAAGGACCCACAGCACGGGTAATTTGCATGTAATAAGCAGACGGTAACACTTGCTCTCTCGCGAGTCAACCTTGAGATGGCTGAGAGGCTGGGTAGGTGGGTGTTGGTCTGACGCACACCGGCACAAATATAGAAGAAACGAATGTGAGGGTGGGGGCCGTCAGAACAGACTGTTGGCCAACAAGACTTCACGCCCCATTATTAATGTTACAGCTGGAATCGTGCTGAATCCATGGCCAATTTGAGAACTTGGCTAGTCTTTGAGCGTGGGTTTGGGGCGGGGTGGGGTGGGCGGGTGGGCATGCCTTATGCAGTCATTCAAAATACACACGTGGTAAAAAGCTTTTTATTCAAATGGGATTTTGAAGTTGTGTTTTTTTTTCTTAAAAGTAGAACTAACTGGAGACAAGTTCAGTCCTGGCCTCTGATTGGTTGAAGCCGCTTTTTCAATCTACATTATTCATGATTAGCGGAGGTGTTAGACTAACTTTTTTTTTAAATTGAAATAGTATACTGATATGAGTTGCATGATTATGACTCTCTCAGACCTTGATCTATCTGACGCCTTGGTCAAGATCAGATAACATTTTGTATTAAGCTCTTGTTGAGTGCTTTTTTTTGTTCGAAGACATGTTTGTTTGCACTGTTTTTTTCATCTCAGTATCACAACAGTTTATTGTATTAACAGTGATAAAAGCATTGAACAGCTTCTTATGCCATGTTTCTTTGCACTGTTTTTCCATCTCAGTATCACAACAGTATTACCAGTCAGAAAAATGGAGCATGTTTTATGCATATTTTTATGGTGCAAAAACAAAAAATACTCATTGTACAGTGTTCAGTTCATGTCTCGAGCATTGAGACATCTATCTCCAAATATGCAAATGCCTCAAAAAATATCTAAAGTGCAATCATTTGGAAAGTAAGTGGGGGAGAGAGTTATTTCCTGTAGCGTGCCTTGGGACAGAACAGTAGTTGCAGAAACAGCACAAGATTAGGATTGCAACTTCCCATCCACAGTTTTAACTTGACAACGTGAACTGGAATACCAAACATTTGATACATATTGTGAAGAAAGAAATCAACTCACCGAATCTTCTTAAACTTTTTCCTGGCAATGGGCCGTCTCTCGGAGCCGCGGCAGTCCTGGCCCCCTGGTCCCACCACAACCGTCGCCTCCCGGCCCTTATCCGACGGCCGACACTCAAACTCCACTGCCTCCCCGTCTCCCAAACTACGGAATCCAGGCATCTGGATCACCGACTGAAACAGATAATGATTGATCGTTGATTATTGATTGCATTCGCAAACACAGTACAACCTCCAATTAAGACCACGTCTCTATTGAGACCACGTCTCTATCATAAGACCACTTTTCATGGTCTTAATCCTTTGTAAAGCTACCAAGATGAACCTCTGTATTGAGACCATCTAACATTGGGCTCAAATGTGATCCTAATGGAGGTTCATCTGTACATACAGATTACCGGTAAGTTGATTTCTTACCAATGTCATGTTTTGGTTTATCATTCATACTTTTGTGGTGTTTTCTTTGTTTGAAAAATTAATTATTGAAATATTTTATTCAAATTTCAATGCACCAGCATCCTTGTCAAAAACAGCTATTGGTTGATCATCCAATTCACGAGTTATTGACAATATATATTGAAAGTAGGTATTGAAACAAATGAATATGATTATGTACGGTATGAAAGAGACCCATGGATATAGATTTGGAACAAAATGTTCTACAGATAACTGTTGACAGATTGTGGAACATCAATGTCTTGTTTCCAGAATCAAACACTGCAAAAATCCAGCAACATGCATTGAATCATTGTAAAATATTTAGCATGTTAGGTCTTTGCATGTATGTGTACAATTATATAAGTTGAATAATTAAGAAAACACACGATTGCCAAATGTTTGGAATTGGAGGGTAATCTTTAGAACTAAAACATGTATTTCATCATAATATATTGCATTACGTTAGTTACTGCTATGCAGGAGAAAAAGCATAGTATTATGATTTTTAAGGTATAGATAATCTATACAGATAATTGTCATGTTGTAAAGGTTGATTTATTGAATGGCAATATCTCATATATATGCAGGTGTGAAGCTTATAGCACCTTGCTCACTCTATCTATCCAAGTGAAATGCTATAAATGAACTGTCATAAATTCACAAGTCCACATAACATCCATATGAAATGCAAATCAACTGTACTTAAGCAAATCAACTATGGATGGAGCAATAAAATTACAAACATAGATATGTAAAACAAATGATGCACAGCCTCATGTACACACAAACAATAAAATATTGGACTAAAGTATCATCTAGTCCTTCTGGTTGAATTGAAACAAAAAGAAAGACCACATAGTTACTCTTACATTTTAAAATGGCAGGCATGAATAAAATCAAAGGTGACGCTACTTTTTTGCACACATCAAATATGCTGCAATGGATGGACAAAAAGTAATCACAACAGCTCATCTTGTAACCATCTAGAGACAAGTGAAATTTAAAGAGGAGGGGGGGAGGGTAAAAAAAACATGCAAGAAAGCAAAAAAAGGCACCCATTTATATTTCAAATCAATGGAGACCTGTCCGGGATCAAGTACTACAGAACCTTGCCCTAATTTCCTTGCCCTGAATTGCAGAAAGGAAGTTCATTCTCAAATGGCCAAGGTGATTGTGTATCAAATGAGCTGTCAAGTAGGTTGTCAATTGCTGTGATTACCAGTAAGCAGCATAAGTATACAGGTAGTTGGGGTAAGTGGACGGTGAGAACGGCTCACAAATAAAATGCTTGCTGTTAAGGACCACTGGCGCAAAAACTGTTACTTTGATCAGTTCGAGATTTCAGACTCTTATGTCTGTCTTTTTATTGGGTAACTCTTGATTTATTAAGTATTACATGTATATGCAAATCAGTTCATAGAAGAATTTCACATTATATCAATAGAAGCGTGTTTATCCTTATGGTATGCTTCCATAATTTTTTACACCATACTGTTGACAGCTACATGACCCGATCTGTACCTAACCAACAGTGTGCAGCCATTGCAGGAATGAGTTAGCTCAACATGCTTCACAAGCTCCAACACTGCCGTCTTGCCGATGAACATTGCAAAGTCTGTGTTTCTTCAAACGCATTGTATTTCTGTTATTCTATCAGAAATCATGAGTAATAACTAAGAAAATATGCTGTGCATTGTGTTACTTTAAAAAATCAAACTAATGTACCAGGAAAAACATAATTTCGTGTATAAGAAAAGAAATCTAGTGACAAATTGCAAAAGAATTGCAGTGATGGAAGCTTGAATTTCATATATCACTTTTGCTCATATATCAGAGCTTTATTTCATTAGAAGATATTTTGAATGACGCCAATGTGCAACGTGAGGATTATGGCCTTTATATAGAAGAGTCTAGTGCATGAATAAGTGTGCTTGTGTGTGTGTGTGTGGGGGGGGGGTAATAAGGGAAATCGAGAAATCCCACGTCTGTCTCGGTCACTTTTCTCACGTCCCTCTTTTTCAGCATTTTTTGTGTCCCACATCCCATTTCCTTATAAACCCATGATTGTGTGGAAAGTGATAGATAATTCCATGATAATTCCAGTTATCAGCAAATGCGCAGTCGCACAATTGACTGGAATGCGCATTTAACAAAATATACACGCAGTAAATAAAAACACCTAATTGTGTATGTCTGCTTAGAAAAAAGAGGGCGCCGTAATAACAATAATGACAATGATAGAGAAATGAGTCAAATACATTAATGTAGGGTGCCACGTGAGTATCCAAGTTGGCTTGGCGTACTAACAGTTGTAAAGTACAGATAGTACACCACTCAGTTTCATCAAAAAAAGTGGAGATTGTGTCATATTATAGAAACTACCCTTTCAACAACAATTACGACGTAGAAACACAACAATAATGGGTCATATTAAATATTACACGATGATGACAACAGTCGAAGTTGACATGTCAGGCCAAGTCACTTGGCACGGGATCGTTAATGGTGTTCATCTGAAGCATGTTTCATCATATTTACTAGTCGTTCTTCACTCATGTAGCACCCATTTTTATAGCAAATATTCATATATCTCTACCGTTTTTTGTTTATTTACCACTTTATCTGGATCTGGATGGATAATTCACAAATTAGCCAGTCTCAGATAAGAGACTGGCCTCCTCTAATGAGGCAACGCGTGAATGGATGATTACAATGGATGATTACAATGGCATCATCATTTTGCTCAGTATTAAATTCAATTATAGAGTAATCCGTTCAAAATGATTTTTGTAATTCAATATCAATCAGACCAGCAATGCCACATAGCTAACAGCAGCCCCCACCCCCACCCCACCCCAATGCCCGCCATAAAATTACACAGATGGCCTATAACAATACGTGTGGTTTGTTTGTTTGTTTTCACTGACAATGAACCGTTTAGCAAGAACGTAGAATGGCTGTGAAGAAAGCGCAAAAACTTTAAATAGAAACCCATTCAGCCAGAATTTATGGGATATTTGCGGTCAAAACCACTTCTAATAGGACTAAAAATATTGCTCGGCCTTGGAATGCGGTCATACCACAAGGTGTACGCGCAGAGATTGTAACACGCGACCTAGAAAACAAGCGAGGTGTGACATTACAAGGGATTTAAATGGTTGATTGAACACTATTTACAGTACTGTTACAAAATACTTTGTTCGACAGTACTTTAATTACTTATGGGGTTACCAAATATTTTTAGATTTTTAAACATAATTTTCGAATGGCATTCGCAATTATTTTAACAATGAAATAGTTGTCATACTAGTTGCGTTGATTTCAAGCTAAAGTTTTTTTTTTTATTTTTTTTTATTTTTTTTTATTTATTTATTTTTTTTTTACTTTTGAGTACTCGATAACCAGTCGGGCTACAAATAAGTGGATATTTCAGGTAGGGATGAGGTTACCAACAATTCTTGTTGTTAGTTCTTTGTCAATATATCTTGCGTGAGTGGCTGCTAAAACCCTTTGCTTATCCCATTACAAAATTGCATTTTACCAATCAAAATCTATTAATATGTACAAGTAAACCCACAAGGTAGAACTCATAATTGTGTATGAAGCACTTTCTCGTACGAGCAATGAACAAGAAATTGACATTCCAAAGGTGAAAGTGAGTCACATGTAGCAGAAGAAACCAAATCGCCATTTTTGATGATGTTCGATGTATCTCATCAGCGGAGAATGCCGAGGAATCCCGAGCGTAGGCGGACAGGTTGTAACCCGAGTTATGCTGGGGTCGTACTTGGCAGATAATCGATACCGATTGAGCCGCGAACTTCTAATTATTGCTACTTTTTAAAATGTGTGATCACAGACGCGCTGTCTACTTGCAGAATTATTCTCTGTCTCGTGTTTTTTTCTCACCTTCTTCCCTATTGTAACTTGTCGAGAATCACATTTCGTGACTGTTGGACTGGGGCTTTGCAGATTTCCATCAGTTGTCTCTTGTCAGGTGAGCTGCTTGGCAATAACATTGGGTTTAATCTGGCTGTTTCTTGAGCGCCGCCATCACATCACTTCTCAGACGCAGCACAAACTTTGTAATACAGGTGAACACCTATTACGCAGCAGATTTTTCTGAGTTTTGTGCATTATTTTCTTCTAATTTCTTTTCTGACTTTGTGATAAGAGACATAATGCAATATGGTTACTATTGCATTTACTAATCCACGATAGACAGATGCATGTCTATCTCAGAACCATAGAGCAGAAATCCGAAAGTGAGATCGTAGGCCGAGGGTTTATGTGACTGATTCGATTTTTTTTTAAAAAAACAACAAACTTATACCAGTAGGCCTATGCCTTTAAAGCCATACGACACAGGCGTTTCAGATGAATGAATTTACCCCCCCCCATTAGCCTGGGCGCCGAAATGGGCGCATTCTCTCGCGATAAATGAATTCTGGAACAGTCACTGTTACCCATTAATGACGACATCCCTGATCAACAGATCTCCTGCACATACTCATAGACAGATCCAGGAGGCGCAGGGGTGCCCCCCCCCCTCCCCTTTTCCCACCAAAATACTTCATTTTCATAGGGGTTTTCATGAAATACCGTAAGTGCGCCCCCCTTTCCGAAAACCTGGATCTGCCTATGATACTTAAGATTAGCAATGTCGGGAACCCTATATTTTATCCCAGTATTTACGTTCACTGTGAGGCTCGTCACTTTTAATATATATATAAACTACGGCCAAACGCAATATGCCCTTGTAGCAATAAGCATTAATATTATTTCCTCACATTCCAATTTATTACCCGCCCACCACCGCCCAATGGGGTGCAGTTACCTGGGTATATTATATGTTGGGGTCATTTACCGGCTGAGAAGAGGCTATCGGGAACCTAATCCTCCTCATATATTGACAGTTTGTCCAATAATCCCACGGCATACACATGAAGAGGGAACACTCCATATTATCGGCCGCATTACCTTACTTCATTAGCATTGCCCCGTATACGACGATATGCTCATGTTGGCCATGCGTTTGCTTACTATTTCCCTAGTTAATTTAATTTAGATTTTTCTTTCACTTAACCAATTGACTGCATGTACATCCTTAAAATGCACTTTATTTAGGAGACCAAAGACATATGTGTACATTTTGAGGGTCAGAATGCAAACTGATATTACTGGCCACAGTAGCCACCATTTTGATGTCCGCTTTAGTGATGTTTTCACATTATAAAAGCCCATGCACTATGGTTACACAGTACGCATGACACGTACCACCCATTCTACTGACCTATAATAGTAGGCCCTATAACATATAGACCTACCCCCTATAGTTACTACCTTGGTAGTTACTACAGCGCATTTTAACATGCACCTACTTAACTTGTAGCACTTCCACGCATGGACAAGCACCCACACACAATACAACCTACTCCATACGTGTAATAAGCTGCCACCCCCACCCCCACGTACATGTAAGTAGGGATGGGTTGACCTCACCGGACCTCCTGAGACTTGTCCTCTTGCCTCTCATGGCAGTATTATATTAAGAAGAAAGACTAAGGCGCCGAATATTACATGTAGGTAGGATCTTCTATCAGTGGTTGTTGGTGATAACGTGTTCAGTTCAGTTGATACATGTGCAACGAGGGTGGGTGTGAAAGGGTGGGTGGGTAGGAGTGTCTATTTGACCATTTGAATACGTGGGCATGGGATCACTAACTGCATATCCTAGTGTACTTAATAAAAGTGAATATAACGTGTAGAGGTTTTTATCTTGTGTTATGCCATATCATATTCTAGTACACCACTCACTGCTCGGAGTCCAAAAAATAAATTAAAAGCCGTGTCTTTTTACGTGCTATTTTACCCCTGGTGCTCAAATATATCAGTTTGTCCTCAAACATAAAAGGTCAATCTTTGAAACAATTATATGTGCGCAAAAATACAATCCCTCTGACATATTAATAACATACTAGGCCTATATAATTAAACAAGTTAAACAGGCCCCACTCCATTCACACCTGTTCAAATCGTACCAATTTTCTATCTCCTTGATGTTTCTCAATTGGTCATCCACACAACAGCATATGTTCTAGTCCAGTGCAACCACCAAACTGTGAACCAGCACTTGAAACCACCAGTGCTCACCACATACAATGAGGACATCATCCCAACGAGCTTAACAACAAACGGCCACGTAACTTCAAAGGCCAATAATGATTGTCTCATTGAACAATACGACAATAAATAAAGAGCTCAAATTAACAAGCCCCAGTGTAACAAGTGTTGGTATTGTCGGCTCTACTTTGCACGCTGGGGGCTTTGGCCCGGGTTAGATGAGGATACGCCAGGCTCCCGAAAATAGTCCCGATCAATGGCAAAAACTGGGTCACTGTAGTGATGGTGTGTTGTGGTCAACACAAGCTGACAAGTTATACGGACGGTGGTTGCATGGTGCTTGCGTATGTTCTAGTCTATGGTGACCATATCACGTCTGGTTGCTCTGGTAAGCACACCTCATGCTCATTTTTTTACAAAGACGGTAAAACTCAACCACGCACACTGACGCATTGGTCATTTGTGTTTAATGATGGCTCCGTAATAATGATAAGTATAATGACCAATAAATGGTAGAAAACACTTATATGCTACTAATTATATGGGGGGAAAGCAAATTATCATAATACATAGGCCTAATAAAGTAAACACATATACAAAGAACCGCAAAACAGATTGTGAATTTCTCCACGAATCTTCGCTCAAGTCTTCAAATGGAGCTGTACACCAACAATGATCCAAAGCTTTAAAGGTGTTAATTTTGATTTTAACACAAGCTTTGTTTATTATAGATTGACACTTGACAGCGGTGTCAGAACAAAAACAACTAGTGTTGTCCAAGCCATGAATATCGCACAAATTCTGTCAAGTCAGAGTTTACAGCAAATAAATGCTGGCACCACGCTGACAATATTACGAATGGACATTAAATTCAACAGCTTTGCTTGACACTATAGCATTAAGCCATACACACCTACGTCATAACATGTACATATATGTACTGGTGCCAGACCAAAAAACGATTAAAACTTGCACATACATTGTACCATGTAGATCTGTGAATTTTGCTACCGTACAAAGTCAATTTGCTTTACAATGCTCAATTGCATTAGATCATAACTCATATAATACATATAATTGCCAAATTTACAAGTCCAGAGAAAACAAAATGGAAAATATTAATTACGAAAAAAAATGAAACTGATTGATTTCCAAAATCTGGAAGAAGTTACCATTCTAACAAGAATTTGCAAATCAAGACCAATTAGACGTGACGCAGCTCTGTCAATATGACGAATGCGTTAAGTCAATTTGAACAACCAGCTTGACACCAGTGTTAGAGCCGAGGATACAAGCTGATTTTCAAACACCCGGGGAAAGCCCGTTGCGTAATAATTCGACCTATAAAAGGTTCCCCAGCGAGCAGTCAACCAATCAGCAAGCGGCAAACATAATGTTACATAACAGGCGACAATTGGACGCTAAACCAACGGACAAATATTTCGTTTGCTCTGTTATCAACCAAACTCGTGCGTAGATCGAGTATTTGATATCGTTCTCTATTTATCCAATCCTAGATGACGCCTCTTCTGCTATCGCCACTTACATAATCAAAGGCAGGAACGGCGATGAGGTTTAAACTTGAGAGCAGGTAGATTCGCTAAATGTGGAGATGCAGCAGCCATTTTGAAACATTTTCAAGTAGTAGCAGAGCAATTATCAATGATTTTATTCGTGGGTGATTGTCGCTTAGCTGCACCTGTGAAGAAGCATTTGCTAGTCGGCAGCAGGGAAGCCCTTGACCACTGGCTAGTTTCAACTGGTGACGTAATTCTAAAGCTTGGTTTGAAACTTAACGTTGGCAGAGCTGTATTTAGTTTCGGCATTAGTTGCTTGGAGATTTGGATAGGGAGATAGGTATTTGAATTTTACCTGTTCATATTCAGGCTTGCATTTCAATTATTGGAAATGTGCAGACAATTTTGTTTTGATTTGCTTATCACCATTCTCGCCCGAGAGTCTATTGACGTGTTTATTACAGACCATTATAAGCATTTACAACGGCGTGCCAATGTCGTAAAACCAACAATGTATCACAGAAGAACGCAAAAGAAACAGGTATAGAAATTAGCAAGTACACGCCAATTCCTGTCCATAAAATAATCAGCTTTTATTGCGCGGATCTTATTTCATGGTCAAACAGGCGATTAGCAGGTATCTGTTGACCAACAGTCAATACATTTGAAATATAGAATGGCCACTATGATACGAGTAATCGTTTTAGTAAAATTCCTATTGTTTGAGTTACTCTTAGGTTATAAATAATCAGCTCTGAAATAACCACACAATAGTTCAGACATTTCGTAAGAGCTCCTGTGTATGGAAAACCCTGGACGGAATTATAGGATTGAAAAGAAATACCACTGCTGGATTGCTATACTTAGAATCAGTAGTCTTTAGAGTCGTTCATTTCAGAAGGTAATCAATCACGTACTTATACGTTGACCAATGTTTTGAGCAGAGTTTATGTGCACGCACCAGCACGATGATAGAGGGGGCAATTAAATGTTACTTGTCGAACAACCACGTGTCCTCGCTCGCACAACCCAATTCTGAGGCACCCAAAAGGTGGCGAGGGGGGGCAATAACTGACAGCTGGCTGCCCTGCAACAGACGGATTAACGTAGAGCTGGAAATACTCCAGCTATGCCAGTACAGCTGATAACCAATCGCCCTAGACCACGGCCGTGCGGGCACCTGTGCCCCCAGCCTTTCCCCGCTACCCACGGAGGCAATGAAAACGAACACACACAAGAAGCGGGGGATCAAGGGCCGTCGGGGGTGTTGTTGTTAGCTGTGAAATCGCCTCCCCACCCCACCCACCCCCCAAACCACCACACTCTCTATATTCTGGACCTGAGAGCGCACAGAATACGTCCACCGCCCCCCTCACTCACCTGGTGCACGAACACGTCCTGGCTGCCGTCCTCCGGCGTGATGAAGCCGAAGCCCTTGACCACGTTGAACCACTTGCAGTGGCCGGGCGTCCGGCCCGGCGTTAGCGGCCCCGTGGCGGTGGGGCCCGCGGCAGCCGAGGCGGGGGAGGAGGGGACCGAACCTGCAACAGGCAGGGACCTCACGGTTAGATTTCTCTTTCCTACTCGACTATTCGACTTTTTGCTTTATTTAGGAAATGTGCATATAATCTTGTGTGTTTTCCCCGTGTTTGCTTGTCGATTCAATGTAATTCTTGTCCCATCCTCTCAGTGGTAGGAGCTGGCTTGCCATAGGAAACGGAGAGACAGGGAGAGAGAGGAATAAAATTATCTGTAATCTCTGTTACTGCATGATCCCCAAGGAACATGAAGTATAACATCTTAAAATAAGAGTAACCATTGTAGTCTGCAAGAAATGTTACATGTGTTAATTGTAGGTCATCATTTATGTAAACTTGTATTCTTATTCTAGATTCAATTCTAAAGCTGTAGAGGAAATAAAGAATGTATGATCAGGGGTTGGTCCAGTTTTGGTGATTAAAAAATAGGGTTTGGGGAGGGTGTGTTTTGTGTGTGCAGATCGATGCATTAGCTGGAAGATAATGGATAGATGGTATAAAATGAAGATTACAAAATTGTTATCAGTACTCAAAACACCAAATATATGGATAAGGGGAGGGGGAGGGGTGAAATTTTGAAAAGAAAAACGAACGTGATTATAGTTTGTTTCATGATTTAGGCTTTCATGAATAGTAGTGTGCGCATACTTATCAGTTTTACATTACATACATTAACGATTTATACGTATGAAGACTTTCGTACGGGTGATCTATGAACATGATGAATTAATGTGGTAAATATGGTGGTTTGTAATCGTGATCCAATTCTTACTCTCACGACTTCACATTTGAATGACCCCAACAGTTACAGTTCTCCAGTATTCCTGTGGGTCAAGAGAAACGTCTTTTCAATTGGTTGGGTGTTGCATCGGATCCGACCCAGTGACATCACCCTATCTTATGACTTCTCACGACGAAGAATTGTCATTTTGAGGTGACTGGCATGCTAAGTGTAAATGTTGAGATTTGCTACATTTTGCTAATATAATATAGATAACTGTGTAGCATTGTCATTTTACATGGCGTTGTGGCCAGTATTTCATGACAATCGAGAATCCATGGATGAGTAAGTAAGATCGCGTCACTACCTATGTGCCATGAATCTTCCTAAATACCCCTGGCCAGAGTAAACACCAGCCAGCTCCGGTGTATTTTCTTTCCCATGTGACGATTTCCCTTCATTTTCAACACTCCCAAAAGAAATTTTCAGACATTGCCAGACGGGTGGTAGATACAGGATTTTCTGTACCGCGTAGGGGGACGCGGCCTGTTCAGTAGCAAGTCGAATGGAGCAGTCTGAGAAAAAGGGGGGGGGGGGACTCTCCTCTCCTGCATGACCACCGAGTCTGCTGATCTTCCCTCAATCGAACGGACTTTCATTCAACTTAACCAATTTGGGACCGACGTAGATCATCAAGCACCAACCAACAAGAACGATTTACGCACACTTTTTATATACCCGTGACTGCATGACTAAAGCCGTGGCCACAGCTTTGGAGGAGGGATGGCGTGCGTGTGAAAAGGTGCGACTTAGAAGGTTACTTGCCTGGTACAGACGACATCGTGGGTTGGGTGACTTTTACAGAGAAATTATCCACTTTTGAGGCGTACAGTTTGATCCATGGAACAGTTTTGGGGGACTTAGTTGAGCTTTTAGATTATCCATGCGAGTTTCGGGCATATCCAATATTAATTGTGCTTAGAAATGCTCAGGCTCTAGTACATCTGTATTCCAAAAAACAAATATCCTTATCTATAGCCTAATATCACTGTGAAAAATGGCCTCAGCTTAAAAAGGGACAATACTAAGAACTGCTCTTGACCAATGTCGCTTGTATCAAATAAACAATCCGATTGGTCGTTGATGCAATTTCATTCGTCCAATAATCCCGTTATCACTGCTCATGCGCAGTCATATCACATCCGGTAAGCGTCAACTAATGTGCATCATTCAACTTCCTACTAACAACCACAGCAGCAGCAACATCACCGTATTGTTTGTTTATCGTATTGCAACAACACGCCAATACTATCCTAACTCGCACTTCCAACCACGTGGTTTTGGCGGCGGCGACGGCGTCTTTACTATTATTGTCCACTACTGGTCAGTTGGTGGCTGCTGTCGTAATTAGACTCAAAACAAGCGGCGGCGGCGGCGGCGTGCCTGCAGTATCTCCTCCCACCCGAGGCTTGACCTTAACTGACCTGGCTTGTTCTTCGGCTATATCCCGCGTCGCCGCCGCCGCGTATAAGTCAACAAGATAGATTGAATCATCAGCGTCGCCTGGCGGTTGGACTGATAAGTCAGTGGGAAAGAGAGCCAGGTCTTTGCATACATTGCCTTCTTGTTGAGGTTGATTAACATCGTGGTTGTTAATGAGAAGATAACCCGAGTTTCATTTATTGGTGTACGTAATACGGTCAATAAGTAATCGTCAAAACTAATATGAACATATATAAAACCAGCAACGCATCAATTAGTATTTGATGTAGTTGTGAATCACTGCACTATTACCATAATAAGTAGTGAGGACATGGCCGTGATGAAATGTTAGAAAAAACATTATGTATTACATACAAGACAAGAATAATTTACGATTTTCCTCTATCGATTCATCTGAAGACATTGTCGATTGGAACTATGTTTTATAAGTCAGAGACACAGTGAAACTATATATATTAAGTGGCCACCAAATGGACGTCGTTCCGCTTGACCACATGCTGACCATAGCATCCAACACATTACGTAAGCGACGCCCGGCGAAGCCTATCACAAAGGCCTCTTATACGCATGATGCGACATACATGAAATAGCACTGCCATCATATGAAGCACCATCTTGCTCTTCACCTATTCGATAAACGCAGCATCACAGCCATGCGGGGTGCTGATGATTTAAATAAGAATTTAACCAACACTACACGTTTATGTTTGCTTCTCCTCTGCATCACACTTTGCGACACTTACAAACACTATTGTCTTTCCTCGTCATGCCCACTGACCGCCATAGGAGCGTGTTAATCATCACCCACTCTGATGCTCACCTCGTCACTCACACCCAAATACATATAGAGTAGATACACAAGCCTATTGTGACAGACACGTGCATCTCGCCGTGCCGAGGGCGGGCGAGCCGAGGCCTCGGGCCGGCCGACGCTAAGTGCTCGCTAAATGACACCGTGTTTGGGAAATTAGCAAAGTAAATACTATGACCTGGGGTCTGACCAGTCGCTTCTTCATTCTCATCTTCATCAATGCATTTTACAGTGTGCACTTCAACTTGTGGCGCATCTGAGATTTGCTGTGTGACTTCCCGTATGTGAGAGGTTTGCGCGGTCCTAAAATAGCATTGTGAACTTTCACATGGAGCAACTTTGTGTTGAAGTCCTTGGTCTATTATGGATCGATTTTCGCCGTTTGACGATACACTGTTCGCTGGATCAGGGGAACATTGTGAATGGCGCCGAAAACAGGGTCAGCCAATATAGAAATCGTGGCTTTGACAGTTAGCATACCCATTATATCAAATAAAACATAACCACGAATTTTAACACAAAAAGCTTTGAAAAGAATATTTATTGCACTGTTGCATATTCACATAAGAATATCATGATGTCACTATCCTATTCTACACTCGTGCACTACGTTCATATTGAAATGGCAAACTATACTATAGTAATTATTTTGACACAATTATACTGAGGAAATTGGCAAGAAGGTCATATAAATATCAAACTCAAAGTAATTATGCAAATGATGGAAACTATTTCTTTTTACCAATATATTAGCAATAATCATCAACCCAAAAGCCGTGGTAAAAAAATGACATTATCATTTGTCATTTTGCCTTTAACCATTTTTTGTCAACGGCGGAAGTGGTGAGATGACACCACGACGTGAACTGGTGCAAAGTAACATCTGGCAGCCCTAAATTTCTTTCAGCTGACATTGGTTTTTCTCTTCGAAAGCATGATAGGCAAGTTTTTTTTTCTATTTTTATTTTTATTACATGTAGTTTGCAACATTGTGTAAGATGTGTTGATATATCGTTTGTTCTTCCATTTCATGAAGAGAGTGTGAATATATCAGAAAATTGAATCAGCTTTAAAACAAAATAAACACATTTACAAATGATCCAAACAAGTTAATATGCAGATAAATTATTGATTTGTAGATATTTTGATACCATGAATCTACATATATATGTGTGTGTGTTTTTTATGATTATTCCACTATTAGTGTGTACGACTCAGTTTTTATGACTCGGTAATACTTAAGTAAAGGCTTACTCGGTGATCATAGAATTCGTAAAGGAAAAGGACTGCTCGGATGAACGGAGTGCGTTATGGTTTTAATGTACATAAACTTCTTGAAGTACTGGTCTTTGTTGGCGTAAGCATTGCTGAATTAAATTTACCTGATCTAGTTGAAATTCACATAATTAAACAATTTTGATTTCTTGATAATTTGTACAAACTTTACCCAACACCGTGAAATAACATTCAACCGTCAAATCAGGATACGTGTAGAGTAACTGTCCTGAAGTAAGCCTCTCACAAAAGATTATTAAGCGCATCACCTGCTGGGTTGATAGAGTTTAAGAATATTTTCTCATATCAGAATAGGCCATCCATTGTAATGAAAATTTTCTCAAGCCACTGAGAAGATCATACACCAATTCAACAACTACACATCACATTATAATATACATTGATGCTATCATTGATGATATATCGGGAAATATTCTTTAGCCATCACGACGGTTGTCATTATTAAAAGGAATTTTCTGAGCTAAGAATGTAATAATTCTGATAAATCGTATTAGTTGATACGATTATGCCAATCATACTTATTCAATGACGTCTGTTGTAACACAGTAATAGGATTTTCGCGCTTTCAGCTATAAAACTTCTTTGACTGTTTGCTAGATGCAGGATTTTGTTGGGGTGAGGCTCGCATGCTTGTTTGACCCCCTCATATACATATGCGAATAAATCTGGTGTGGGGAATAACATGTAATTGCAAGTTAAATGTTGAAAAAAACCGTGGCCTCATGTTGACCTAACATGAGGCCATCAGAATATTTATCAGAAGGGGTGCGATTATGAGAAAACATCAGAGGGCAGTCCACTTTGATTTTTTTTTCTGGTGTTATTGTCGATGATACACTCATGGAAATCTCAGCAAAAGTAACTGTACAGTTGTTATGAACGCGGGAGGCTTTTAGGTGTTTTGTAGAACGAACGTGAAAGTTGGGAAGTGACAAGCGCCTGTGTTCGGACTGAGAGTAACTACGTGTATTAACAATCGTTATACATTTACGAAGCGTCCAAAGTAGCCACAGTGCATAAATCGCATACCAAAAGTGCGCTAAACGTGGGAAGAAACATAACCCTAGCAAACACCCCGGCCGCCACAGACCTTGACCGCTAATACGTAATAGTGCAGGCGGCAGCTGGTCACTAGCCGGCCCCCAAGGCTGTCTCCATGGCAACCATTCAACGGACGAGGACTTTCTGTTTAGCTGAGACGATTAAACATGATGAGTGTAGGAGGCAGGCGTGATGC
The DNA here is from genome assembly GCA_019095985.1 of Streblospio benedicti. Taxonomy (NCBI): domain Eukaryota; kingdom Metazoa; phylum Annelida; class Polychaeta; order Spionida; family Spionidae; genus Streblospio; species Streblospio benedicti. The sequence goes on along the minus strand of CM032666.1, from coordinate 28,656,771 downwards.
TTCTCTTTTAGTCTTTCGTGCCGAAATGTTTGCGACTTTTTACTTCGTGAGCCATGTAGTTTTTATATATTTATACATAATACATAGTGTTTTGTTAGAACGTGGACGTTGAAGCTGTTTAACTTTCATTTATTTAATTCATTTTTATCATAAATACTTGCTTTGTGGGGTGGGGTCACCTCCGATTGCGACACACACATCAAACTCTTCAGGAATATTGATTTTTACGCACTTGTATGCAATATCCCATACTCTATTAACTCAAATTAAGATCCCCTCTGTAAAAAGTACCAGTCCCTTGGAGCCAGTTGCAGTCCCTAACTAGAGTTCCTCCCGTACTAACAATGCAGTATCCTGCGACCCACTGACACTAATCCTGTGAACGTGACGCCCCATCTCGCTAAAACTCGCGCTCACCCGCCTAGTGTTGCTCGTAAGCCGCGTCCTGAAGATCCTTTCGTACACCAAGAGGCATTCCTTTGATGTAAAAAACTAACAATGGATGTATTTTTGTACGCTTGCGTGTTGTGTGCACATACCAGCGTGTGGTTGTGTGTACGCATGTCGTGTACGCCTTGTCAACACGTGCTTGTGCATGTTCGATCCCTTTCTTGCATGCTACGCGGACTTTACACTTACCTGTTTACCATATGTATGTATGCATGTGTGGCGCATACACGTTAATTATGTGCAATCATGTGATTGAAAGAGTAAGTGAGTTATGGTGTGAATTTAGAAAGCGTGCGTGAGTGATTAGCATTGTGCGCTGAATGTGCTGTCAGTGCACGTATGTGAGAAATGACCAATGGATCAGACAAAGTGACAATGACCTGGTGTAAAATGTATAAGTCGTGAGAAAATGAGTTGGATCACGAAAAAAACACATTTACATACATTCAATTTATACAACAGCGTAGAAAAAAACATGTTTTCAATGTGATCATGTTGTTATTTTCAATGTGCTTTTGATTAAAAGATCTTTAAAATTATCAAGACGTTTAAATAGGCGGTGACGCAACCTTCAAAGAATTTAATGTCACATGTATATGTCACACGCACAGATAAGACTATGTTGTTGTCACTTTCAAACAATATTCTTTCACAAAGAGTCGTTAAAGTGACATACTTTGTGGGGGGGGGGGGGGGCTTTTTTTGTTTGTTTTTGTTTTTGTTTTTCTTGCTTCTGCATATGAGTTTTGTGGTAGGAAACATTCGTAAAAGTTGTTTGGAATGATGGTTGATCAAAAGCTTGAGGATTGTTCTAAATACACGTATGGCCTTTTTCAAACACAGGTTAGTTATGACATGGATTTGAAGAGATAATCTTTTCTACATCAGGTTGACACTTTAAAACTTACGACATTGCTTTCAATTCTATCTGCTGGGTGTTGATATGTTTGACAACTCTTTCAGAATCGTGCCAGTAAATGATCTTTTCATATGTCTATTTGACAATTACATTGTTAAAGTGTTTGCCAATAAGTTACACAACTATACAACAAATGTCTGCCAATGTTGACAATAACTTTGTAACATCAAATACCAAATGGATAGAGTTAACAATCGTTAACAATCGTCTTTTAGCAGTGGCAATTTAGTTTAGAAATAACCTCCAAATTTTGGCCAATTCATAAATGTCACCTTGTTCAAGGAAATGACCTCACAACGAGGTCACCTGTCAGTCACGTGATTGATGCGCCCTCTATTAACCAATATTTGTTATTGTGCAAACTATTTTGTCTAGTTTATGAATTGAAACTATAGAATATGTAACTGATACACAATATATGGCTTCAGCACAATGCAATGACATTACCTACAACATTTTACCGCCTAACTGAGGTAAAAACATTGAACTAGTTATAGTTGTATATATATAGTTAATACTTTTAGCAATTCCAAAATACTCTGCATATTTCCAACACAAATCATAAACGTCAAATAGAAACCCTGAAGGCAAGGTATTAATTCATTATTAAAATTTCCAGTTGTGTAGTGATAGATAGACCAAAAGCCACTCACAAGTCTATTTCCTGCCTACAGTGTGTGCGGTAAGTGTAGACCTACATAGTTGTGGTGAGGAAAATATGCGGCCAATAGCTAAATACTACGGGAGTCATTCACACAAACTGTACAATGAAAACTCGCTACAGTGGCGCCTCTTTATTAAGACCAGCACCCGCAACATGTATCATTAGAGATGTGGTCTCTTTATGGAGGTTCAAAGTGGTGTATTTGGAGGGTTTAGAACAGGAAAGTTGGCATTGTTAAAGAAATGGTCTCTTTGAAGAGGTGGTTTTCATTGTTGTTTCTACTGCAGATTGTTCTTATGTAAGAGTGGTAGATAGGGTTTTATTGAGAAGAAATTCCGTGATATACACGTATATAGCGATGGTGGCGGTACAGGTATGCCTGAATTTATGTAATTCGATATCCATGTGGTAAATGTAGGCAGGAATATGATATTTATCATAATTGACATCTTGTGTACGTGCGATCAAACTGAGAACATTAATATACTATTTAAATACATGCATATAAACTAGGTTATACACACATCTTGGATTCTTGTAATCACAAACACTTATGCAAACACATATAGATTCATTCTACTATACCTTCCCACTGTGTGGTAACTACATGTATACTTAACACAGTTCACACCACGCCATTGGAAATTATGTTCACCCATACACTAAAACTCCCTGGGGACTAGTCAGCGTTTAATGGTTGCCATATTGACGTTTCTTTAAAAAAAACTTGCATCACATTCTGTGTATATCTATATCAAGAGGATGCGGTGTTTAAGTGCTTTTTAAAGAGTGCAATTTATCACAGCATAGCTAAACAGGCCCACTGGCCATGAATGCAACCTTGCATGTAGTAGTAAGTGTAGAAGTTGTAACAGAGGAATGTGTGAATGAACCAGGAGATGATGAATTCGCCGCCCGGAGTTTGACCTCTGCCAAGGACATCTTTATCCAGGGCACCGGGTGCTGGTGTCAGGATGGCCCAATAATATATATGTGCTATCGGAAATGTTATTCCTCTTCATTTATTTCCACTGCTACAGAATAAATAGGAATTTGATCGTAGAGCTGATGTCGGGTCAAGTATAAGTTGGGAACAAGTGACAGTCATGTGGGATACCTTAGTAGTGTGCCGAGCACAGATATTCCCGGTCATCTTTGCATTGTTTCTATACCATTTTGCAATATAGATGTATATGTAAATAACAATATGATTATATGCATGCATGGGACATTGTTTTCTTCTTGGCTGTCTACAAACATAGTGGCTGTGATAGTATAAAGGTGTTGTCGTAAGAACATCATCACGTGCCTGCAGATAACATAAGAGAAGGTTAGGAACGCATTCCCGTATCCCTTACATGGTTCGTGTATTCCCGCATCCTTTAATTATTCACTGTAATGCATGACCCATAAGCAGCGGCCAATGTCCATCAAACTAGAAATAAAACCCGTGTCATGAAAAAAACCCCACTGAATTAAGTAGAGGAAGCATAGCCGCCATGACTATGCCAACCAGTGTTCTGTTTTCCCCTATTCAGTTCATGTTTGAGAGCGAAAGGACCCATCAATAGTAGAACACCTCTACACCGAGTGGTTACTATAGAGGTGGTCACTTCATTGAAGTTTTGCTTGCTGTGCAGTACAACGTAGAGAACCGGTTAAGGATGAGTGTTAACTTAGGAGATGTGATCATCTTTTGAGGGGTAGTCTTGTTAAGAAGGTTGTGCTGGAAGCTTGTGTGGCCTTGGAATGGTCAGCCCGGTAGCAGGCAAAGCAAACAGATGTCACCAACTGACCACCAACTGACCCACACACCAAAATAATACTGGTCGTCTGCTGCTGTACTGTTTAGGATAATCCCAAAGAAAAGGACTAATTATATACATGTTTGGCACTAAAGTAGTGCTCTATTTTAATGCATAATTACCAACCCAACTGATTCCTTGCTATTCCTTACAATATCAGATTGTTAATCATCAAGAACACGTTTATGTACTTGCAAGTGCTGATTTAAGAATAGCCAATTAGTTTTTTATTTAGATTATTACTAAAACAATGTTCTAAATAACATAATTAAGTCAAAACACTGCTGCATGTTATTATAATGCCAGACTTGTAGCTGCTCTCTTAACTAACACATGTTTCGGTCTTTGGTGTTCATTTATACTGATATTTTCGTACTCGTTTCCTTATGGAAGTTTCTACCGGCAGATCCAGGTTTTCAGAAAAGGGTGGTGCATCTCTCGAATTCTGTACTCGTGAAAATGGTGCTGAAATCGATCTACAGTAAAGTTTTATTGTTTTGTGGGGCTAGGTGATAATCTGCCAATGATATGTTACCAGTTTATGCAGGTGGTATGCTTTTGCACGGGTGGTTTTAATGGACAACTACACTGTGATACTATGTGTACGCCATCCATCAACAAGACATGGAAAATTGCCACTAAAGCTCCTGCGCCGTGTAATTAGCAACAACAATGGCGCAGTTGTCAAACAGCTTCCTACACTTAGTCACCGAAAACTGCGCAGTTGGCGCAATCTGGGTTAAACTATTTATTTCCAATAGCAATACAAGGGAGGGTTTATCATAAGGTGCAAAAACATATACACACGGGCAAAAATGGGGTCTACTGCTAACACATGTTTTTTTTTCCTTTTCTCATTGTAGTGTACATTTATGTTTAGTACATGGTGGCCCTGACCACGCGTTTAAATGTAAATAAATGTAAATGTGGTGGTTTATAGTCCTGATCCCAGTCTGGCTCTCATGACTTTACACTTTACACCAGGTCATTGGCACACTTACTGATCAGCATTTGATCAGTTCTCGTATACTTGCATACGTTTGGCCAATTTGCTCAAAATCTAATGGCAATGCCACTATGCGACAGAGAATAATTTATAAACGTTAACAAGTCTATCATTTAATAACAGCTTATCCAATTATATCCCAATTTTGGAAATCCCATGCTGATGGGGTGGGGGCTGCAGGCTTAAGCTTATGTCGATCAAACCGTTGCCCAACGTGAGTTACACAGTGTTCTTTTAAAAAGTACAAGCAACAATGGTAGATGAATTATATGAGCTACATTTACCACAAGCTGTATGCTCTTCAGGGAGTTGGAAAAGCCACTAGAGCTCGTGTAACAATGACGTGGTGTAATAATCTAAAGTGTAGATGGAACACATTACTTTGACATTGTAAATTACCACTCTCAATAAGCACATCTACATTATATATCACTGAAACCTATAATTAAATGCCCGTAAAAGCAAACAAACATATGCCTAAATATGGAGGTTGTAGATCAACCTTCAGAAAAAAGCGTGTTGCTTTTGATGGTGTTGGTGAAAGAAAAAAAAACTGTTTATGGTGAATTCATGTTCGATTGTACCATTGAAATACGGTAGAGCCCCTTAAAAAAGACAACGTCTCTAGAATGAACTACTTTCCAAAGTGACCACGTTCCTTAGACATGTTCTCTTGATATGTTTGCTATTATTGTATAGACCCTCTATATAGAAATCGCCTTTCTAGAATGAGCAACTCAAACTACTATCCGAGAGGGTCGCCTAAGAGAGGTTGGCCTGTGCACTGTGATTGATAGGTGGAGATAGGCTCAGATTTCTGGCTTTGCGGGTTAAGTTTAGTGTCTGTTCAATTAATAAATATGCATTTGATTATAGTTTTTTCCAAAGAACTAAGTTCAGATTACTTTTTGTAGAAAGACATGATTGTGTGATGCACTTGATACCTGCTGTAGTAGGCTGATATATCGCTGGGGGTGGCTTATCAACCGGGGGATTCGGGAATCGACCTCTTCTCTTAACATTGTCATTAAAAGGTTTTTTAAATGGATAACCGGTCACCATTACTCTAGTGCAGTGTGCACATTTTGGAAGACCACGCCCTCAAAAGCAATTGAAATATGAGAATACATTCCCAAAAGATGTTACAATTTGAGACAAGCTCTTCAAAGGTAGTTAAAATATGAGATAAGACACCCATATACCAACCGTGGTATATGAGAAAAGGACACCAAAACTTAAGGTTTCTTACGAAATAGATAAACGTATTAGAGAAAGTTATGTCTTCCGTTTCAAGTTCCATTACATATCACGTTCCCGATCACTTCTTACACATTAGATTTAGTGTACCTTGGAAATTTACATCACAAATAGTATAGGAAGGAATATGATCTTTAAATGATAGTACTCATGAGGAGGTGTGGGTTATAAAGGGTCAAGAATTCCCACATCCCTCTTGTTTTGGGTATTTTACCCAAATCCCACGTCCTTATCCCCCGCCCACCCCCTATCTCATACATACACACCCACACACTTATGAAGCAATGCCATGAAAAACAGTATTTCACAATAAGGAGTAATATCACATCACAATAGCATTCCTTTATGTATGAATACAATGTGAAATCCTTCAAATTTAATATTAGAAAAGGCAAATGGCATTCTGCTGTATTCTCATCAAATCCCACATGATCATCGCATCGATTGCCGCCAGACTGAGTTTATAGTGAGCCAGAACTTCAGTCCAGATTTCGTGTAAGAGTAATACCCATACATTTACATTAGGACTTTACTTCTGTATTTCATCAAAGAACCTTGCATGGGATGCTCATTTTCCTTTTCCACAAGGATTCATAACATAAACTTGTGATAGATATGCTTATTGGTTACTAGCATACAGAACAGACATATTATTGGAATTTTGAGCCCGCATGTATTGCATACCAATATCATAAATACATGATAGCGCATGGTTTGAGCAAAGGTATAATATTAATGCAGACATATTTCATCCAACAAAAAAATCTTTGGTAGTGAATTCATACCGCATTTAACCTATGAACATGAAATTCAAATTTGGGGTAAATACATGTATATGAAATTCAAATTATTATAAGAGCTTTGTAAGTCTCCTTTGGATTATACATGACTGTAAAAAGTTATGTGTGTGTTTTTTTTCAAGTTCTAACATGGCATTGTGCTATCATATTGTCAGATGAGGGTTCGAGTCCTTGAACTAGTGGCATGGAAGTCTTTGATGCTAGAGCATTGATGAGGAAGACAGATGGTTTTTAGTCACAATTATCTTCAAAAGTACCTATCTCCACTTTATAATTGACCAACATGAAGGTAGGCAGCCATAAACGTAGAAAAAATAATGCAACTCTACCCATATGATGGGGTATACAGGTGAAAAAATTGCTTTGAACGGATATTGGGTAAAAAATCATTATCGCCCTATGCAGTTTTTGTGAATGGAATTAGGCCTTTTTCAATATTCATTTTTTTTTTATTTTAATAGGCCTGCGTTATTTGATAGACAAGCAATGTAGGCTCCTACATGTCGATTCTAACTCATAGTGTATAACTTTAGGGTGACTAACAGTTACTGTAAGCAGCAGCTATGCAAAAAGTGCGTAACAGTGTTATCCAATTATGTGTTATTCAATTATTTTGTCCACTTATTCTATGTTTGTATTATCTTAGTTTATATTTATCAAATAATACTGTAAAAGGCTGGTGTTGTATCTTATGCTGGGACCATGAGCAAAATGATGGATGGCAAGAAAGACATACATATAATGGCATACTGCGTGAGAAACTTTAAGTCAGCATCACATAATGGCAGGATAGGAAGGTGACACAATCTCTTGAAGACTGAAGCTTCGCAGTAGTGTTTCTTTAGATCTACAAGACTATGACGAATGAGAAGCCAGTGACAACACTTTACATTCCAATACATCTCTCTTTGCGAAAGCTGGCCTACATCCATCAGATACATGACCAACCCTTTCCTCTGGACTTTTTAATAACATGGGACACATATAGTCTATTTGACTATATGGCTTACAGACATGCAGAAACAAACTCTCCTGGCAATATACACGCATCCATCTTGACTACATTGTCAAGAGTAAGAACTTAGAAATGTTGTGTCATAGACATGACCGTTTACTAGGCAGATATATAACCCACAACTCCAACTACATGTAGTAGTTTATGCAGCAGAGAGGTCATTACCACCACCACTAGTGCTGATTTATCACCCAAGGAGCACGCAGTGACTTGGCCCATACATTAACCTTAGTTACAGTAAAAGTTAATACTGTACCGCAGACTTTCAGTGGTACTCACTATATAATCTATGTCATGACAGAGACTGGGAGTACAGTATTTGGTTTTCTATAACACTCTTGATGAAACTTTCTTATACTCAAGAACACGGCATTCCTTACACATTGACCAAAGATGTTCCCTGTAATTGAGGCATAAAATCGGTTCTCTATCTGGTATTCTCTGAAAGTGTAGGATGATAGTCACACTAGGTTTTCTTCAGTAAGTCCCATGACCTTGCTTGTCAATATGACTGCCATTTGACGATCCTACTTAAACCTATATATCGCACACTACATTGTATAATGTACTATAGTGTTTCTACAACTACATTGTATCTCTCGAAGTAATAAGTCATCAGATATAAGCCTTGATTTACCATGTAGACGTCTGTGTGACACGGCCGTCTGCCCTCGGGTCGTCCTTGCCTGCTCTCCCGAGGTCTGGCGACCGCGAGGCCCAGGCGGACGAAAGCGGTCACCCCGAGACCTCGCGCCCCCGTTACTACCATTGCCATTGTTGTGACGGGAGGAGGTACTAGAGTGGGGTGGGTGCGGCCTGTCCATGCCGATCAGGGGGTGCCTTGGTCACTTGCAGCCAAGGCATGCCCCTAGAACACACCCTTCTGGGAACCGTTTGTGCTGGTGTATTGTCATGCGCTGTCAGTCAGTGTTAGCCTCGGTGTATGACCTATTTTATTATAAGGCATTTTCAATGTTATGTATGTACTCTGACAGATCACTTTTTGTTAGCAGCCTCGGTGGAAAGTCCTGCACTGTCCAGCAACAACCCGAAGTACGTTTAGGACGTCATGTCATATACTATCAGTATCAGTCAGTATCAGATTAGATAGCTTTAGTATGATACTATGATATAGTTTTGTGTAAGAGTTTGTAGCCTCACTAATAACCCGTTCTTAGCCCCATGTTATTATTACTCATTATGCGTGTCCACGAGCAGATTATACAGTATGTTATCCGCGATTTTTCCTATGATAACTTCTTAAGAGAATCATTATAATATTGTTTGTTGAATAAGGACATCCTAAGTCTTGTAGATATTGGATATCGGATATTGCACACTAAATCATACATCATAATAAAACCTCGTGGTAGTCAGGTCGTTTCCTATATGACTTCGTACTAAAGAACACCATACGAACAAATACATGTTTCACAAGTAAATGAATGCTGTTCAATTCTCAGTGCATTACAGTTTTTTTTTTCTATATGAGCAGTACAAGAATGGAATACGCTTGACAATCTGTTGCATCACTATATAGCCCAAGATGTTCTATTCTAAATGACAGTAGCTCCATATATCCACCACTTGCTCGCGACATTGGCTCAGAATACAGCTACGCACGAAGCGGCGGTCATTGCTCTCTCGACTGTAGGCCCAAAAACCCAGCAATGTCTTCATTCATAAACGCATCACTGATATAATATATCCATTGGCGTGAAGAATACAATTGATAACGCAGTTATCCTCAACCTTACATTAGCTACTAGTAGCATCTGATGTAGTATTCTATGCAAGTCAGTACTCCTCCTGTTTGTGCGGTCATAAGGCATCACTCGCAGCGGTCACTTACATTAGGGAGGGTACTGCATACTAACAAAAAGCAGGCGGTATTTTATGGTGATTCCGTGTAATCACAATTGGGTTTGATTAAGGTCCTATCAGAGCACGCGGTTACAAGAGTACTCGCAGTGGTAACAAGCAAAGCACGGCAATGTTTACTTCCGCACATGTGACGCAGTTATAAAAAACACATTTCAACCAGGTCACGTGACTCAGTCGTCCTTGATTTCCAGCCAATGGTGTGCGAGGTTAAAGGGCAGGTGTGTTGGCTCTAAAAACAAAAACAAAGACGGCGTGCAACTCTAGTGGAGATTCGATACATTTTATTAGTGGCCGCCTGAATCGTTTGAGTCATAAAACCGAGTACGTGTACTTATGCAAATACTGTTTAGTAAATTTGTCGGTTGAGAATGGCTGCGAAGTGGTATTAATCATGATAAATGAAATTACGGTACATTCGTAGGTTTCAAACTCAGGTCGAAACTACCATCCTATAATCATTGTATTTCTTTAATGCATATTTTTGAGCTGTCAATTACAGGACACGGTCTTATATTATAAGTACACAATTAATTTTCCTTATATACATTCCGGGTGGAAAAAATACTATTAAGTCAAGATAATGAATATAAATGACAGATGGCGGGCAAAGCCAAACTGTGGGGCTGTTTAATAACGCTGACAGCCATTATACATTTACACTGGTGACTACTCCCCTCACCAGAGGTTTTCTACCAACCTTTACTACCTTGACCAATTGACCCCGCCGTGACCTCTACACGTAACCCCGCTTCAAGGGGGTCGCTGCAGTGGCAGTGACAGATTCTAATAGAAATTGGAACATGCATGATGAAGGTTGTGGTGTGGTGAATGGTCATGCGTTACTAGTGCTTACTAGTGAGGGAGGTTTTCTTTGGGTATATTGCATTTCAGTTGCATATTTGCAGCATCTGAAAGTACTATCGGGACTACATCACCGCTTATCCGCGGATGCGTGAACATTTTTTTAAAGGATGATATACATTTCGTCACCCTCAACAAAAGTGGTACATTGTTATATATTTTTTCTTACCCCCCCCCCCCACACACACACACCCCCGACACACACACACGCACACACACACCCAAAAATGAAAATACCGTATGTGTGACATGTATAGTAAATAACGGTATTCTGGTATGAAACAAATACCATGCACGAAAAATCTTAGGCCCGCACAATATACATGTAAATGGAATATGAGAAACTTGACTCCCGCCCCACATGAGCTTAATGTTCCACTTTTGTCAAGCGTGGCAAAATGGAGAGGAAAGGTTGTTTTAGACTTTCACTAAAATTTGATTGTTTTTTCTTTATCTATACACCTCATTGTGTAGGTGTTAATTTTGTCTAATGATAATGTCATGACATGGTTTAAGATATACAGATTGTTGTACAAAATATGAAGCAAATAGTGCAAATTTTATTACGTTGCCATTGGTAATATCGGTAATCAATAATGTTGTTCAAAACCCAGGTAATGTTAAGATCTGTAAAAGGAAAACGAGGGTGTGCGTGTGCTACACTCTCTCAAGGAGAGGTTTTTTGTCCAAATGCATGTATGCTGGTACCCTCATGAATGGGTCACCACCCGACTCCCGGATTCGTCATTCTATTGATATATTTGAAGTATGTGCACATCAATCACACTCCCAGGACACCATCTATAATAGTAACACCTTTTCATAATTTTATAACTTTGGGTCTTGTTGGTTATTAATCTCATTTTTTATTTTATTTACTCACTAATGAATTATTTATTTTATTTCTTTCTTTATTTCAGACATACATTCCATAGTAATGAGAATAAATGATAATAGAAATACATCACAGACATAAGAAATCATTCCATCTTCTGTACATTGTAGAAGAGAGAATGAAAACATTACTATTAATTATATTTTGAATTAGACAACTGTTTACAATCGATAATCTTTTTTAAAACCATTAAAACCATCAAGTCTATTAACTAACAAACTAATACATTTGCATGTGACACTATCACCAAGTTGTACATGAAATAATTTCCGATGAATGTTATTGGAAGCAATTTTATACTTTAAAAAAATACTTTGCTTGAAATTACACCATAAAGAAGAATCATAGGAATAATAGCAATACATGTTAAATAAATTGCGTTTAACGACATCGCTACACTTGCTGAATTTTCTTATGAGCAAATTGCCTCTGACATATGGGCTTTTGCTTGTTTATCTATGTTGCTTTCATCTGCGTAATCATTTTGAATGATTAACGTTCCCAATGGGCTGATCATTAAGAAAAATGGAAGGTACAGAAAACTTTAACAAATGTTTTGGCTTTCAACAAGGTAATTTTGATTTTTTTTTCATTATTCACAAAGCAATTATATTTTGCATATATAAAACTACATGTTTGTATGAGTTTATGTAGGGCAGCCGGTGATGGAGCCAGTAGACAGGTATCATCAGCACACATTAAATGGTTCATCGTCACGCCATTCATTTCACATCCCATGCCGCACACTTAAGTAAACTATGTACAAGTTTTTTTGTTTTTTGTTTTTTTTTCAAGTGATAGTATGGCCCACTGTCTCACTCCATTTGATATATATTAAAATTTTTGGAGAGAAGATTACCCCGGGACATTACCCCATCTTACACAAAAACTGTTTGGGCTATCAGTACAATAAAAGTCAAACATAAATCTAAATCTAAAATTTCATAACGCAATATATTGTGACAGACGCATCTCACCGACAAAAGCCTACATTTTATGTATAAACCCACGTACATTGTTCAATTACATTATGCAAATGCTCAAGAAGTATCAGCTGTATTAATAACAGGCAAAGACTCAAAGTTCGGGGTGATAAAAAAGACGCTGTGTCATTCCGTATCATAGGAGCATAACTTCTTATAGCACACTACTGTATCAATATGCACGTGACTAGAAGGTTGTGGGTTCGATTCCCGATCGGGTCTGATGGTGGGTGTTGAGCAAACTTACCTCTAACAGGTTGCACACTGGTCCGTGATACCTACACGCTAAATAGGTACAGGTCAGGCAATAATGTGAGCGATAAGCACATCTGCACTACATCATTTGCGATATGCTGTAGTATGCTCCCCAGGGAGCTGAGAAAGATATAGTGTACTAAGGATGCCAATGCCCTGGTGTGAATGTAAAGTCGCTAGAAAACGGCACAACTGTAACTTCCAACTGTAAATATTACATTTTACATTTACGTCCGTGTAAAATGATACCTCTGCAAGGATGCCGACCTCTCGCCATGTTCACCCTGGAATTCACTGTCATTTTACCACAGAACGTCTCCAAGAATACTGCTATTATAAACAAGACCAATGCCACAGAGACTGATCACAACGCACCCTTCATTTGTTGTCTGTTTTCGTGGATACACCAATAATTGATACTCCTGACTGCATTCAACATCACAGATTTGCACTGTCATATCCAGCTTTTGGGAATATGTGTGACTGCAGATGGAGGGGGAATTTTAAGCGAGAATGCCGTTGAATCTATAATATGTAAGCTCAAACCGATGACAAAAACTCATTCACGTCAACATCATCGCCCATTTTATACTGGTAATATTTCCAGTGTTAAAATAACTCCAATATTTTCAATAACTTGTGAATTAATTGAATTAATCATATATCGAAGCCCGAAATAGACGAGAATGGGGCAACCCAGTGGCAATCGTAGAGGAGTGTAGGTGCTTACCGCGTCAATTACCCATCTTGTTAACTCTCTACAGAAAGCAGAATTTACATATATAGAGTCAGCAAGAAATGTAGGCACTTAGGGAACGATCATAAATAACGATACCGCGGGGGTCGTCCATTTTTAGGGCTTGATCGAAGAAAAGTTAACCGATCACCCCCCCATCACCATTTTAAAAAGTTGAGTGACCCCACCCCACCCCCCTTAAAGCAAAAGTCCTCTACATAGTCATTGCATTTTTGGACAATTGCTAAAAGAAAATATTTGAAAAAATAAACCGTAGCATGATAAAAAAGTTCAGCGAACCCCACAAAAGGAATCAGAAAAGTTGGACGACCCCCCCCCACCATTTTGGACGACCACCCCCCTCCCCCGGTATCATTATTTATGATCGTTCCCTTATAAACGATCGGTGTTGTTATAATGACATGGGTCTGGTGAGGGGTGCGGTCATTATTTCAGTTACTTGTGCTGACCTCCGCTGTTTCATAACCTCTGTTCATTAATTTTTGTAATATTAGGGTACATGTAGCTATATCTTGCATTTAGATTTTAACAACAAAATAAATAACAATACGTGAAACTCAACCTGTCATTACTATAAGCAGAAATCACAATAATTTTTTTAAAAAAGTGACACCACTTTCTGAACCATTTGTCATGCATGATTTATTAGATGTAAATGTATATGTGGTTGTTTATAGTCCCGATCCAAGTCTTGCTCTCACGACTGTACCATTTACACCAGGTCATTGGCATACTTATTGATCATTTGGTCATTTCTCGCATACTTGCATTGGCAGCACATTCAGCGCACAGTGCTAATCACTCACACAATCACTAACTCGCTCTTTCAACCCAATGACCTGACCTATTTAAAGTGTAGATACCACGGAGCCGTGTGCAAACTGCTTGGGGTAAGTTTACTCAACGCCTACTACTAGACCCGACCGGGAATCGAACCCACGACCTTCTGGTCACTAGTCCAACTCCCTGATCATTCGGCCACGGAAGTATACATTTAGAGCTAACTCGCTAGATAAATATTAGTGTTAAATCAGAACAAATGTCAACATTCAATTATTGTGCCTGACCCTTGTGGAGGGGGCCTGACAGCATATAAACTTATTGTTCTTGCATCATTTGTGTATGTAAAAATGCAAACACCGAATCTAACTATAACTGATACCAGAAACACATAATTAAGCTCTTATGGGTTTCTGATAATGCACATGTAACTAAAATAGAGGTAAAAATGTACCATCCTTAGTAGGACGAAGTGGTGTGACGTGCAACAGTGTGAGTGATGAGGACCATGCGCTACGATAGCATAGGAAAATCCAGGGGGCGCAGGGGGGGGGGGTCGCGCCCCCCCCCTTTTCCCACCAAAATACTTCATTTTCATGGGGTGTTTTACACGTCTGCCATTGATCGCGCGTACAAAACACATGAAATCCCTGAAGTGTGCCCCCGCCTCTTTTCTAAAAACCTGTATCTGCCATTGCGATAGCAAGTGCTGTATATTCCGCAGGGAGTTGAGGAAGCCAGTACAGTGTGGCAAGTATCCCAATGACCTGGTGTAGATGTAAATTCGCTGGACCAGGATACCAGTGAATTGAGACAGTAAATACTAAAGCACATTAGCAACTATAACACGTAGGTCTACGCACCTGGCTGCCGGCTGTAGACCGCTCTGGGGCAGCCCCCGGAAGAGGAGGAGGTGGACGTGTGGCTGCCGCCGCTGCCCGGGCCCGCCATTCCCGTGGGGGGTGGGGGCGACACGGTCACCTGTAACGGACCCCCACCCCCACTCTCCTGTTCTCCCAGCAAAGGCATAGTCCTTTTGAACGTTTTTTAAACAATTTGTTTGTCAGTATAGACGTGTTATTGTTATTGCTACGTTGTTTTATATAATGATGTTCAGCTTCACTTTTTGTACTTGTTGCCCTTAACAAGTTTTGTGAAAATGAATTTTAAAATATTATCCTATCGTATCCTGACAGAAAATCCAGAAGCCAGAGTAACGTGAGCAATTGATTTGTGACAGTTCAAACAAAAATCAACACCATTCACAGCAACCTGTACTCTAGACTATACCAATAGTTGCACTTCTCTGTATTATATTTGGCCATCACAACAGCTTTTGAAGGGTCACGACTTTCTGGCAGGCGTGTAGATTGAAAAAATAACGTTAAAACGTTTAACGTTGCGGTTAGTAGGTCGGCGTGACACGAAAACTTAAAACAGCAACGAGTGACGTAATTATCGTGATTTGTAACCACTAAAAACCGACGATAGACGTAATTAACGTAGACTTCAAAGACATCGATGTCCCCCTTCTCTTCGACTGTCCAGTTGTTGCCAAGTCACAGGCTGTGGGTTGGGGAGGCGGCCAGAAAATGTAGCTGACAACACTGCAGTTGGCTTTATGTTGTCTTTAGGTTGTGCAACTCCGGGCTGTCCCTCATACAACGTCCAGGTGAAAGCTTTCACTGCACGCAAGACAACAAGACACGTGCACAGTTATTATTCCACTTTGTTCTTCTTTTCCGACGTATATCTCCACTCCACGATGCGCCTAAGTCCATTGAAGCGCTATCACGTCCATGCAAACAGCTTTCCCTTTTAAAGGCTTAACACTATCAAGTAGCAAATTGCCAGTTTAAAATAAGACAGCGCCTACAAAAGAGAAAGTTTTAAAAATTCGACAGCGACGCAATGGCGTCAATACGCACTATCATTAATACTATCCTATTCGGCTAATGACAGTCCTGTTTTAGTGCTGGTTCTCGCTCCACAGGTCAAGTAGCCTGGTCAGCAAGGCGATGTTCTCTCTCACCCTCGGCTGGCCTCTTGTGACCTTGGCGGGGGCGGCGGTCAGACAGGCGGCGTCACGGCGGCGTCACAATTTATGGTTCCACCGCCGCCTCACGCGGGGCGGGGGGGGGGGGCATCATCGTTGGTCTACGGGAATCTCTCCAACACCGTACGCATATCCACTCTTACCAGTTATTTTCATGTTGTAGTGGCCTCTGTGCTATTAACCATTTAAACACTGTTTTGAATACATGTAGTTATTTTCAAGAACCTGTGAATTAATTAAATTATAATGTCCAATTAGATGAGAATGCAGTGGTCTTTCTTCTTCACTGCTTGACTGTCGCGAATCGTGAATGGTCACAACAGAACCATTCCTATACAATGTGAATACAAGGAGAAAGCATTCCTCACAATGTGCTGACAGACAGAAACCCTCAAAACTTATGAGTTTCTGGTGCTGATTATTCAGCACTTTAAAGTCACCATGTACGTGTTGCGAGAACGTTATGTTTTGTTGTGACGGTGTTGTCTGTACTTAGTAGCCTCAAATGAGTCCAGGTGCTTAGTAAAGCATACAAATACTCAGAATCACATATTCTGGTGTACTTCATAATCACATCAACATGAGCATCCTATAATATCGGGGTAATAATGGGTCATGTTCAGTATTAACATATTTCAAAGGATGTTTTAACAAACACAAACACTAAACTTCGTGCCGGAAAAATTGCAGACGATATATTTTTTGCGGGTAATCTCAAATGGATACATGTGAGTATTGAAGCTCATCCTATATTCTGCTTGATAAGTGATAACCTTTGCTTCACGATTGCCAGGTTGGTAGCCTCAAATAACTTCCCGTCTGCATTAAACCTCAACTGGTTCACGCTTGCAATGAACCATGACTTAAAAACCACGCGTGTTTGTTGAAAAACAAGTATTTAACTAATGCCGTATAGCATTTTCTGTTTGACTTTCATGGGAACTAAGACAGTCGACAACAAATCTGTCCTCGATCACACTTCAAACACAACCCTCGGCATCGCGACTGCACCCTCGGGATGGACCTCCCACTGTGCTAGGACAGTCGAGCGTATGTTTTGAGGGAAGCGTCCGAGGCTCGAGTCCCCAGGGACCGTCTTCTGCACTAATTACGTCTGCAGTGGAACGTTAATTACGTCGAACGTCTGACGTTCCCAGGATAGTAGAGGATCCAGATTTTGTGAGACTCCCTGCAGTTACCGGATCTCTCCATGATAATCCATGTTAATCCAAATACCATCCTGGAAGAGAGCTTATATGTGACTTTCCAGCATATATGATCAATATTTGAATGTATTATTTCACGAATGCCATTCACGATGGTGGTAAAATGTATCCAACGGCTTTCATTTGTCTTTGTCTAGTGTGTTAACTTTTAAAACCTCATGATTTTACGAGTATAAATTTATAAAAGAAAATATTGTCCATTTTAGCTTATTCAGCCTTTTAACGGGTCAATGTGCACCCATGCAACTGGTGTACAACATAAAACTCAAAGTTATTCAATTTAAAAGATGAATGCTGCTAACCATATTCTTGTCACATCACACAGGTAAAACTACAATGTTTACTAATATTCTGATATGCTTTACAGTATTTCACACCAATAAGAGTCAATCGCACGATGGTATTGAACATTATGAGCATTCAAGTGAAATGCGTTCCAATATAAACCTCTTTCAGGGTGGCCGTGGCCGTGACTCGCGTAAAAACAAGTGCAACTTTCCAACGTTTTAAGCGATGTCGGTTGATTTGTCCGACAATGTCATGGCAAAAACTGAACACAGTGGTTTTGAACACAGAGTTATTTATTTGTGATTTCTCAGGCACAATTATCACGAACCCCATTTAATGTGGCCATATTAAACTGATGATGTGATTAGTTAAGGGTCAGCGGGTGCGGACATCACCCTTAATAGTGTAAATTTGTACTAGAAAAAAAAGAGCTGATAATAAACTATAAAAAAATGTTGAAAACAAATGCAGCTATAAAAAGCATTAATGGTTGTTGACGGTAGCAATAAAATGTAGCAAGTTGTAACAGAGTTGTTCCCCATTTCATGATTTTGAAGCTGAATCTAGGTGATGGAGTTTTTAGTGGTAACGTTTAAACGTCAGTCACAAATAAAGAAACTATCTAGTAAATTTCTAAGTCCATGAAAAAGCAAGAAAGAGATACATGTACTGCCATGATACCACCGCAAACCGATAAAGTAACATAACAAATAAGAACAATTAATTACAATATTCAAATTAAAAATTCTAAATTCAGCATTACAATGAACACCCCCATTTTAAAAGCCTGAAACCCTGTGCCACCAATGCTTCGTGAAGACACTGCAGGTTTAGAACCCATCTCACTATTACATCAGTGGTAACACACGTATATCTTAATCCTTAAACCAATATTTTGCCTCATGCCATGCCTTCTGCACTGAGACATGAGCGCAGACAAGATTTTATCATATTAGGACAAGAAGCGCTACTTTGAATCTTCTTTAAACTTGAAAACTAATATTTGCCCTAACCCATCATCATTGTATTACCACCGCTTTCATTTTTTTAAATCTTGAAAATCAATATTTTGTCACACGCCATCCAAGCTGCCTTGAGACATACACAATAAATCATGTGACCCGGCGGCGGCGGCGGCGGCGGCGTCTGGGTTTGACCCCCACTTAGGGCGTGTGCCGAGGTCATGGGCGGCGATTAAAGGATTAACTAATCGGCCAGATGTGGTGTCAGGTGGCGCTAATGAGGCTACTGACGATAAATCATGGAGTACTGTATTTCAGTAGTACAGAGGGACGCGCAGGAGAAGTGCAATCTGGTGTTCGATGTGGCGGGTGGAATTTGCATGAATATTTATTAATTTGTTATTCTAACTTATTCTATTATTGTTTTATGAGGCGTGTGCCGGCAGCCATGTGAAGATTTTTAAGGACCACATTGTAGATAAGCATTACTTTGTAAAGCTTTCATGTGTTATGCTAGGAGCATCAGGTGACAGTCATGATCTGTGATTAGATCTGATTCTATTTATATTTTGAGTGTGCAGATTTTTTCCAGAATAAATCTTATCTAATCGTATCTTAATCTCTAATCTTAATATAATCTTGGGGGGATAGTCTATGCTTGCCTTTACACTTCCTGCTTTACCGGGGGTACATTCACAGCACACCATTCTGTCAGGATCGCACGTGTGATTTGACTCAATTGATATGCGCTCATATTTCATCAGACTATGATTTGGGGTCAATGCATGACTTGATTATCAATCACAGATTTGATTAAACAGTTCTTATCAACATTAAATGTGAAGGCCAATTCATGTGCATCACCATTCTCTAAGACCTGAAGAGATAAACATTCAACATATCAATTTATGAATCAATTATTAGATACATATAAAATGCAAAGTGTTATACTTGTGCACTTTGCCGTTTTGCCCCTTTCGCATACTCTGTAATGGCGTCCTTCACCCATTTCAAAAGGGAAAAACTGCTAATAGATGGTAAATATTTTTGCACTGGTACAGTAAGTGTTTAATGAAAAAAAAAACACTTCTGTCTCCAGGCCTCATTCAAGCAATTAAGATAGCAATAATGACACCGTACATGGTAATACAGTCGGCGTGTGGGTCCGGACGCCATCTGTTGGAAGCGACCATTTATTGTGGCCCAGGGGTGGGAAAAAGTGAAACCATTATCATTATATGGTGAGATTTTCGGTTGTCCAACGCAATTTGCGTGAAAACTTTAGTGCCCCACCCCAATCCCTAACATTACTACTAATTTGCTGGTCAGGCCCTTTCGGTGCAACCTAGATTTTCAAGCCCCCACCCTCACCCCCGCCACGATCCCCCACATCCCACCCTCCACCCCTACCCCTAACTCAGACATAAAAATTCAAGTTGCGTTTATCAGCCTCCAACACCATTTTTCCATACACCAATGGGCCTTTCAATTTACTAATTAACAATAATGAGCTCCCACACATAAAACCGCGCCAAACATGTGATCACCGCAAACAAATCTCTTTCAGCATTCAACGGCTGCGGAAATAACAGATCAAACAGATAAAACTAGACCACAAAATATATACTTTAGCTATTAATATACATTCTCGCAATGAAGTGTTTGAAAAACGAGCACCATACTTGTCAAAATTGAAGAAAACGTTTTCAATCAAAAACAAAAAAAGCAGACCACAACATGGATAGTTCAGCTATGAATTGGCAACCACGAAGACACGACTTTGACAGTGTGTTAATATCTTTACTCTCTGAGAATGCCAGCGCATGGGGTATCCGATTGGGACTTGTCAAACTAGAAAACACATTTTCTCGGAAAGAACACAATGCACCCCGGTGATTATTACACAACACGAAAACCGCAAATCTTGACAGTGCAAGATTTTAGGATGTGGTCTGTGGTCGGTAGCCCCATTCTTACAGTTTTACAGTTCACCGAGTTTAGATAATGTTTGAATGGGCTAGACACGTGTGTGTAAGACCTGAATGACACCCGTCTGTAGACACAAGTACAGATAAAACTTTGGACAATTAGGTGCAGTTGCAGCAGTCATTTAGGTTGATCAAGGTGAGATCAAGTTCTATGGTCATTTGAACCGTATCTGGTTGAGATAAATGACACCCTTTTTGTTTAGTTATACGTACTAGTGTTTCAGTACACAATTAGAGGAAGAGTGTGAAATTTATGACAGAGTAAACAGCGAAGGTGATATTTTGTACGACATATAGAAGTTAGCGAGATGACGCAAGAGCATACACACCTTTAAATGAATAACGTGTAACCCATGAGATTGGATCATTTATTACAACACACGGTAATGGTATAAGCATTACATATGCCAACTGACTACAAATATGTGCATGTTAAAACAACTGTGTAGGACTTTTGTCAAGAGATCGTTAGGTTACATTAAACCCTAGCAATTAGGGACGCTATTCATCGATGAAATAGTTTTGTACATATAAATGAAAATTTGATAATGAAAACTGTATGTCCCTATTTGCGAGGTGACTATTTTTAGTGAGGTCTTTCACATACAACGGCACGACTGCAGGAGCTTCAATTGTGCTAGTGCATATGATACATGTGTATAAATAAAGAGGTGACTAGGGAGCCGACATCAGCTCCCTAGCCTACCCATACCACCGTGGGTTGGCTACAGAGCCGACCTCAGCGCGCTAGCCACATTACACGTTTAAATGTACACTTACACTGACTATAAGTAGACCGTCCTGCGTGTCCCAAATTACTACACATACAATCACAATGTACCTTATTTCTTATGTTATACAAGTATATACAATCACAAAAATCACAATCTGAGTACAAGAATAATCTGGGTCACATTGTGCACCTATTAAGAAAATATATTCGATTCAAAACTTGTGAATGCTTTCTAAAAATATGCATTTATAGACTGGATGTTTTACTTTAGTCTATCTATTTAGTTTATTTATACAAAAAGAAGGGTGACTAGATAATCACAAATAATATAAAAGGCAAAATCTAAACTAACCAGCACAAAGTGAAACCATATTTTTTCTCAATGACATTTACAGTAGAATATGAAAATAATCTGTATTTCTACTTAAAAGAATTGGGCATCTGCTTACAACATATATATTTTTTTAATTACCAATACTAATATACATATTTTTATTTATCTACTTTCATTTCACCTTGTTCATAATGTTTAAAATGTTCCAATACAAATCCAAAATAGATTCAAAAATACATTTTATGGCAAAGTAAGTTAAGTTGGTTTTATTTCTTTTTCGATTTAATTGGGAACACTTTCAATACTATGAACAGCAAGGGTAATTTCCATTGAAAATATACTTTATTCCACAGGCAATAAATATAACTCCACATACACTTACACAAATCTTGATTAAATATTAATTTGCATTGATAACTGTATTATATTTCTTTATAATTAAATTACATACATTGCACATGCTTCCATGTATATTTGCAAATTAGGCTTTAATGGTAAAAAATATGCATTGACAATTATTTACAATTCCACTAGACTATGTATGTTTTAGAATCAATACGCATCATCAAATCTTTGCATTCAAAGCTCAACCTACACAAGGCTCATCTATTCAATTGAACTTTGTCAAATTCAGGGTGGGTGGGTGCAGAGGTGCTCACCCTCAATCAAAATATCTGTTTCTGCCAGGGTATGTTCATTGTGAAAGTCCATCATATTGGACTATATCAGCACATTCATATTTTCAATCTTATGTGACCTTATCCATTTGGGTGACAATACGTTATTAAGGCCATTTTCTTGACTTCTGTTCTCAGGATGTTTATGACTGAGCAGAAAAGGCTGTGACATGTACAACATACGTGTAAATATAGTTTGCAAAGTTACGTTTCCGTATATGCCATCAATCATGATGAAACCTAAATAATAACAAATATCACTACCATCTTATTCTAAAAGAAATCATGGCTAAATTTACCTTTTTGATCAATTGTACGATGTGTTTGTTTCTACCAATAGGTCACCACTTGCATAGTGCTAGCCTTATCAAGCGTATTTTAGGCTTTATGCCAATGTAGCTACCACGGATAACGTATATTATGTAATGCTTCAGTTCAACCAAATAGTGCACAGTCTCTTTAAATCCCTTGATCGCCATACGCATCACCATCTTCCATCTGGCCTGGTTCACCATTTGCCCGGGCAACTTCGTCTGTAAGATGATAACAATAACTGCCATTTCAATGCAATTTATGATACTGAATACCGAATTTATGATACTGAACACTCAATTTATGATACTACCGAATACTGATTTCATTATACTAAATTTTCAATAGCATTTATGATTACTACTATTGCTACCGTATGAAAAACACCCGTTGGACAGATTGCGCTGATTAATTTAAATGTCGTAGTCATGCTCTGCATGCTTCTACGGTGCCGTACCCACAGACACTCCCTAAATACATACACAATGTGAACATTTGGATGCGTGTTATAAAATCTGGTTGACTTTCTACTGAAGTGGTCTTACAAAATTACTAAGGCCACGGTAAGATCTGTCACAAGCTTGATATTTACACCATTCCTTTTACATACGAAGAAGGGTTTTACCTAACAAATCAGGAATAAAGGGGCAAGAGGCACCCTCTAGCAAAACTGGGACGTGTTTGTTTGTTTGTTTGTTTGTCTCTAATTCTGTACAGTATATGTCTCTACATGCAGCAGGTGGGTCCAAAGGAATATTTAAAAACAGCTGCGCTGGAAGAGTACATGTACGAGGGGGTGGGGTGCAGTTAAACCATGAGAAATAAGATCAGCCGTTATCTTGTTTCTCATATATGGTCAGGAATAAGATACAGTATGCTCTCATATACAGAGGAGGGTTTTAAACCACTGCCCCTACACGCACGCATCTTACCCGTGGCTGCCGAGGCCGAGCGGCGTCTGGCTGCGGCTAGCCGGGGAGCAGGCGGCGTGCTCTCCCCCATGGTCATCTCGCTGTGACCGCCCGAGGCCGGCGCCTGACTGGACCTGGAGGGCGGCGGGATGACCGGCGTGGACATGGTGTCGCAGCCCCCACTGCCGCCAGCTGTGGGGAGTGCACGGTGAGTTAATACATGTAACTGAGGGTGGTTGGGATACAATACATTCAATAGAAACTCTCTGTTAAGTCCATTCTTCGGACAAGTGTTAGGTGGTCTCAATAGAGAGTTCGTCTCTATAGAGGCTCATTTTGGTAGCTTTATGAAGGTTTGGGACCGTGAAAAGTGGTCTTATTATAGAGGTGGTCTCAACAGAGAGGTGGTCTTAGTTGGATGCTCTACTGTAAATGTAAATGCGTGGTTGGGAGACAATATATTTTTACGAGCTGGGATAGATAAATGCAAATGCAATAAAAAATCTTTAAATAGTCGTCCAACTTTTGATCAATTGCAAATAAAAATTTTATTAAACCAAATAACACATTAACCCTATGTACATGTGTAGTGGCAAAGCTAAAAGTGTGTCCCTGATTAACCCCTCTCTGACGTAGCTGTACGCGTAACATGTCATGCAAATTATTATTTGATATCTATAACGTAGTTTGATAGTAAAAGCGGGTAGGTTTAGTTACTCATGGGTAGCATTGCTTAAGTCCAACAATTGTTTGACCTTTGTGAGGACACTATAGAGAGAACTCTAATCATAAGCGTAAATTGCCCATTATACAGACTAGAGCAGACATACCCGTCTTTTCTTTAGTTACATTATTATGCCCCAGAGATTGTATCAAGTCTGGAATCAAAGATTGCAACTCTGAATAGATATCCTTAAGTTGACCTTAAATGGGTTTAAGTTTCATTTACAAGAACTAGGTTAATCCCATTGTTGTAAAGTAACGCATTTGGACTTCAACCTGCAATTTCTGTGAATTGATTTATTATGAAAGAAAATTGACAATATCAACAGAACAAAAAATGAATTAAACATTGAACTTAAGTAACATATTACCATGAATAGCATTAGAGCCGTATGTTATTCCTGGTATAATTTGGTTAAAAATTGTACTCTGGCTGTGCTGGTCAGACTTCATGTAATGTATAAATTGAGAGCCTCGTAGCCGTCACGTGTTTTCCCTCCCTGTGCAATAGTTTCCGCGTAGTTTTATATTAGTTAAGTGTTTACATCTCACGTATGGATTCTGGACAATAGCTAAAGATAAGGTAGCGAAAACTAACATTTTTAAAGGACTAAATAAAGTGTGACATTCTATGGATTCCTCTTCATTCGTCTAACCAAAACCTCACTTAAAGTTCATAAACAATAAATAAGTGCGCATCCATATATAACATCGGACCCGAGCCTATGGTCCCCTGCCCGTGATCGAAGAAGACCCCGCCGTGTTTTCCCCCGCGTTCCCCCAGGAGCCTCCAGCAGGATCGAGCTACATCCCGTGCATCCCCGCGAGCGTTTGGACTGGAGAGACGATCGTAAAACCCCAGCAGGGACCCTCGGATGCGACATGGTAGAGATGTCGGCTGTACTTAGGTGAGTTCTTGGTTATTTTGAATGTTGAGCGAATTAATTTTGTCCATTTTCCTTATATTCTGATAAACACCCCCCCTGGATACATTTATCGACAATAGTTTATTTGTATATATCATATTTTCATGTAATTCACAGCATGAGCGCAATCAGGGTGATACTATTTATCACACTAACGTTGGCAGTCTTATATTTCATATATTTTGTGTATATAAAGTTTCATATCGCCGAATTGGCATCCAACGTGCTCAATCGCACACGCATTGTTGAGTAGATATAAATCTTGAGCTCACTCTCTGTTTTAGTCGTATAAAGCCAACAGTCGGATTTTCTGACTCGTAAAATTTGATATCTTTTGAAAAATCATAGTCATTCATTTGAAGCTTTACCCTGAATGCGTTCACGTGGATATGATATTTTATTTGCAATATTGTCATTAAGCCTTGTATCGAGTGCTTTATAGCTGTGTGGCCGCCTGGTTTAGTGTTAAATTGGCAGATTTCATTGATAACAAAATTATATATTATCGTATGTGACTGCTTTTGCATTATCCTTGTTGGTATACAGTGACGCATTGATACCGTGATTAGTAGATCTTTTAATGAATGTACGACGACGTTTAAACCTTGACGAATCCAACTCCCCCACCACACCTGCAACAGTTAATGCTCAAATTTGTGCGGCGTTGGGTTTTGAGACCATAGATACAGTGCCGAACATAACTGCCGCTCAGGCGGAAGTTGAGGCACTCATAAATGCATTAGACCAAACACGTAGGGAACTTAAAGACCTACGTGATACCCTCATGTCCACCCCAACCCTCAAACATGCTATAGAGTGTGGTTGTTTGCTATGCGTATCGGCCAGGCGCTGATGATGGTCCACGCCGACAGCCACCCACCCGACAGCCACCCACCC
>CM032666.1:28619196-28630307 GCA_019095985.1 Streblospio benedicti | reverse complement strand
TTGAATCACAACGCAGCCATATCAAATCATAATGTAAACAAAAAGACTAAACCAGTAAATTTCGTATAATTTTCATATCCGATATCGTACACCTGGGATCGTACATAATGTTTCATACTGTAAATTACATTTTATAGTTACTCACTGTCGCATAATACTATAGCCGAAGAGGCTGGTTTTTGCTTAGAATAATATGCATAATTCGTCATAATGCTGCCGCATAAAACATAAAGACAACATCATAACACTAGATTACCTTTACTGCTCCTGCTGATAGTGGTTCCGTCCGGAACCCTGTAGCACGGCAGGACGGACTTCCATGCTCTCTGAGCATCTTTCTTCCACAGACAGTAGAAGATGAAAATGAAGAGCCCCTGAAAAACAAATACTTTTGATGAGCAGCATTAAATTTTGGTATTTTCATCGCCTTTAGAAGTAGTAATATTTTTGGCCATAATTTTATGATGGTATATGAAAGATTCAATTCCAAAAACGTAAAAGTTGAATCCATTTCTCACGGAACATTTCATTACAGTTGATTTAAACAGTTTATTTGCACTGCCCATATTAAGTGAAATACAGTGGCATCAGACTGCCATGACCAAAGCATAACGGCCTCTGACTGTCCTGATTCATTGCAGTAGGCCTTTCACACACAATGCACACGTGAACCACAGCTTTGGTAAATGTCGGCAGGAACAATTAAGTTTTTCCCCTAGTGGACAATGCGTGTCTACATAGGCAGATCCAGGGTGGTGTCCCCCCCTCCTTTTTCCCAACAAAATACTTCATTTTCATAGGGTTTTTCCCCCCCCCCCGCCATCGATCGCCCGTACGAAACCAATGAAATCCCTGAAGTGCGGCCCCCACCTCTTTTCTAAAAACCAGGATCTGCCATTCGTCTATATGTACAAATATGCATTCGCCTGGTACATATTATAAACAAATAACTTCAAGTGGTTTCAATAGGAAGATGGTCTCTTATATAGAACAGCAGGGGCCTCTTCGAGAAAGGTTAAAACCACGAAAGAGTAAACAATACTAAGCATAATAATCTCGGGCTAATATATGATATGTTGTTAAAACGGGAAAATAAATTGTACAGCTCCATGAGCAAATAAAACATTATCTACATATGACTCTATCCATCAACTTAGAAAGAGATGAAGCTGGCAAACAGTTTAACTGCACTGTCTACGCACCACGTAAATAAGCGAAATACAGTGGCATCTGACTGCCATTACCAAGTCGAAACACAACGGCCTCTGACTGCCCTGATATATTGCACGAGGCCTCAAACACACAACACCCATGTGGCCCAGATCTTTGGTAAATTTTGCATACTTTCGCACATACACACTCCATGTACATTACATTGTACGATAAAATTGTATGTTAAACTGACGTAAAAAAACCACAGAGGTTAAGTAGATCTGTGCATATTCATATATCATATAATTACTGTATCTCTATTATGTTGGTATACTAAACAAATTTCTGAGCTGACTTAACAATGTCATCAGAATGCACCCACCTGGAATGAGTTGCAGACGGCAAACAGGTAGTTGAACAGGAGGCTTGCGGCGCCGACGGCGAACACGGCGAACACCCAGGTGAGTCCCAGCAGCACGACGAGGCTGACGGCGCCGCGCAGCCGCTTCCGCACCTTGTGCGCCTGCTGCGTCTGCAGCGACAAAAGTCTAATCCGTCACAAGCTACCGTATTTTATTATTATAGCCGGAAACTAGCCGGAAAAAAGTCAGCAAATGTCTAATCTGTGACAATTTACCGTTTTTTCTTGAATAGCTGGTAATTAGCCGGAAGAAAATGACAAGTTACCGAAAGTCTTATCTGTGACAGGTCACTGCGTTTGCTTGAATAGCTGGTAACTAGCCAAATGAAATCGATAAGTTACCATATTTTCTTTGATAGCCGGTAAGTAGGTGAAAGAAAATGACAAGTTTCCGTATTTTATAGATCAGCCGGCAAATAGCGGAACAAAATCAACAAGTTACCATATTTTCTTGAATAGACGGTAAAATAGAAAGAAAACGACAACTTTCCTTATTTTATTGAATAGCCAAAAACTTGCCAGAATACAAGTTACCATATTTTCTTGAATAGCTGGTATTTAGCCGAATGGAATCGACAAGTTACCATATTTACTTGAGTAGCTGGTAACTAGCCAAAAGAAAGTGACAAGTTACTGTATTTTCTTGAATAGCCGATGCCTAGCCAAAATAGAAGTTACCATATTTTCTTGATAAGCGGGTAACTAGCCTAAAAAATAACATGTTACCGTATTTTATTGAATGGTAGGAAAGTAGTAGAAAGAAAATGACTAGTTAGCGTATTTTCTTAAATAGCAGTAGCTAGGCAAAATAAATCAACAAGTTACCGTATTTTCTTGAATAAACTGACCGTGTTACTAGGAAATGGTCGTTGATAATCGCAGTTTACAAATTTCCATTACCACTTTGTAAACCGTTGGCCCCAGCATCATGCTGTTGGGCATGTTATGAAATAGCAGTTACCAATCCGTTTCATATTTAAACAATATGAACAGGCCTCTATTACTAAACGGCTAATACAAGAACAATTAGCAAAGGTGAGCGTGGATGACTCCTGTGGTCACTAACCTTCTCGTACTTGCCGCGGATGTTGAGGCTGCGCAGCTTGTGGATGACCATGAAGAAGGCGGAGAAGTTGAGGAGCAGGACGGCGGCGATGGGCAGCAGGCACGCCCAGTAGAACGGCGCCGGCGCCAGCCAGCAGCTAGGACAGACAGGAGGGAGGTGGTTGGTGGTTGACTGGTTTGTTGGTTAGATTGTAGGGTGGGTTTGTTGGATTGTTTTTGTTGTTGTTTGTTTGTTTGTTTGTTTGTTTGAGGACGACGCCGTGCGGGGGTGGGGGTGGGGCTCTTCCACAGTAGGGGGGGTATCACGAAGACCCCTGATTTTTTAGATGACAAAATATCTAAGACCCCCTATTTCTTGGCATCCAAACCCCAAAGACCCCCTAATTTCTCTAAAATCTCAAATCAGAGACCCCAGGGCAGAGACCCACACTTCTGCCAGGGCAAAATGTCTCTATAACTTGTTTCAAATTTTGTATTTAATGCTGAACTGCAAGATTTGCTTTACATGTAGTACTTGGCTGACTTGACAAGAGCTGTTTAGAGCACATCGTTCACTAAGGCATTTTATTTGAAAAAAAAACATTTAAAAAGAATTTAAGACCCCCCCCCCTAGTGAACTCGCCGTGAAGCATACCTACCCAAAACAGATGCTATCCTCCCCCCCACCCACCCACCCACCGGGAGGAGGACAGAGGGTCAGTACCTTTATGAAGATTGTTCATCAAGGTCTTGTTGGTTGGTTGTTGGTTGTTTGATGGGATGGCCGGTTGGTTAGTTGGTTGGTTCGTTGGTTAGTTGGTTGGTTCGTTGGTTAGTTGGATGGTTGTTTGTTAGTTTGTTTGTTTGTTTGTTGCTTGTTTGTTTGTTTGCTTGCTAATACTCTGCAGACACCGGTGTTGGTGTTTAACGCAGAGGGAGGCCACATGGTGTCCGTAACCTCCAGAAGCAGGTAATTAGGTTACAAACTGAGCCTCGGTAACCGGCGGTATATCAACTACACCACACATATAGACTTAGAGATACGATCCGCTCATGACAATGATTAGTACTGTTCGTTTGAGGAGTCTGTTAGGCTTATGTGGTGACAGTGGATTTGAACTGCGAACCCCAGGAGACACCGTGGAATGCATGCGGCGCTAAACAGCTCTTGGAGACATAGTGAGGTTTGTGTCAGCTCATTATGAGTACTTGTGCACTATATCAACCAAACAGCACAAGTCAGCGAAGATCACTGAAGCATTAACAATTTATGATGAGAATTGGCAGCATACGCATGATCTTCTCAACTAGATTCTGACCTCCTATTTACGTGACCAAGAAAGCATGTCGAGGAAATTAGGAGTCGCCAAACCACACTAGACTGACGTGTAATTATTTTCTTAATGGCTGCTGACTTTAGTATTGAAGGCCTATCGTCGATAAGATGCCAATTATAAGTATTAATAAATCAACAATCATGCCAGTTCTTACCATCCTCTCACCTCTCCTAGACCACTCCAGGTAACTGCGTAAACAACAGACAATGGTTTCCTTGAATGCGATGCATCTACGTAATCCGTGAGCTACATTTGTGTAACGATCAGATCATAATACAGACTCCCACGTGTGCACCGTGAGCGTGACTTCACCATTGTTTGTCAACCTAATTCTGCCGTGAACTACTTACTGCACACTCTATTATCACTCTCACGTTTGTCATCATCCCATCCGATAGAAATAAAAGGTAACCCCGATTGTGTAAATTGGATGTGATGCGTGTGCGTGAGTGCGTGCGTGCGCGTGTACTCACATGCCTCCCTGGTCTCCATAGTTGTCAGTGTTCACCCCCACAGTGATGCCCACAGCCACCGCCGGCAAGCCTGTGTGAAAGAGGATTACCAGCGACTGATTAACCGGGGGCGGTGGTGAGGGGTTCAGCCAGGGGCCCTCAATGTTTAAGGGACCCCCAGATTTTGACAAAATTTTAATGCGCCTATTTTTTCTATGCAAAAGACCCTAATGATAAGGGCCCTAAAAATATTTAGGGGACCACAAATTTTTCCCGACATTTTTACTTGTAAAATTTTCTATGCAAAAACACCCAACCAAAAGTCCCAACATATATATCCAAATGAAAAGGCATTGATGGGCTCCAAGTTATTTTAGGATTTCTCAGGACAATATGTCACGAGTTTGGCACGAATCGGGTCAAAGGGCCCCACTTCAAATCGCGGGGGCGTCACTACACCTTGATCGGGCACCGAGCATTACCTTGTAACCGTAGACTATTCAGCATTCAATCTAATGACTGCAATGCAGCATATTAATAGAATAACTACGCCTTGGTTTTCGCAAGTATAACTAATTAATAGACCAGAATGATGTAGTGAAAGTGGTCTGCTGGGACTATCTACTCAATGGTGCCTGGTCGTATTACACAGCGCACAGTTAATCCCTGTAAAAGACATATAATCCCCTATGCCACGTGTCTGGTCACGTGCGGACAATCGTCACGTGAGGTGATCACGTGGTTTGTGTACTCAAGAGATATTTCATGTAACTCACACAGGCGATTAGGGAACCATTTACCAGACAGTGGTGAGTTATATTCTTTGTGAAGGTTTGGGACCATGATCATCTTCACCAAGTCGGTGTTCTTCAGAACCACATCTATCGATAACATTTGACAGATGATACCATGCTGTGTCATTTGATAGATGATACCTTGCTGTGGCAAGACGGACCATGATATAAGGTCTTGCACTTATAGAGGTGGCTTCAACTTAGAGGTGGTCTTAAATGGGGGTCCTACTATAAATTGCTATCCACTAGTATTGATGCATACTGACTGTTTTTACCGAGGAATTGATAAGAGGTCAAGAAATCAAATATCCTCCTGCTCCCTCTTTCCTCATCCCACAATCTTTCAGCTTTTAACCCACATCCTTCATATCCCAAAGCCTTCTTTTCGTCAAAGTCCGCCCTTTTTACACCCCCACCCCCCAAACACACACTTCACTCACCCTATGTTAGAAACTGAGAAAGCAGCACTTTTACCCAAAGTCTGTCCTCCTTACAACCACTTTGGCTCCCATATTTGTTCAGCTTTTGACCCAAATCCTTGATATCCCAAATCCTCTTTTTTATCAAAGTCTGTCGTCCTTAACACCCCCCCCCCTTTCCCTCCGCACTTTACTAGCACCATGCTAGGAGACAGCACTTTTCGAGCAAGGTCTGTCCACCCCCACCCCCATATCACTGTACTCACCCCACGCGAGGAGGCAGCACTTGAGCAGGAAGTGGTGGATGTAGGTGTCGAACACCTTGACGAGCGCCACGTACATGTATCCGGCCTCCACGGCCATCCACGCCCAGGCCGCCAGCAGCAGCACGTGCAGCAGCACGCCAGACACCTGGAGCGGAAACACGGGCTTGAAGTGGTGATGGGGGTTGTGTGTGTGTTTGAGATGGGGGGGGGGGGTTGGTATCACATTATTGCGGTGAGTACGGACGTGTCCCAAAGCTTGGTGTCTTTTTCCATATTTTAGTATAAGAAGTAGAAGTAGAGCAATAACACGAACAAGTAGAACAAGAACAAAAAACAAGAACAAAAAACAAGAACACTAACAAGAACAAGAAGAACAAGAACAAGAAGAAGAACAAGTAGAAGAACAAGAAGAGCAAGAAAAGAATACAATATAGGATCATTCTGATCAGCGGGCATTATTGCACCGGGCATCACCCAATCAGAATGCAGGATTTAGGGGCGTGTACCTGCAAGAGTACCATTAAATATACTATTGCACAAGAGCCGTGTACAAAAGGTCTGCACCCACGTACCTTGCACGCCATGTGGCTGGCCCTGACACTGGGCACGGTGGTGACGATGAAGAGCAGCATGACTCCCAGCAGGGCGATGCACAGCTGCAGCAGGATTTTGGACGGGTTGTCTTTGGTCAGTGATCTACAACAAAATGGTTGTTTCATTCGGGGCACTGTTGTATAATTCAAAACGTTGACTTAAAAGTACTAAGATAAGCATGTAACAATCCCAATCATGTAGTTGAAATGTCATCCAACATATACGAACATAGAACTAAATGTAAATGCCTGTAGGTATTCTTGATTGAGAGGTTTATGATCTTCTATTACAATCATTATCATTGTTTGTCCTATACTTCTGTGTTTTTTTCAAATTCTCTTTCCTCTTTGAAGGCTCTGCCTACAGGTGCGGAATTCTGTATTCATAGTGTCGTGCGCTACAATGTCCTTCTTAATCACGATATAAATGAAATTATTTTGATTTTCAATATATTTTGGTTTGCTCATTGAAAAACATAACTACCTGAAATATGTGTAGGTGAAAATTGTGGCCACGAGGCAGATGATGCTGATGGCCACGCCCATGTAGGAGATGATTGACAGCGCCTTCTGATGCCCCGCTCCAACGGTGCTGTTTTTACGGTAGATGTCCTGAATAAGGCATAGATCACATTACCGCACGAGACAATGCAAACACACACGGACTTTTATGTTGCCTATTTTTAATCTATTGGGTCATCTTTTACATGAATGTAGAGTTACATGGTACCTACATTTTGATATGGTTCAAAGTTAGTTATGCAACACATAAGTTATACAAAAAAATGGAATGTGTCAGAATGTGTTTTTTAGCCATGATTATGATACTGTAGCACGTTTCTCACTATAATCAAATCTAATTATTTACGAAATCAGAAATAGAGATAGTTGTGTCCACATAAAAATTAAAACATATATACAGTATAAACATGGCTGGTTATCACAGTTATCACATATGTATGTATTCAAAAAGTATACATATCCACCCTCTCAATCGACACTTGCACTACTTGAAATACACACACCACCTGATTATAGTGAGAAGCCGCCGGCTGCTACTGCCCTGGCTGCCTGATTATAGTGAGAACCATAGCTACAATACGACTGACAAATCATGTACATGTAC
Source organism: Streblospio benedicti (assembly GCA_019095985.1). Classification (NCBI taxonomy): domain Eukaryota; kingdom Metazoa; phylum Annelida; class Polychaeta; order Spionida; family Spionidae; genus Streblospio; species Streblospio benedicti. The sequence continues at coordinate 28,622,703 of CM032666.1, read as the reverse complement.
CATGATGAGAGCGAAGTTGGTGAGGTGGTCACAGTGACACTGGGAGACGCGCTGCTGGTGGTCAGTGCTGGTCAGTGCGAGACGGCAGCCGGCCGTGGACCAGCTGCCTCCTCCACGCCGGTCATACTGGTCATCAGTGTAATGCCAGAACGAGCAAGTCTCGTTGACTGCTTCAGAATCCTGCGGAGGTGAGGTGAGGTAAGGTGAGGTCGTTATGAAGTTCCAATTAAAAGAATATGTATAACGTCCACGCAGACACTAGCAATTAATGTGTATTTGTAGGGTGATTAAGTCATGCAGATGTCTTATAATCTAAGATGTAGTTTCGTAGGTTATATCATCTCCAAATTGTCACTATCTATCATCAATTGTCTCATTATTCTCATTATATATTCAATATTACATATAGAGGACTCTCGAATCACATATCATATGCTGCCACCTTTATTCTACAGCTCACCTTAAATCACAAGACCAACTGCCAGCTTCAGTGTGTAAAATGTTCCAATATCCTCACCTTTTGTTCTGAGTGTGGGAAAGTGATGACCACCGGTGAACTGAGGTCACTGATCTTGACCTCTCCAAAGCTGGCTGCCACAACAGCACTGTTGGACTTCTGCGTATGCACCAGATCATTGGTTATTGGGTCGCTGCCGGCCGCTGTGTGAACAACCTGTGACAACACAAACATAACATGATACACCAACAAACTGTCGATGGATTGAAAACACTAGGTAGTAAGGCTGAACAATAACATTTCTTGAATTTTAACTGGCTTTTCAGGGACCTTATCATACGTTTATAACACATCATTAAACATAAATGTTTGTATGTCTCATACGCATTTTCGAAGAATTGCCCAAGATAACCTACAAGAGTCTTATGAAAATGATGAAATGGGACATTTAAAAAGTTAAGCAAAAAATATTGTAGGAAAATCAACATACCTCAAACAAAATGTCTGAATCATACACATGGAAAGTTACAACTTCCGAGCCCTGGGCTCCAGTTAGAAATGCTTGCCGTGGAATGAGGATTTTTACATTTTCTGATGGTTCAACGGCTCCAACATTACGTTCCAAGCTAATCTGAAAGTCACACGAATAGCCTCAGTATTATATATTATACACCATGATAAGTAGAATGTATATATGACTAACAAAAATTGGCAAATGCAGTGTTAAAATTCAACTAATGATGTGTGACACATAAAGAACACAAAAATTCACAGCAAAGCGCAGATATATTTTTTGTAAAAATTAATAATTCTTAAAAAAGAAAACTGAGGATGAACAACACCTCTTTTTGTGCTGTCTGCACGAATACTAGCCCCTCCCCCACATCCACGGCAGTGTCCTGGACAGTGAGCGTGACCTGGGCCTCCACAAAGCTACTCCACGATCCCTGTTCCCTCTTCTGAGACGAAGTGACGTTCACCATGATCCCCAGCAAGTCCATGTCATGCAGCAGTCTGCAGTAGTGGTGAACACAACACAACCGTATATTTAACACATCTAGAATGGGGATAGACTGACCAATAGATAAGTGTACAGTTAAACCTCCAGTTATGACCACCTCGCTATTGAGACCAGCTCGATAATAAAACCACTTTGCACGGTCCCAAACCTCATAAAGCTGCCTGAATGAACCTCTGTACAGAGACCACCTCTCTTTTGAGACCACCTAACACCGGTCACAAAGATGGTCATAGTAGAGAGGTTCTACTGTATACTGTACAGCGTAGGACTGCAAACAAACTTAACACCCGACGAGTGACTGACCACGAGTGGTCTCATTAAAGAGGTTTTCTGTTAATGTACGTTCATTTTAGTCTCTTTATAAAGGATTTAGACAGCGAAAAATGTTCTTTAAACCTGGTGCTGGCGTTGCTGTTGACCTCAGCCTCTATCAGCTCAGCCCTGTGCGCAGCCATCAGGTTGTCCACTGAGTGCAGCACGGCCTGGGTGCTGCTGTGACTGAGGCTGGTGGAGCCGCGTGCCGCGATGATGTTGTCCAGGACCTGAACGCTGAGGTCAACCTGCCGGACAGAAAGGTGTATGAAAATGTTTGCATATTCAATATGTCATTTACCATATGCATAGATCTAAGGCCGGGTCTGGTTGTGAGTGTTCAGCAAATTCATGACTAAATAGTTGCACACGCCACCTACACGTTAATTTGGTACAGGTCATTGGGTTGAAAGAGTGAGTGAGTGAAATATGAGTTAATAGCATTTTGCTCACGGTTAGATCCAGGGCACATAGTTTCATGTTAGTAGTATATGCTATCTGATCATTACCCATGGAGAACGGCTCACCAGTTCTGTCAAATGCCATTCTATGTGAGAGATTTTCTTATCCCTCAACCCCTCTCGTTTAAAAGACTACTAGCATCAAATGTGTTGTAAGAGTAAGCCTGACCCCGTTAGGTGACCTGTCGAGCATGCAGCACCCAACTCTAGCAGAACTCAATGTAAACAGCAACACAGCCCAGGAGCGGCAGAGTTGTGATAGTTACATCAATACACAATACATAACTTCACCACAGTTCATTGGTGGAGATGTCGGGGATTGAACCCGAGACCTTTCACAATAAATCACCGTAGTTCAAAAAGGTCTGTTGTTACCTCCACGGCGGTGAGGTTGTTTGCGTCCTTGTTTGTGAGCGCGGACAGCTCCACGGCCACGGCGTCCACCGTGTCTGCAAGTACACCACGCCAGAATACAGGATATACATCCAGAGGCAGGGGGCATAGTGGAAGCCCCCCCCCCCCCACACACACACACATTCCAACCAATATACTGTATAACCTCTCTGTATAACCTCTCTATTAAGACCACCTTTGGGACCAGTGTTAGGTGGTCTCAATAGCGAGGTGGTCTCTATATAGAGATTCATTTTAGTAGATTTATGAAGTTTTGGGACAGTGAAAAGTGGTCTTATTATAGAGATGGTCTCAATACATTTTTTGTTTTTTTTCTGTTTCTGCTGCCTTATAATCCAAAAACAAAATCTTGTTTTTAGTGAAGAATCAAATTTATTTAAACATGTTTCGACATCTCTAGTGCCCTTCTCAATTCAATTAAAAAAATAGAATATTACATATTAATATTGTAATGAACAGCAAGATGGACCACATCCATCCAGGGATCAGAAGGATTACATTCTCAGACTTATATGATGAAATTGAATGAGACAATTGATAATAATGAACTGCAGCACATACATTCAATGGTGTAATAGAAATGTTTTTAACTAGTAGTGTAAAAAATGTGAGTACATTGTGTCAATGAGGTAATAGAAATTTTTAATCAGTAGTGTAAGTGTGAGTACATTGTGTAAAGAATGTATATAGATGATAGGTGAAGGATATGGTGTGGAATGTAAGCAGGGATGATTGATAATGTGGTGGAAGATGCTTGAACAAACCTGACATACTAAGGGACTGAAACTCAAAAGCGACTTCTCAATGTGAACCAGTTGACATGTTTCTTTGACTTCAATAAA
>CM032666.1:28596971-28619096 GCA_019095985.1 Streblospio benedicti | reverse complement strand
TAATGCTTGAATGGTGTCCATTCAAATAAAGCACATTTTAAAGACGGCCACAAACGTCTTGATCCTTGATTAGACATGAGTTTACCAATCATTCACGTTCATCGTCCAAAACCGGCCATTACAGACCACTGTGTACCATTTTGTGATTCATGTTAGCCTCGCTTCACAGTACTTGGATAGTGTGATAAGAATGAGTGCATTATGCAAATTTTAAAGTACTGTAACATGTTTCTCACTGTAATCAGGCGGTGTGTGCATTTCAATTAGTACAACCAGTGTTAATTGAGAGTTAAAGAGTCTTTATTCAATATATCATACAATATTACACACATACTGTATGGGTGTATATAAGAACAAAATGTTGCTGTTAACATCCATATGGATGGGGAGCCGGGCCCGGGGCCACGGCTACCGACATTGTAGACTTGACCAACGGGCGTTCTTAGACGCACAATTAATTTTTTTCTACAGATATTCTAAAAGCGCATTTCATTCACATTAGATTATGAAAGAAGTGGAAAAAATAAACTAACGCTAGTGATTATTATTGGCAAACATTTGTATAAAAGCAACCGGAAATACTGTAAAAAATATATTGTTTTGAGAAATCCGTCTATTTTTTTTTCATAATATATTTCTGGTGTCAATCGCTTGGGGTTCGCTTGAACGTGACACGCCTCATTTCCCTCGACGCCTGATTAAAAACATGTCTTTTGGGGGCGCCATTCTTTAAAAACATGGTAATATGGTGCCTACAGTCTAATAAGCAATTTCCGTAAACTAATGATTTTTCTCTAAGTACATGTACAGGTACGTTCTGAATATGTATTTCAGTTTTTGAAACAACCTATAGTTTGCTACAAATTTGCCCAGCTTTACTGCTTGCATATTTGTGAGTTTCAGCGTTTTGTCAAGATGGCAGTTGTTTTTAAAAGTGCTGGCGTATTAAAGCAAACCACGGTTGGTTTCTGTAAATGTGGTTTACATACAAAAACATGGTACCTTACCTATTGTAACACTCACACATTTTCTAAAAAAATATCATAAGAAATAAAGTATCATTATCATTCTCATCTTCATATCAGATCCACATACCATGAAAGAGTACCAAAAGGAGTTTGGTGACACAACTGAAACTCAAAGTGGATATCACATACTTTGCCTGTTTCCATTTATTATAGAATGACAAAAATTCTAGGGTGATGTCCGTTAGCGCCGTATGACATGCAACACGCACTTGCAGTCATGTCTGTTTGAGATTACAGTACTTCGCACGCATTTGACATAATTTGTGAAATATATAAACATTCTTGAGAATGTCAAACGCATGTCTGTTACTGCAAAGAGATACATGTTCAACGTACTTCTACTGAACTATTTTTACTATTATGCTGCTCATTGTGAATTTGTTAACTGTTATTTCCAACAGCATAAGCGGTATGTAGCATTAATGAAAAACGTCATGCTGATATGTGAGTCAATCTTTATTTCTAAAAACTGTGCAACCAGTTGAAACTAATTCTCATATTCTAACAGAGACGGAAATGATATTTCATACGTATTTCTATGATATATATGCTGTATAAATAGGGCCTGAACCCATTGATATAATTAAAATGTCAGCTGGAAATGTCTAAGCACAGGTTCTGTGACAGTAATATGATATCCCAGGATATCAGAGAAATCAGGCTTTCATCTCAACTAATGCTACTTTCATTTTGCACTTAAGTTCATGAGGACTAAAATAGTCTCAATTGAAAGACACGGGATCAGGTTAATCCAAAGTATTTACACAGATATTTTGATGTATTCCTGTTATGATTTTTGGTGTCTTTTGGTAAAAAGCTATATACGCCGTACCCACACTTTTCTGACACGACTGATCGAGGTAAAAAATCATATATTTGTTCTAATGTATTTTTTCCCGAATTTGTTTTGGGAGTCAATTTTATTCTTCTCTCTGTGTGTTTTCATAGCAAGTAAGCTCCTACCATTGTATTGACATAGCTGAAGAAAGGTTTTACAATCGTAAGCTTCTATTTGACGATATCAAGTGGCCCTTATGGGATTCAAACTTTCGACCTCAAGTCCTTAGGTGAGAGTCGGACCCACGACCTCTGGGTTGAGGTTATAACTGACCAAGCATGTAGGCTGGGGGTTACAGAGACAACAGTTCGTCTGTGTAACCTTTTAACAGGCCGCTGCTCGGGATGATGGTATAATTCTGGTCTAACATCTAAGGGGTCGAGAGTTGATTCCCGTTAGGGCCGCTTGATAGAGTAAAATGGAAGCTTAGGATTGTAAAAGCTGTCTTCAGCTATGTCAATACAGTGGTAGGAGCTTGCTTGTCGTAGACTACAGAGTGAGGAAATAAGATCATTTAGAGTTGAGTTGGATTGACTCTATCTGACATTGATCTGCTTGGACTTAAGTCAGCTGAGAGCTGTACTTAATTTGCAATGTAATCAAAATCACCAATGCTAAGAAGACTTGTTCGTTATGATACGGAAGTCTAAAACTTCCTCCTATTGCTAAATTGCGACGTTCCAAGTATTCTAGTGTGGTGTCATGGTCATCTGATTCAAACTGTGTTAATCATCTTGCTCACCTGCAAGTAGATATGAATTGAAGACACGAACGGTATGAAATTACATGCTGTAATAGGATGGGGCCCATCACCAAGCGACCTTAAGACTTATTGAAAAATTGGTGCTATAATGCAGGTAATTTCACGCCACAACGTCCTCTTTCAGGGAGACGGTAGGTGAGAATCTCGTTGAAGGTTGGTCTTCAAACTAACTGTACTAATTACTATGGAATACCTTGCGTAATACAGAACCGCCACCAATCACGGTAACCTGAACAATAAGACAAGCCTTCATAAAGAGACCATCACGAACCTCAATAAAAAGAGACACTTAAGCTACTGATTGGCCTTAAGGGATCATTCCCACAATGGCAGATCCAGGCTTTTGGAAAATGGGGAGGTACACTTAAGGGATTTCATGGGTTTCGTATGCGTGATCGATGGCGCACGTGTGAAAACCCAATGGAAATTAAGTATTTTGGTGGGAAAAGGGGGTGGGGCGCCCCTGCGAATCTGCCTATGCATTAACAAACGACGTCATCCCATTTTCGAGCATTTCTGACCGCCCTCCCCTCCAACCCACCCCCACATACATACACATACACACTTGTTTGGTAAGAAGTGTCAGAAGAGAAATAAAATATAATGAAAAAATCATGTAAAATCGTTGTTATTCTTTCTGACTGTCCGGTGAGTCTGTCAGGAAATATCTTTATGCAATAAGTGTTAGCACTTACGTATAATATTTTTAATTGAGTTTAGCAACATAAGAAAAACAAGTGAAACTAAAAGACAAAATGTGTAAGATGATAGCGATATGTGAACATAAAACGGCACCTAATTGGTTTTCTCCATGTGTAACATATATCACCACAGCTTAGATGATTTATGCCAGATTATTAAGTACACGTTTTTGCGTCTGTGATGAAATTTATCATACAACATTTATGTTGATTTACAAGAAAGGCCAAAAAATGAGGGACGTGGGAAAACAGAGGCCTCACGTGGAAGTGTGTGTGTGTGTGTGGGGGGGGGGGGTCAACGGCTTGTGCCCACTCCAGTAAGTAAACAGGCCAATGCATGCAAATTATAAAGCATTATTTAAATTAAAATTGTTGAAAGATTCTCACGGTGATTTTTTCTTCCTCGCCAGACTCCCCATGAAAAGTCTATTGTGATTATGGCGTATGCATGTAGGAGACATTGCACCAGCACTGTGCCCATCATCTCCGGATGCTGTCAGACCATTGTGAACATGGCTAACGTAAGCTAGCACCCCACCATAACCTTGAGGCATCTTTTGACATGTAATGGCACCAGTAATAGCACATGACATTTTGAGCACTGGTCTGTCTCTAAGGAAGGTCGTCCGTCATACGACAATTCGTATCACGCAAACATTTGAGCAGGACAAAGTCCCCAGCAGATTTCTTATGTTATTGTGTACATTCATCTATCCTGGTATATCATACACAAATATACAGTTTATTACTTTACATCAAGGATATTCACAAGAGAAACGCGCAAGCTTTCACCCAGCCTTAGGGCTTCATCGCACGGTCAATACCACCAAACATAATAGTTGGAACCCCTACGAACACTGACAATGTACCAAGACCATTCACTACACATAAAAATACGGGGAAAACACATTCCCGTGTGCTTTTATATCTTGTGTGATGAGTGCGTCTGAACATATGCAGCATGTCATGAAACAGTATGGTTTTTCTGTGTATTTTAAACCAGTGAATACACTTCGCCAGATCCTTGTCCATCCGAGGGATCAACTAGACAGTGACAAAGGTGTAGGACGTGTCTACCAGATAGTACGATGTAGTCAGTGTGAGACTGGCTATGTTGGTGAAACAGAACGCTCTCTGGGAACAGGTGTTATGGAACGCATGCGTCCAAGTAGTACGTTGTCAGAAGTTTCCAAGAACATTCGCACCGATGTCCGTGGCAGTGCAGTATAAACTAAGGTGGAGCGAAAGTTCTCACAGTGGACAACAGATGGTTTAAGAGAGCTGTTAATGACGCTGGTTTAAGAGAGCTGTTAATGAAGATATTTTCATAAGAACATTACGCCCCTCTCTTAATAGCGATGCTGGATGATATATTGTAAAAATGTATGAGTGAAAGCTTGTGAATATAATTGGTTTAAATTAATAATAAACTGTACTCTATTAGATTTTGTGTTAATTTACAAACCTGCGTGAAGCTATGAATCTTAAAAAAGAAATGTCACAGTGGCAATCTTGTATCTTTCTTCAGCTGTTTTTCTCGTGTATTTAATAATTTCAAATCATGTCCCTGATTATAACGCAACACCAGAAATAAAACATTAATAAACTGACCTTTTACAACGAACCGATGCCTTGAATAGAATGTATTCAATGTCGCAAGATTTGGCCTTTGATATCTATATTTAGTAGTAGTGTGTATTGCAGGTAACACATTTTTGGCTACCCACGCGCCCCTTTTCAGACTTATGTCATAACCTCTTCTTTGACTTGAATCTGCGATCTCGTAGAACGCACACCTGATCACTAATCATTTGTGACAGATTAACAAACATGGATATATGTATATAGGTAGTGTGTTCGAGTCTCAACACAGGTCACATATACTGGTAGGTAGTGTGTTCGAGTCCCGGCCCAGGCCACATATATGCTGGTAGGTAGTGTATGCCTACTATCTTTTGCTTTTTATAGCATGTTATGTTATTAATCTCTGCGTGGGATTTTTGTAATACCCCTCGGAGCTTGGTCAACATTCTTTAAAACACAATCCACAAATCTCACCCATTCATCGCCAAAATCACGAGCCGGAGTCAACAATGTGCTAATTGCGCCGAAAACAAAGCAAAACACGAACTGTATTCACGAATGGCTAATCCAACTTCATTAATTTTCTATTAGTTGATAACTAGGGACCAACAATATAATTATATGTTAATTAGCGATCAACGCTAGCCACGACAGTCCACATCTCTATCAAATCACAGTGATTTTTAATTCGAGAAAAATAATACCCCTCGAACCAACTCAAATAATAACACCTCTTAAAAAAGACCACCGCTCTACAAGATCAATCCTTGCGGCCCCAAACTCTCTCTACAAAGTGACTACCATGAATTCATTGTCATTAGTTATTCTTATACTTACTTAAATACTGATTTGATCGTCAAATCGTAAGCTGTCAAATAGTAGCTGTGAAAATTACAATACTAAACAATTGACAAAAAAAGGTGGGCCTCCGTAAAACACTCCACTTTTGAGACGCTTGAGTAACAGTAGGGAGTGTATGCTATCAAAGGTCGATGGTTCAAACCATATGAGGAGTGCTGAAAAAATGGACATGTGGGTGAGAACGCAACCTGGCAAACATGGCTCTAATTAGTAATTGCAATCAAATCGCATACAAACCCAGACAATAGAAAGGAGGTCAAGCCAAACCTGTAGCTCAAAATGATGTTCATTTGGAGCTCCAACTAGTGCACCAGCTTATTAATAACCGTGTTAATATATATCTACCACATACACAATAGCGTGTTGGGGCATATGTTATTGCATCGCTTCAGCTGCTGAAGCAAAGCATTGCGTTTCAATTGTTTGTAACTAACTATGTTTGTTTGTGTGTATGTCTCCAGACAAGTTAGAGGGTTTACCGATGAACCGATTTTTTTCAAGCTTTACACAACTATACGTGGTATGAGGCGACACCAAAGTGATAAGATTTTGGGCACTTTGCTAAATAAAGTGTGTTTTCCACAGGGCCATTTATGACATTTTACTGGTATTCAATGCACCTTAGCCAGCATGAAAAAATGAGTTTTCAAGGCAGCAGCATACATAAGTCTACTTGGCGTGGTGCACATAGATTATTTGTGGCTGATTACGTACATTTCAATAGTGTACTTTTTTCCATAACATTTTAATAAACATACTATTACCCATGAGTCAACGTTGTTTTAGGGACACTGTGTTCTCTGAACACTTTTGATCTAGTTATATTTAAAAAAATATAATGCATATTAGGAAATATACATTAAATTGGTAAGACTAAGACAAACAGGAAGTGCATGAGACAGTGAGCATATAAATCAGGCGTCTATTTTAATTATCGGGTCCGAAGTCATCAGAGGCTCACTCACAGAAGATGAATGTTATGGCTATTACAGCTAACTTATGCTTTTTATAGTATCTTCCTGAATTCTGTTCATGATTTGTGAAATGGTACATGGAGGCATGGTTACTTACTGCCCTTTTACTTCTATAAAGCAGAAGTAAACAAACTTGTACTCAGCATTACTAGAATCATGAGCAGAAGTCATTAACATTGTTTAAAAGTACAAATTGACAGCATTGCTGAAACATGCATCACCTGTGCTACTTTTCTTCAATAAATAAAAAGATGGTAATCACGGACAGATGCAGGTTTTCGGAAAAGATTCAACCGGAGTCTGTACGGGCACTTCCCGCCAATACAAATGTTTAGTTTACAAGTTGATCTGCATTAACGGGTTAAGCGTATTTGTGGGTCATGACTACGTACATGTACCTGTGGTGTGTGTTTTCTTAGTGCTTTTGTTTGTGTGCACTGCAACCATCGATTGCTGATTATCATCGTGGAGAGCCCATGTTTTATGTAGGGTTTTTGCATGAGTCTCTAAAGACCGGTTAGTTAACCAGCTTATCTTCTCTGTGTGTAATTGGGGGCGGAGGGGCGGGGTTTTGGGGGTCATATTAGCTTTTATTTTCAAATCATGTCAGTTCTTTCAGTGGGTCAACTCTTCTATTGCTCCAGTACACAGGCCTTTTCACGAGGCTTCCTATCCTTCATTAGGTTGCCACCATAGTTTGATAATGCTGAACAAGATTGACAAGTGGTGTGGAATCGGAAGTTAACTGTTTCACAACACACAGCCTGTTGTTGGAACTTACAGCTATTATTGGGCATGCGCGCCAACAAAAACAAATTGCGTGAAAACCTGTTGAGTTTTGTCCAGGACGGCCAGCCATATACAGTGTACGACACCGTCCCGTTTGGAAGTTGTGATGCCACCAATACGCTACAAGAACACCGAAGTTGTCTAGCTGTGACAGTGTACATGTAGCATCCCACACAAAGGGAGTGAGAACTTATAAATAGCGCTGAAATCGACTTTGGATAATGCCTTGTAAAAACATAATGAGTCTACAATTGGTGGCAAACGGCAATAATCGTATCTAACTGTCAACAAACATTGGGATGTGGTGTGAAAAACCCAGCACCACAGCACATATTTTGTGACCCCATAAAATACCGTTCACCCATTTGGTGTCCTTCTCGGTGTCGAGCGGTCGCTGCTATACTGAGTGTTCGCAGCTCTGCATATAAAAGGCGGCGGTTAGTGAGGGCGACACCACTCAGCTCAGGTGCACAGGCCGTGTCAAATAGTGAGGAGAGTGATGATTGGTTCGGTTAGATAGACTTGTTCACCAGTTATACATAAAGATATAAGCACCAACCGGCAAAACCACTGACTTCGTGGAGTAATCTAATTAGTTTTCCCCAGTACTCCGTGTGGTAGGAACTTGCTTGCTCTACAGAACAGGGAGAACGAGAAAAAGAGAATAGAACTGACATAGCGGTTGTAGCTAGATTCTAAACCTCTATTAGCGGAAGCTTTAAGTGTTCTAGGTGTGTCTTTGTACTTGTAAAAACAGGAATTCGATAGTTCTTACCACATGACACTTAGTGTTGACAGTTATAAGCTTAGTGGACTGGTATAAATATTTCAACGAACTAAAATCGTGCACAACAGCCCTTTGGACTGATTCTTAACAAAGAAAACCTTTGACTATCACTAAACGCTGGGGAAGTGTCAGTGTGACATTCGTGAATGTTTATCAGTGGTGGAAAATATCATGCTGTATCAAAGCAACATTTCTGTGAGGGGACACAGTCATTTGACAGATAACACTGGATCACGGCGGATTCGGTTTTAACTGTCGGGAATGTAAGAGCCTAGCGTAACATACAGTTTGCAGATTCTTTATCATCGGCGGATGCTGACCCTGACTGGATGATTAACTCTTGAGTTAAGGAGTGGCTAGACTATTTCGAAGCTTGTTATACCATGGTCACAATAGTTACAACGATGGATCCCAATGCCACGACTCTAGAGGCCGACTGGAACTGTTCTAGAGCCATCTCTAGCTACATGTCTGTGTTCACCGTTGATGACGTTCACTTGACATTCAGTGACGTTTTTGCTCTCTGCGGGGACACGAATTTCTCTGCGACGTGGACCGGCGTAATGGTCAACAGCAGCGTTAAAATGGCGGCCACGGATGACGTCATCGCACTTTTGAACAGGTAAGACTACAGTATCGATCAACCAGACCCTTGTAGGGGCATTCGTGTGTTCCTAAACACCCGATAGAGAGCATGCTTGAACTAGACGATTAAGACCATTATCATGTGATGAAACAGAATGGACAGTCATCAAATTGCGCATGTTTAGATTGATGTTAAATCAGTCAGTGTTTCACCCTGTTTCAGCCGGTACTTGCTGGCAAACTATCCACTGAACTGTGTTTCGCCATTTTTCAGATGGTGGTACTTGTTGGCAAACTCTCCACTGAACTGTGTTTTACCATGTTTCAGATGGTACTTGCTGGCACTGAACTGTGTTTCACCCTGTTTCAGGCGGTACTCGCTGGCAAACTCTCCATTGAAATGTGCTTCATCATGTTTCAGGCGGTACACTCTGGCAAACTCTCCACTGAACTGTGTTTCACCATGTTTCAGGCGGTACTCGCTGGCGTACCTGCCGGTGGCCGTGTTCATGGTGCTGGTGATGGTGACGGGTGTGCTGGGGAACGCGGCCGTCATCGTGGTGTACGCCGCCAAGCGCCACAAGACCGTGCAGAACCTGTTCATGATGTACCTCGGCATGCTCGACCTCGCCACATGCGTCATGGTGACTACCTTACTACCTGCACACTCGAATACCTAATAGAGGGACACCCTCAAATACCTAATAGAGGGACACCCTCAAATACCTAATAGAGGCACACCCTCAAAATACCTAATATAGGCACACCCTGGAATGCTCATAATGGAAATTAATGTGTGTTTATTGTGTGTTTATTCTAATCTTCTCTCTCGCTCTCTCAGTGGTCTATAGAAAGCATGTTCCTGCCAATTTGCTTATATATCTGAAGACATTCAAGCCAATTGATTACATTGGTATAGTAGAATTGAGGAATGGGTCCATCTATGTCAACATAGAGGAAAGAAAGTGCTTACTATAGTCAACTAAGAGAGAAAGAGAATGAAATGATTAGAATCGCCAACATAATGTACAAATCAAAATTTAAAAGTAACACGCTATTTTGTGTCATCTCTACCACCTATACAGTGGATAAAGCCTATAGTAAGGTCATTTGCGTCAGCACAAACTGCCATGGTTGCTCGGTTGAGCATCCCAACCCCCACTCTCCCAACTTCCCTTTTCTTAACACCAGCATATGTAGCCTATGCCCGCGATAATAGACTAATACAGTGAAAGCTCCAATTACGACCACCTTTCTATTAATACTACGTCTATAATAAGACCACTTTGCTGACCTAAACCTTCATACAGCTACCAAAACTAGCCTCTGTATAGAGACGACCACTATTGAGACCCCCAACACTGGTCCCAAAGGTGGTCTTAATAGAGAGGTTCAACTGTACTTGGTAAGTTCAATGACTAAACCACTTTTTCTACTGACAATACCATTGTGTGCTCTATGTGACAGGTGCACCCCTACATCATCCAAAAGTTCTTCGCCTTCTACAGTTCCAACGACGCCACCTGTAAGATCTTTGAGTTCTTCGTGCACTTCAGCCTTTCGTGTCAGAGTGCTATGCTCCTGTCCATAGCTGTTGATAGGTAAATGTATAAAATACACAAAGAAGACCATGAACTCTATAATATGACCACTTGTCGCTATAGACAATCTTCATAAAACGTGATCGCAGACCTCTCTGTAATGAGAAACCTCTTTATTGCATTGTGTCCAATTAAGAGCCCCCCCCCCCCTCCCCCTTAAGAGGGTGCAGTGGTTCTACTGTACTTTGAATTTGATAAGATTATTGGATATCCATCACATAGTCATATCCCAGCTTCACTATAAATATCAGATTGATGAAACAAACCCAAACTAACCAGGATTTCTAACACACACTAGTCTTAATCAAGAACACAACATGCACTTTGATCATGGCAATATTTGTATCCGCAAGGCTGTTTACAGTGAAGCTAGGATCACACGATTACTCCTATGACCCCTCCACTCAGGTACTACGCGGTGTGCCGGCCCCTGCTGCTGACGGGCACCATGAAGCGGAACCACCTCACCCTGGCCGTCTGGCTCGTCATTTCTCTGGTGTTCAGCCTCCCCATACTAGGTAGCAATACACTGCAGTAGTAGCTTGTTAACAATCAAATGCTCGAGATTGCCAGCATTAGAGATAACCACCGTATATATCTGAATACCATTGATAGGATATGATACTAATATAGCCTCGATATAATAGAAAGATAGAGATGAGCTAGATAGACAATGTTCAACAATATTGTAAAACAGCTAGCACTTTTTTTCAAACAGCATTTAAGCTTGCATTGTGTCAAATATTTTTTTACGTGTAATGGTTATAGGCATTGTACGCATGGTGTGCAGCCTCTCTATACTTGGTATCATTATACCTGTGTAAAACAATCGGCACTTCTTTAGAAATAGAATCATTTCAAATGTTTTAAAAGTGGTGAAATGTACATACACTTTTACATTGTAATGGCTAAAGCACTCGGATGTCATTGTTCTTAGTAATTAAAGTGACTCGGTCTGTAAGCTTCATGGAGTATGTGCTTTATTTTGCAAAATGAGAAAGTTTTAATTGAAACTACATGATGAGTCCGGCGTGAATGCTAATATTCTGATTCAAATACATTTTTCTTGTGTCCAGGTATAGTTTAAGCTTAAATGATACAAAACTGTATGAGCATTTTACTTTGAGGCATAAAACGTATGTATAAGTGAGCCATCAAACGTCTAATTCTAGTGTTCTACGGGCATCGAACCGTGAGCCTTGAGTTCGGTGTGGTCAACATAGACGTGCACGTGTGCCACTACAACGACGCGTATGATACGACGCTGTCTCAGATGGTCTTCTCGCTCAGCGTGCTCTTCATGTTCATTCTGTTTGTGGTGTGCGTCACCATTCTGTACAGCAGGGTGTACGCGGTCATACTGAAGCGCAAGAGACAGGTAAGTTCAAGACCATCCTCCTCCTCTATCTATCTTTAAATTTTGTTTTCTTGTATCTTTCAAATATCTTTCAAATATAGTTTTATAATATTGATAAATAAAACACATGTTTTATACTCTCCAATTATTCCAATGTTCCACTGCATCCCATACATAGTTCACATATCACACCTGTTTTTAAATCACAGTACACCCGTTTTTCTATGTTTCCTATTTTTATCATCAATACAGGTTCGTCCCAATATGTCATCTCAGACCGTACAGCAGCGTCCAGCTCTACCAAGAGATACGAACACCGTCACCGACCCCTATCTGGTGACAGCTCGCAACGAGACTCCGTCACCCAGAAGGCCCATACAAGTAGACGACTGGAGAGGCGCCGATTCACAACAAGTCAAGTCGAAGAAGAGTGAACTGTTTGCGAATAGCAAGCAAGTCAAGAAGATTCTGTCCACAACCACCACTACCGTGAACCATGGACAGGCAGGGGGGAAGGGAACCATCAGCGTTATCTCCAACAACCTCACGGACGGCAGCGGCGGCCACGTGGTGGCAGAGAGCTCGTCTTCGGTCATCACGACTAGGACTGGCATCAGGTTTGGCTTAGTTTAGTTTGATCTAGTTTAGTTTAGTTATCCATATCTATAGCCTAAATGCAATTTGCAAAAGCACGAGAATAATAAAGATAAACACTGAAATATAACATCAATTGTCGTACACATCACATTTGACAGCAATGTTTATACTGAAGAGCATGACTGTCAATCGCACGAGCCCATAAAATACAAAGAACATTACAAAATACAAATTCGTTTGACACCAAAGACTTAACGGTAAAATCTCCATATTTCCAACAGGAGACACGGGAACAAGATCACGGTCACACAGAGCAGCTACATCGGCGGCGGCGGCGGCAGGCGGGCCAAGAGAGGTCCTAAGGTGGCGGCGGCCGGTCAGGCAACGAGGAGCAGCTTCAAGGGAGGCAAGAACATACGCTGCGTCCTTATATTCTAATACTTGTAAATCCTAAGATGGAAATAGAACAGGTGCAGAGCCACATGTGAGTGATTTACAGTTTAGCTTCGTTTGTAGTGAACACGCCAACACAGCATGTGTATGCCTTGTGAAAAGTCACCTTGCTGTGCAGTTTATTTTCTAATTATTTCCACCTGGTCACATCAGCACTTAACACACTTAAAATAATTCTAATCATAGTCTCGATCCTGTTCATTGCAATGCTTTACGAGTTAAATTGTGAAAGACTTGGGAGAAACCTTGATCTCCTGAAACACCCGACCAGTCACGATGTGTTTTCAGGCGCCTTAGCCATTTTCACCAATCGTCGCTGATGTTTTGAGACATGTCCATACTTGGACAACTTCGAATCATATTCGAATCAGGCTCTGCTACCTGTACGTTCTATTTCTGTATCATCGCTTCATCTACCCTCTATCCTCGAATATTTCTAAGTCTTTCACGTGTAGTGTAACTTCGGCAGATCACAATGCCCTGAGTCACTTTGTTTACAAACTGACTTTATTTCCATCAAGATCCTGTTCCCGGTCACATCAGTCATTCTACTAACTGACTTTATTTCCAGGCAAGATCCTCTACCTGGTCAAAGCAATGATTCCTTTCGGTGTCTCAATCCAGTTCATTACAATGCTTTACAAATTAACTGACTATTGCACCCATACAATATCATGTTCCTAGTCACTACAGCTGTAGTTCTACTAACTGACTCTATTGTATTCAGGCAAGATCCTATTGCTGGTCACTACAGCAGTAAATCTATCAACTGCCTCTCTTGCCCCCAGGCCGCATCCTGTTCGTGGTGACGGCGGTGTTCCTGCTGGCCTGGCTGCCGTTCTGGATCATCAAGCTGTCGGACGGCGGCGGCATGCAGTGGGCGCGGCAGCAGGAGCACTGGCTGCTCGTGCTGCTCACGCACCTCTTCTACATCAACAACTCGGTCAACCCCTTCCTCTACGTCTTCTCCAACGGCGGCTTTCTCAAGGACGTCAGGGCTTTCTGGAGGAAGTATGGCACATGCTGCTGCTGCGGTGGCCACAACTGAATGGAAATGGAACTGTGCTTATTGACCGTCGTGATTCACAGTTTGTCGTGCTCTAGCGACTGTACATTTACACCAGGTCATTGGCATACTTATGACACTATATATATTTTCCAACTCCCTGGGAGGGGCAGCATATAACACTATGTACAGCAACTACCCGTCCGGAAACGATTTATTAGGACTATTCTTGCCCACACCGGGCTATGTTCTGTGTTTAAAACTTGCTATGTAGACACTAAGCATCAACTACGCAAGTTCGTCAGCTATTGATCATGGTTGTTCAGCTGAGGAAAAGTTCTGAAGGACGTCAAGACGTTTTGGAGGACGTATAGCAGATGCTGTTCCCACAACTGACAGTTCGTAAAGGATTCCATGTTATGTTCTGTGCTTTAAACTTGCATTATGGGTCCCCGAGCATCAAATAAATACCTTCATAGCAAGCATATTCTGATTTGTGCCCAACGAATAGACATGTTTCTAATGATGTAATGGCCACCGTATGTGATTTTTGCCAGCGCTTTCTCGAGTATTTTTAGGAATACTGAACACTGGTTTTGTGAAACTGCAATATTATACTTGCCATAATTTACCATGGTATTGGGAGACGCATTTTAAAGTCTCCGTTTCAGATGCATAGTCAATGTTACGTGCACTACATGGAGTATCTTATCAATTATGTACATGTATGACCTATGATATTTGACTAGTCAATGTTTTACAATGTTTGTAAACGAAATATGTATAAATGTGAGGTTTTGTTAACACAGACAATGAACGAAATCATGTGTGATTTGATGCAGCCATCATCTTATAACACGTCCACAATCTTGTAAGGGCTCGTATTTATAAGGTAAAATGAGATTGGCAAGGATTATGACCTGATTTAACTCTACAACAATGAACAAATCCCAGAAAATCAGCGGGATGACGCCGTAAGCCTCCAGTATTCTGTGATTAGACTCATTCTGGAAGGGTTTAAACCTACTTACAATCGATAGAAATTGACTCACACTTTTAAACTAATACGCACTATTGGTAAGACCATCGCCTCATCTCCTTATAGGCCATTGCAATACCCGTAAACGGTCATCAAACTATCCTGGCAGAATGTCCAGTTGATCCTTGTTACATGGTATATAAAAAAATAAAGCCATGGGTCTCATGATTATATTACTCATATGTTATTGCCTGCTTCGGTCAAAAATCTAAATTCTAAATGTACATTTTGTGATTTATTATCAAGTATGCACTATGCATGTTCCTTTTCAAACTTTAGTTAGTATGCTAGTGATATAGATACTGATGTTTGTAGATGACAGTTGCAAGTCTCATCTGTAATGTAAATGTGTAAGTAAATGTATGAGTTTCTACAGTCGTACTATCCGCACGCTCAGTCGACTTCCCATACACGCCAGGTCATTGGCATTCTTGTCACATTTTTATACATTCTATGTAAAAACGGTTGTGCCCTATAAATAGCAATTACCAGACAATGTTAATACATATGCACATGTGTATGTAGTTCATGAGTGATGCTGGCACTGCAGCCACTAAATAACATGTAAATGTATAATCTGTAATAAGCTGTATATGAAAATAAAAGAACAAATTTAGCATGTCATATTGAACGATGGTATATAGGTATGTAGTTCCTTCCTCGTGCCGGTAATACAACCCCGGACTTGTGTAAACCACGGCGTCACCAGCAAGTGAAAGTGCAATCTGATGATGTATGTAATTCAGTGGCCACAACAACTACTATGTGGTACAGGGAGCCTCGGGTTATGTCATTAATGGGCAGCCGGGCGGAGGGCTTCACTCGACACCCGCCCATTGTCACAACCTACATCACGTGTTAGACAAGGTTTATAGCATCAAGACCTACTTCGTAATTGTGTTCAAATGCTCACTTTAAATAGAAGTTCCGCAGAAACTAGGTGCCACGTTTATGCAACAGCATCACCTTTATTGGTGTTGATGAACGTAAATTGTTGTTCGAGACTGATCCTGATGAACTATGTGCGGCTTTTCCAAGAATGTCCAAGGACATGGGTGTAACATGGTTTAATAGTGTGATGAATCAGTTTACCACTAATTTGAGTCGTTCAGTTGGTAATATATTTGCGTCATAAGGCTATTTAGTGTTACATTCTTAAGAGTAGTTGAACATCATGAATTCTGTGAACACGCTAGTAGTTTGATAATCCAAGATGTTTTATGGTTTTAATAATTTACGTAATATGATATACCTTCTTGACAAACGCCAAGTCAACTTAGTTCATTAACTCACACATGTATTTCTACAAATTATCATGAAAATGTCAAAGATTACTGGCGTTTCAAACTGTAGTACGTTGACTGACATTCACGATAGTTGAAGCATGTTGTGATGTTTGGCCAGTAATACACTGACTTTACATAGACGTGTATATTTGGAACAAAATTCATGTTTGCGTTTTGTTTTATTTTATTTTATTTTTTGCATATATTCGTTAGCTTTCATGCATGCCAGCCGCCCCGCGACATCCAGTGGTTGCCCCCCCCCCCCCCAACCGCCATCCCCTCTGGAACCCTTTTCATATATCTGGATCTGCTAGTGCGTAGTAAACCTTTCTGTAAATTGGATTAATATCTGTGACTGTCAGACTAAGGCCTAAGTAAAGTGCTGTTGTTAAAATTCTGCTTTGTCTCTTTCTATTTCAATGGAAAAATGCACTTGTATTCATTTCCAACACCTAGCGGGAGAGCAAACGGAATTGTGTTTGAAATTGGACACGCTGCGGGAAGCATCATACTATTTCCTTGTGGGCACAGACAATCAACTTTGTAGTAAAGCACAATGTATATTGATATGAGTACCCGCAAACGTTAAAATGTGTTACGTATTTTATTTGCCATTGTCACATGATATCATTCCACGCATTGTGTGTTTTATTGTATAGTGTCTATAATAAGATACCTGTTGTTGTTAAGTTGGAAGAGAAATCCCCCTGGGAAGACAGAAGGCGTTGCTTGGTCGTGTTATTATTTGCCATTCTAGAGGTAAGCGTGGGCAATGAACACATTTGATAAAGTAGATCAGAAGTGCTCAGAGAGCAGAGCGTCGCTAGAACAAGATTGACCGACGTGCAAAAAAGATGTTCACTAAAATGTTATGGAAATCTCGATTAAAAGTACACAATCACTATGTACATGTATGTAATCAACCACAAATAATCTGCTCCCACTTTTTCTGCAAAATGTCCAATATTTTTCAATTTAGTTTGTATCTTCATAATTTTTTACCAGGGACTAGACAATTGCTATACAACTTCAAACACCTCGAATCCATCCTCAAAAGCTTAATTTCTGTTTGTGTAAGTTGTGGTGGCCTATATGTCTAAGAATACGAAAATGACATTATATTAAATGACTTGACTTGACTTGACTATATTGATCTTGAAGCAACTCACGGCAAACAGCACCAAGTAGATTTTTGCTGCGGCTGTCATATTGATTTGCATTGTGCATTCAATAATTAATAAGAATGACGAAAATGGAACACAACTGGCCCTGTGCAAAGCACACTTTAATTGGCAAAGTGCCCAAAATCGAATCACTTCGGTGTCGCCTCATACCTCATAGTATACTTGTGTAAAATTTGAATGAAATTGGTTCGTCGGTAAACGCTGGAGCTAGTCCAGAGCCGTACATACTTGCACACATACAAAGATAGTTACTAACAAAGGAACACAATACAAGGCTTTGCTTCAACAGCTGAAGCGACACAATAAATCCTCAATTAGCATTTAACATTTCAGGCCTATATTTATTGTTATGGCATGGGATGGTAAATTGGCAAGACAGCCTTATTCATTTTGGCTATAGAGCTTATTAATTGACGCATAATGATGGTCCATGCTTAATATCAATTTAATCATAATGCGATAATCATAATTGATAGTAGTGGACGCCCACAAGTCGGCTGCATCGGGTGGAATGTCTCATGAGAACCGCGTCAGTAAACTGCCTCATGTTAATATTCGTGTATGTCAGACAGGGGCACTTCTTATAGTCTGTCTCTATCATTTACACCATAAGAATCATAATTTTCAAGTATATGTGAACTTGTGCTCTGTTGGCTACTGGACCTCTTTGGAAGATATTATGTAATTGAGACATGTCAACACCATGCTCATGACGTACCAGTACCAGTACAGCACAAAAGTTGATGAATAATACGCAGATATTTGATTATTTTACAGTGTATACATTCGTTTGAGTTATTTAAAATTGTGCCATGAATTCTAGTTTCAGCATCGCCAATTCTGCAGCAACGGATGTTACTTTTATAGCAATTTGTTTTGATTAAAGTGGGTCGTCAGCTGATCCCACAAATT
This sequence comes from Streblospio benedicti, assembly GCA_019095985.1. Classification (NCBI taxonomy): domain Eukaryota; kingdom Metazoa; phylum Annelida; class Polychaeta; order Spionida; family Spionidae; genus Streblospio; species Streblospio benedicti. Next base: position 28,600,751 of record CM032666.1, on the reverse strand, counting down.
CGGCAAATCATAACCAGAAATCTTTTAACGGCCATCATATGTCATGATGTAGCTATGAATCTAAAGGAAATTATGCGGCAAAAGGTGTGCGTGGGTGATCAAAGTACAAAGTATAGTGTCACGGATAATTGCGTGTGAATTTGACCATGCCTTTCTACTCGCCGCAAATTGCGTCATACATGTACGCCTGACATCATTGGTCCGTTTGAAAAACAATGGATGGTGCAATGCAATAGTGCGTACAATAATGCTGGCTAATAACCAGTGACATAACTCTTCAACAACACTGGAATTCATTACGTCCTCAAAGAAAGGAAATAGACGGTGGTGTGTATTCCGTATATTGAGCAATTTCGTAATTAGCTGGTAGATATTTAGCAGCCTCTTCGGTGTTGTTGTAATTGTATCTGGGCCCAGGGATCTTCTGTCTTGTATAGGCTTTCACCGGAAGGTGTCTGCTACGGACACAGCAGAGCATTTTCAATTGCCTAAAACATTGTAACCGCCATGATGTTATAACTACTAATATTGACTGTGTATCGTTGATGCTTCTGTTTTCCATTTGAAGCGGCCAAAAAAAGTAGAGCTATCCTTTGTCAACATTGTTTTACACGTCGCACGATGACGTTGTCAAAACATTTGTTGACAATGGTTGTGCTGCTTGAAAACACGCAAAAAGCCTATTGCAAGCGGCCAGGCTTGCAAAGGCTTAAAAACGTAATCTCAAATATCAATGTCTAAATTAGAAAGGCATTAGGTTTCATTAATGCCACTGCCTCCAACAATATTAGGAATCGTGCTGCATAACAAAAGTACAAATAGGACAAGTGGAAAATGGCAAGTGTTATTGTTAAAAGCCTCGAGATGAACAAGCATCTTTAGAAATTCTGTCACAATGGAAACAGTATACACGTAACCAAGTGTTCCCTCCAGTAACCTTTACCATAGTTTTATAGACTATGATTCATTCATGCATGTAAATTTTTCCTGTGTGAGATAACAGAAACACGAGTGTAAACAAAACAACATCAAACGTCATTAACTCTTTAAACATGGTCGCATATTATTTTTAATTGTCTTCCCCTACCATTGCGTTATCTATTGCGAGGGGGCAATATAAATTATTTTACTTTCATTTAGAAAAAGGCGGGGGTGGGTCATTTCCAGATAGTTTCCCAATTTTCTTTATAATTTACAAAATACATGCAACATTATTAAACACCATACTTACACAGCATCACGCAAATGAAATGAACATGGTAGACTACGTACTTAGTAATGCCTTCTGCACATCAGGCCTCAAGGTCAGCCCACTGTTTATCTGCTGCCAAAAACCTACACAGACCATGACGATCAATCATGAGTGTGTGATAAGTGCGGCAGACATAGACTTTTTAAAGGCAGTACGCTGGCGGCCAACGCCAGCTGTGGTTTGACCGCAAGGAGGCAGTGCGTAGACCTTATGCTAAATGTCGTATACAAAGGAATTTAACCGCAGGTTGTCGGTACTCGTACAATACTGGCGCAATGCGTTCCCTGTGTATAGATAGTACGTGCACGTGCGACTACAAGGCTACAAGGACACAGAGCCTACAATGTAAGTTTTACGTGAGTACAGCGCGCGTTCGACAAATGCTGGACTCATGGCCAACCCTATGAGATTATACCCAATGCCGAAGCACTCATAACGCAACGAGCCCGTGCTGCATATGCCCATATATAACTCTACGGTTGTCACTGAATGTTGAAACCGACGTAGACACCGCAAACATAAAAAAAAAAAGAAAAAGAAAAAACGTGCGGGCATAGCTGTTCGTAAGGCCAGTTGTGCCCTTAGCTTTTTACTCGGTCGGCGTCTCATAAACAGATTGCATGTTTGAGCCATGTGCTTTTTGTGATGTCTGATCATTGCGTAGTCTATAATTTTAGCTACGGGTAAGTACGACAGCACTTGGAGCACGTTTTCTTCAAGTGGAAAGATTCTGATTAAAGCTTGGTGGATCGTATGGGGTTTGTCGGGCGTAAAGCAACAAACTTTTTGAACTTGTTTTCACAAAAAGTGTTTGTTGTTAAAAATCACCGGTATTTCAATGTACATGTACACCCCCAAATGATAACTATTGCCGCAGTATTATGCTGGAGTCTGAAATTGCCCATAACTGAAACCGACACAGCGATGTTCTAGCGCTTGCTGTTGTTGCTTAGAACATTGCCGGTCACAAATGTGTTGTTTGATGCAGAAATATATTTTCTCCGATGAATTTCTCACCTCTCACTATACTGTCGAGATTTAAAATCATTGAATATTAGACTGGGGACATGCTGACTGTCTCTTTATTATTTTTCACCATTGATACACTTGGGCTACGCTCACCCATTAAGACATTATAGTGTCCATCGCCCCGTTAAGATCATGGACAGAATGCTTATCAGTAGTAGTAGAATGTAGTGAAAGTTCACTGAGTGACTCTGTGTGTTCTGCTGACTGTCCTGCAGGTTTTCACACATGCGTGGTCAGGACAACATCTATCCGATTGCATTATGTCTGCGCAGGACAGTTCATAGAATAACTTTTAAAATTCGTTCGTTCGTATGTACATGTACTTGTGAAAACGTGCTCAGCGATTCTCGTCTTCCTAATGTGCACAACAAATATGGCTCATGGTTCAAGAAATGTCATCAGACAGCAAAGCTACTGGGTCTATGAGATGATGGAGACAGAGGCAATGCGGACACTGACCATAATATTCATAATGACCTGGAACATTTTCGGTAGAAACTCTACAAGCTGGGAACTTCAATCATCACCTGACAACAGGTCCACAACAACATTCGTTGCACTTAGCCATTGAACTTTCAATGAACTTGAAGCAGGTGTGTGGGGGTGGGGGTGGGGGTGGGGGTGAGGGCACCGAAACGTCGTTTTCTATGACGGAGAAAAACATCTGGATAGACTTGTACCTTCTCTCTATGTCTAAATGTTGTTTTTACCGTGATTTAGCATGATTTATTAAAAAGCTATTCCATCGTTAATATTACAAAATTAAGCATAAAATAATACTTAACTCACCTAATTGCGAAAACAGCACATGAAAATACAAAAAGAGAATACATATTAGAATATTTAAGATAGTTCATGACTCATGTTAATTCATACTTCTGTACTTATCACAGATATAACTTAATTGATTTTTATGCTTTTTTGTTTTGTTTTTTGTTGTTGTTTTTTTTTGTTTTTTGTGAAATATCAAAATTGTAATGGCCGAGGACTGTGTCAGCTTATTTCAATACTATGGAGTGATAGTGTAGACCCCGTCTATATATCAGAGCATACATCCAGCTTTCCTGTCAATTGCTTTAATTCAAACCAATTAGATTGCCAATGCAATGATCATAAACCTCGATTGAACTTCTTTTTGTAATTTTGAAATATGAAAACATCGGTTTCATTGGAACTTTATCTGTAACTGTCTGACCAGCTTAAACCTTAATTAGATCCTGTCATTTCAGACAGTGGAATAGACTGGCGTATGAATAAGGTTTCCATGGTTACATTTGCTCTGTGTAATAGTAATTAACCGTCAACTGCAATACCATTTGGTCAAGAATTGTTCTTTGTAGAGCATATTAAAGAGGGCGCTGAATATTGTCTTATAAAATCGTAATTTAAAATCTTCTTCTTTTGTCACTCTGATGCATTTCTGCGACCCACATTACGATACTAACTGTGAACCAAATTCGAACGTGAGCCACGTTCAAGGCACTTGATTTCATAGATCC
>CM032666.1:28506088-28596871 GCA_019095985.1 Streblospio benedicti | reverse complement strand
ATTCACTCTTTCAACCCAATGACCTGTACCTAATTAACGTGTAGTGCTGTACAGCTGTTTGGGTATGAGGTTGCACAACATTCACAACGAGAATTGACCGGGAATCGATCCCACGACCTTCTGGCCGTGAGTCAAGCTCCTTATATGCACTAGTCCACAGAGGCACGAGTGGGCACATGTAACTATGCTCTCCTCTACAAAAACTTTTTCACGGCAAATGTTAAAACCTCCTTCAATGAATCTAGACGAAACTCTCATTTTATCCTGGATTAGCGTCGTTTATTCAACATGAAATTAGATGTTAGATTGTGACCAAATGTATACCCTCCTTATGGTTTCCCAGATTAAAGCTCCTTACCACAGTAACCCCCGTATTTGAAGACAAGTGTCATAGCTATGCCCGTAATAGAACAGAGCTCATGTAACGATGCAATGAACAGGCCAAAGTGTACGGCGCTAGTCTATTAGCAAAATTTGCGACAACTGCCCTTAGTGTACACGAGTGAGCGTCCTCTCTGCCGCACACGACACCCCCTGAAAAGAATGTCCTTCCGGTTCAGGCTAGTTAGCCCGTCTCGCTGAAAGAGGACGTTGTGACTTCTCTAATAGCTATTGCCGAGTCAACACTGCGATACCTATAAACGTGATATGAACTTACTCCCGCACGTGCAAGACAATAAATTCCAATACCCAAATAGCAAGGACTATTGTTAAGATGTCGCTTGTGCTGTTAGAGTGCATGCGTAACCAATGTAGATATAGATGTCTGTAGACTACTCGCAGTTGTACTCTAATAAGAGCTGTTAATACAAATACACGCATATTACATTATAACAATTGATCGGTTATCTACAGGATGCAAAAAGCGACAGTTGGACAAAAATACTACATGGTATGATGCAATACTCAGCAGCATACTTCGCGCATGAATGAACATCAGTGAAGTGAGGTTAACAACGAGGTATTGAAGAGACTACCGACGCTTTTGGTGAAAATAATTGTGAGAGAAACAGCTGAACCAGATTTTTCTTTGGGAAGCTACACAGCGATTTTTAGTCCTGTGGTTCTAGTTGGAGACGTTGCAGCAAGCAATTTTTTTAGCCTTGGTGAAAATATATATACATGTATATACATGTATTGTATCCAAGTTGTTTCAAGAAGTAAGTACTGGGACACTAACAAATCTTATTTTTGTTCTTTTATGTTTGAGTGTTGCTAGGAACCTTACCATTATGCTTCTTCTAACATATTGGAATTCTAGGATGGACTTCAAACTTTGCAAGACTGATCAACCGTAGTATGATAATTATGTAATGATGACAACATTTGAGGAGCAACAATTAGAGATACGTACATCTTTAAGCGTTTACCATGGAAACTACAACTTATTATGATAATCCAAGTAACGACTCGTTGTGTTCAATGGCGCTGTACAACCACAGCGTTTGCCTCACCGACAGTACCGTAACAACCAACTGCAGCGTCCCCGCAGAGAGTCAGTGCGGCCTCAACACCACCCACCAGGTGAGAGTCTCCATACAAAAAGACACAAAACTTTTTTTTTCAATGTTTCACTTTTTTAAAACATTAGGGAACTACCATTTGTTATACCAATTATGCAATATTTCAAACCATGTCCGAGATTTTCAACCCACCCACCAATGAAAAAAGCAACAGAAAATTTCTTCTCAGCCCCCATCTATTTTCCATACCATTCTTATGCCATAAAACCGAGAGCCCCCTTAGACAATGTTCTAAAACTGCATCACAAAACACTTTTAGGATTTCCTGTGTCTTCTAATATGATCTACAGGTGGAGATATATGCTCATGTACCAATAGATAAGAATCCAAATGTAACGCTTTAACATACCAACTAAATGTATCGGCTACGTGGAACTGGCCAGGCTGCCAATAGTTTGACTGTAGGTTGCCAGATGTGCTATCCGTTTTTTTTTTTGTTTTTTTTTTGGTGAGTGCCATTGACACTGTTATCTGTGCCTCGAATATCGGGTCGCCTGATTTTGATCCAGGGTATACCTGTTTTTCAAATTTAGTGGCCAATTCGTGATGGGTGGCACCACTGGCTGGGAACCAAAATGGGGCCCTTTGACACGAGTACATGTCGCAAATCGCGATTTTTTTGTCGTGAGCTGCAATACAGTTAGATATGTGTATAATAAACTGTATATGCATAAAGTTGGCTTTCTCGCAAGCTCGGGCAATATTCACCACATTCGGGCATGCATTCATACATGGTGACCTCCAAACCATGACATATTTCTTCAATTATCCCCGGCTGATAATGGCTCTAAGCCAATCAGAATGCAGGATAGAGTCACGTGTCACAGATAGAGTGTTATAATCAATAATCGCCCTTTCTCTACCCCAGGCGGCCTCGGCGAGCGAGCTGCTGGCGCTGAACGCCCGCTACCTGCGGGCAGCGGGCACCACAGCCGCCTTCATGGTGTTGGTGCAGGCCGCCGGGATCCTCGGCAACGGCGCCGTCGTCCTCGTGTACTGCTGCAAGCGCAACAAGGTTCGAGCGCGGGTGTTCTTGGCTTAGTGTTTCTGTCTTCATACTCGATACTTTTGTGTTGCAAATTCAAGTATACCGGCATTGTATTTCTTTGTAGCTACGATTATTCTTCCTCCTTGTCTTCTACTGTATTTTCAGCAATGTGTATGAGATGTTCGTATTGCTGACATGTCTATTAATTTGTTCATCTTACCCCTGGGCATCTGTTTTCTCTGTTCCCATCCTCCTCTCTGTCCATCTCCTGATCCTTGTCCTCGTGTAATGCTGCAAGCACAAGGCACGGTGGCGGACTGCCATACTTAGTAGTTATATTGTAAACACATGTGTGAACGGGTGTGGTTCTGATCCTTTTAGCTGATGTTTTCTGCTTTGCCCTAGTATCATATCATCGCCTATCTTTCTCCTGTCATTCTCTACCATTCTGTTGTCATTCTCTATTTTTCTGCTGTCAGTCTATATCTTTCTGTTGTCATTATCTATTTTTCTCCTGTCATTCTCTATTTTTCTCCTGTCATTTTCTATCTTTCTGCTGCCAGCGTTAGGTCGTCTCAATAGAGGTAGTCTCTCTATATGGAGGCTCATTTTTTGGTAGCTTTATGAGGTTTGGGGCCGTGAAAAGTGGTCTTATAATAGAGGTTGTCTCAATAGTGAGATTGCCTTAATTGGAGATTCTACTGTACTGAAAATGTCGATGTGTCGATGGTAAACGTTCTTGTGTGTCAGTCCTAACAAGCAATAATTAGCAGCAACTAGACAATGCATCATCTATTTCCAGAAATCCTCTAAACATCTATATTTCTCGGAGTCCATGGTCACATGACAGACAATTTGTAACATCATCAGTTTAGCACTGAGGCAGGTATCACGTTCGGACACCGTTTAATTAGGCTGAAATGGGACCACGACATCAATGCACGACCGTATAGGCTATTAGTAATACAAGATGAGAGAAAATTAGTTTGTGCAAAACTTTACCTTTTAGAAGTAGTTTTACAGTTTCTGAATTCATAATGACGTTTGTGTTTGTGCCACAGAACATGCGCAATAAAGTTGTCACAAAGAACATGTTTTTAATCATGTAAAGTAATCTTCATGGGCCTCTTCTGTATGACCTCTGACACCTTATGCAAGAGCTTAATTCTATTTTTATTCTTGTGGTCTCTCCATGCGCCCCGGTGTTACCCCCAACCCCCGGGAGGGTGGGGGTGCACGAGAATCTGTTTTGGGTAGGTATGCTCAACGGTGAGTTCAAAATGGCGGGGGGGGGGTCTTATTTCTTGTAAAATGGGGTCTTAAATATGGTGTATACCAGACTAGTGGGTCTTAAATATTGGTGTTTAAAACAATACATTGAATTTATATGAAACTTGAAGGCAAGAACATCATGCTTCAGTTTACTTTTTGCAAAAGTGTGGGTCTTTTCTTTGAGATTTTGAGAAATTACTGGGTCTTTGGGGTTTGGCAGTAAAGAAATAGGGGGTCTTAGATATTTTGTCATCTCAAAATCGGGGTTCTTTCTGCCAAGCATATATACCCAACCCCACTGTGGAAGATCCCCCAGCCCCACCCCACCCACCCACCCCACCCCCCTGCCCCCAAGTCGCCCTTTTTGCTGCGTTTGACAGGGTTTCCGATTGGCCTTACCACTTTCGTTTTGCAACATGGTGCTTGCTACGGGCCTATTGAATGCGAGGGGAAAGCTCATGACCTTTCAAGGGCGTACATCGGTTATCTGCAGGTCTCTGAGAAGGAATAGTTGACCGTGCAACTAATATGTAATGTGACGCACATAATTTATAACAAAATCCGCTGTATTCATGATCATTCATCATCATTGACTTTTCCCTGAATCCTTTCCTCTGCCTTTTAAAGATGTTTCTCACTCCCTACTGGATGATTCAGTGGAAATAACATGCAAGTTAAATAGGTTGCCAATTAGCGTAAATGAATGTACATGTATAGCATCATTGAGGCAACAAGGAATATATACACGCAGTTCTAATGAATTATATATTGTTGGGTAACAAGAACGGAAGGAGAAGGGCGTCATGAAATTGCATATGAAGGGTCATATGTAACACAATGTGAAATAACACTCATGAAAATATAGCAGTTTATTCTTTCAATTCTCAAAACCATCTGATCTCTTTCCAATCCAAAATCACAACCCTCCACAATTCAGGTACAACATTAAAAGCAGTATAATAAAACTTTGAACATTAAGGACAAGGATTGCAGCTTATGCAATCAGATAGTGTCTAGTTGATGTTGTTTTTGTTTTTGTTGTTTTTTGTGTGTGTTTAGTGTCTAGTTAAACTATGCAAATTAAGATGTAAAAGTATGCACTACACTATGAAGTATGAACCTACACTGGTACTGGAAACTGTGGATTGGCAAAATGTGTGTCTCTCACTCAGACGTACACAATGTTACATGCAGTTCATTTAGTTTAGTGTCTTAAACTGAATTGCAACCACACCGCGGCTTTCTTTGTGAAATTTGACCTTATATTAATACCGTTGACGATAGTGTCAAATCATAGAGAAATTTTAGTTTTTACCTGCACGGTTAGTAGTAGTGGTTTTACGTTAAAGGACAGATGCACTCTACGCGGTATTTGACAGGTATCTGACACCGGCTCTATTTAAGGAAAAACGTTATTGCAGAAAGAAAAAAGCTACGTTACCTTCTCGTACTGGAAATGTCATGAAAGCACTGGCGTGCATAGTGTGCGGGGTTATTGACATACAAGCGTGTTATGCAGGGAGGTAGCCGGAGTTTGAAAACGCACTCACCACCAATACTGGGCTAAAGCTGAGCAAGCTACCTTAATTATATTTATAGGTCTCATGTCGAAAGCAACTTATTTAAAACGAAACACAATAGCATTAATCTTAATTTGCAAAACAATAGACTTAAAAATACAGGCAGAAATACTATAAAGAAATTTCGTTTTATCACGCAACACGATTTTTGTTTTTCAGGAAGCAAAGCAGTAACCATTCATACCCAACCCTTGTTTTAAATACATGTGCCGCAATTTTCAAAATTATCATGTGCGAGAAAGTACGAACCGAAGTATTCGGATCCTGTTTCATGATTCGAAGCTTCGGGTCACACACCGAAGCTACGACGCTTCGAATTATCTGGACATCTCTACTTGAGAGTGACTAAGCTTCAACCATCTGGAATACCTAACTACCCCTTCTTAACTGAACCCGTGTTTCTTTCAGACGATGGCCAACACATTCATGCTATATCTGGCACTCATAGACTTGGCCTCGTGTCTCATCATCGACCCCTACATCACCCACAAGCTGTTCGCCTTCTATCATCCAGATACTGCCACGTGCAAGGTGCGTATGTCACGTGCAAAGTGCGTAGGTCACGTATAATGTACATATGTCACGTGCAATGTGCGTATATCTCCTGCAACGTGCGTAGGTCACGTGCAAGGTGCGTATATTACGTGCAAGGTACACAGGTCTCCTGCAAGGTGCACGAGGCACGCACTTACTTATATGATTTATATAACACACGGTAAGAGTTAAGTAGGTACAAATCTTTTTAGCTCTCATATATTTTTCAATCCCACTAATGAACCTACTGGCGTGGTTTTAAATGTGAATAACGATCTTGCAACAACTGCAATTTCAAAATCGCTGCCGTGTAGGTTTTTAACGTGAAATCTCAATGACAAACAATTACTACCAAGTATGTTCATTTGACTATCATCGTTCTGGTTTCCAAGAGTCAGACTACGTGGGAGCTACTGCGGCAATGTTCACAATTACTATCTAATGACTGCAAATATATTGTTATTTTAGTTCAGGTACAATTGGTTATTATACGTCACGATCATTTCGCTAATCACTTAACACAGAGAATAATTATCAAAATCAGCAGTTGTTAGTTTGCGTCTGGACTCTAAATGACAGTAAATCATTGTAAGCAGGAAAGGTCATTATTATAATGACTAGTGGTGCTGATATTCCCAGCCTCAATCTAACCTTTAAGCATTTATGGCGTTAAATAGAACCCGTTTACATTACTTTTGTATCAACTTATCACATTATTGCCTGGAGTAACGGATGTTAGCATACTTGCATTAGCATTTACCTTAGGGGAATTTCGCCATCATTAAAATGTGGTATGATTCAAATTGAATAGTGTTAGAATCAATGTCAATGATATTTCAAATGATGTTAAGTATCACGTATAAATTATTTTGTATACTCAAACCATTATAAAGATGGGGAAAGGGAACATTCACGTCTTTCGATGTGGCATCGCCATCTTGACTGAGAGCAGTTTTATTTTAGTATGAAATAGCAGAGAAATTGTTCTGTTGCCATTTCCTGACGCAGTCTGTGTGATATTTGATTTTTACAGTAAAACCTCTGGTTTAGTGACACTAGAGGTAGACGAATTCATGTTAACCTGTACCTGATACTGTGGCATGCTTATTTGTAAATAATGTTTTGTAACAGCACAATATTATAGCGAATAGGCGAATGGAAGTTGTTCTCAATGCGAACTGTTATTTTAAGAGAGGTGTTCATATGGTGATGTTCTCATGTACATCATTGCACTTAGCAAATGTGTTGGGCTTACCAACCATGTGATTGGTGGGATACAAACTTCATAAGCCCGGATTCATGGCAGACTCGGCCAAGCCAACCACAAATTAAACGAAAAGCACCCGCCTAACAATCACAATTTTGGGCTTGTAAAATTTACAGCTTCATATGCCCACGAGAAACAAGGGCCTCACCGCACTAGTTCATGTTTTCATGTTTGTTAATGGATCGTTGGCTGTGATATGGAAGTAAGAACCTACAACCCGCAGGGCCGTAACCAGACCTTAAGTATTATATAGCGAGGAGGCGAACTCTGCTCATTTCAGGCGAGCATCGCTGTCTGCTGTCTGAAAACATTAAATAAAATTGTGTTTTTGTACAAAATGAATACACAAATACGATGTCCTAATATAATGAAAATTAAAAAAAAATGCCCACACCAAATACAATGATCCATTCGCAGTGAGCATTATGTGTAAAATCATAAGAATAATGTATCGTAAGATCAATAATTATGTATGATACAATAACAACTGTTTGATTTTACCATAAATATGTATACAAACTCACACTAGAAATGTTGATTTAGGAATAAGACTATCAAAAACTCCAACTACCTATTTGCAAAAAAAAAGCAAGGAGGCAAAACCCGAAAGCGAGGAGGCGACAGCCGCCTCTGCCACAGCTTCACTACAGGCCTTACCCCCTACTGTGTGCATATCCTTCATGTGTCATGACAATTGACAGCACCCTCATCCAGCTTTGTGGCTGTTCATAGGCAGATCCAGGGCACATAGCCTCCCCCCCCCCCACCCTTTCCCACCAAAATACTTCATTTTCATAACACACCTGCCCGGCACGGAGCTTGAAAAGAACCGCTCGTGCGTGCAATTGGGGCTAGGTATGGGGTTTCTCTGAAACATCATCCTTAAACCATATAGGTTTTATTACAACATACAAACGACATGTTCTTTTAATGAGACCCCATCTTATGCCTCACGCACAAGTGGCTTATATTAAATCCGGTGAAAATACTGCGTCGACACTGTTGACTACAGACTGTTTCAAATGTATTATATGTATATATTATTTATTGCATATGCACATGGTGATACAAATATTGAAGCATTCTATAGAATCTACGGAAACACACGAGGCCCATACGATGTGTGCCTGACGGGCTTGATAATGTTTTTGGCATGTACGCCATCGATTGTGTGTACAAAACCCACGAGCCTCCTTAAGTACACGCCCCCGCCCTTTTTTGCTGTTGCAGGTGTGTGAGTTCCTGGTGCACCTGTCGCTCAGTCTGCAGGCCTCAGTGCTCATGGCCATCGCCGTCGACCGCCACCAGGTGAGCACCACTGGACAGACAGTACAGTGGAACCTGTTTTATACATGTAGCTTGTATTAAAGAACAATGGAGCCAGCTTGCATTAAAATGTCATTCATGTTCTGAAGTTCACATCGTATCTACATCTGCATCATGAGCATCGGTAGAGACTCGAAATAGTAGTATCTATATAAAATACAGTACTGCTGTGGACGGCACAGTTTATAGTATGCAACCCACACCAGAACCTCTCTTTTAGGACCGGCATTGGGACCAGTGTTCTCAGGTGGTCTCAAAAGTGAACTGATCTCTATACAGCGGTTTGCTTTGGTAGCTTTATTAAGGTTTGGGACAAGTGGGATTATTATAGATGCTATCTCAATAGAGAGGTGGTCTTAATTGGAGGCTCTGATATAAACACACATTAAGAGATTGGGATGTAGAGGACTCTCAACATCATGCCATATCTTCTGTAAATTACAAGAGAAAATTTCAATAAAGACCGTCATTATACACAAATCCCGACTAACCTCAATCAAAAGGACCATCACTGTGAAAGTCTGTATTTTGCACACAGGTAGGATCCTTAATATTGAGACTAGAACAGCTAAGACCACCTCCCCATTGAAACCACGCTACGTCGGTCCCAGAAGGTGATCTTTATAGAGAGGTTCTCCTGTACTGTAACACTTTCCATATGATGCAGGTGATCTGAGTGGAGGTCTGCAAACGACACTTGAACTCGCATAGTGCTTCCGTGGCCGAGTGGACAGAAGGATTTCAAATCACATTTTGTCACAACAAATCCTTTTGCATTTTTGAAATAGAATGTGTAAACCAAGGTCATCAGCTTCAATTGGCGGTTGTCCTGCAGGTGATCTGCCGGCCCCTGGACCACGTGCCGTGGGTGGGAGGCACGGCGGGGCCTGGCGGCCGCCGCACCCTCCACATCCTGGCCGGCCTCATGAGCTTCTCAGTCATGTCCAGCTCGCCAAATCTCCTGTTTTACGGTAATATACGTTATGAGAATCGTCACGGTGTTGTTTCACCTTCTTGTCCATAAAAGTGGTTTCTCCCAAATATTGTACTATAAATTTAAAACTACTTCACGTGCCTTAGATTTAACGCTTGTCCCGTGTAACAGACGTATTTAGTAAGCTAATCACGTAAATTCACCGAGTTTACATTGCTCAAACAATTGTGACACCTATGGCAATCTTGTTATTTTGGTACAACGTATTTTGTAGACATATAGGCGGTACGTTGCACCCACACTTGGTTCTATATCAATAACTGATAATGTAATTTCATATTTTTGTACCAATTCATGATGTGTTCTGGGTGGCAATATATCCTGAGGATTTCCCCCTCTAATAAACATTATGTGAGATGACCTGAATGCAAACTGTGGGAGTTCTTTTTTAAAGTATTAAACCTGAAATTAGGAATGTAATCCTTTTTAAAGTCCTTTTTTTAAAACCTAACATTTAAAATAGCAGATATATTTCAAATGTACTGTTACGACCAACAATGTCCTGTTACGGAGGAGGTAACCACCACAACTCTCACAAACACAAATTAAGCTTTTGAGGGTGGGTTTTTAGTATTTAAAGTTGTATAGCAGTTGTCTAACCCCTAATAGGGAGGCAGACAGAGCCGGTCCCCGAAGGACCACAGTCTGCCAGGAAAGTGATTCCTTGGACGGATCTCCATCACGTGTGACTCTTAACACTCATCACCTTAATCGTTTATTACACCATCAATTGCAATGTTCTTAGGTCAGTGGACAGTGCTGGTGCCCTTTGGAGACCGCCTCCTACAGACCACGGTGTGCCACTACAGCGACGCCTGGGAAGGCTCCCTCGCTACCGGCATCTACGGCGCCGTCATTCTCCTTTTATTCTTCACCTACATCCTCGCCCTGGTCGTGTTGTACGCCAAGGTGGCCAGAGCCGCGTGGAGGAGGAGCGTAGTGCAGGTACAGTAAAGCCTCCAGTTCATAAAGCTACAGAGATAAACCTCTGGATAGAGAGAAAATACTCTGTATAGAGACCACCTCTCTATTGAGACCACCTACTACCAGTGGGCCCAAAGTTGGTCTTAATAGAGAGGTTCGTCTGTACTTGTGTAGTCTCTGAATGTTCACCTATCTATAAAAACTGGCAAATCCATGTCTTCGGAAAAGGGACAGAGTGCTCTTCCGGGATGTGATGGGATTTGTACACCTAATAACACAGACATGCAAAAGAAACTATCAAAATAAGATATTTTGGTGGGAAAAGAGTACTTCTGCGCCCTCCTGGATCTCCCTATGGCAAAGGGAGAAGCCTTCAAGTCATTGTGTTGGGGTAGTTTTAGGTCAGTCATTGGCGATGTCAGATTAGATCGCAGTACTATGGAGTAGGTGGTGACTGTAAAGAGGGGGCGGAGGGCGCCACAGTGTTTATGGTTGCTTTGCAGAGAGGGTTGAGAACAGATTACACGGGACCTCTAAAAAATGACGGCAGCATTTCTATTGGCTGATAAGTGCATATAGTGGCAGATGTCTGCGCTGCAAATATTGCATGGCATGTGCAACCAATGTGAGAAATAGATGAGTATGCTCATATCATTAGTTGCTTCATTTTGATTTGTTTATTCAATAAGGTAGTTCCCGTGGATTCACGCAGAGACAACCCCATTTCTGAGCCATATCTGGTGACTGCTTCAAAAGAAAGGCCAACTCCGATCCCACAAGACCATGACATGAACATATTCAAGGCGACTAATGGCACTACGAAAGACTCAGTCGCACAAAAGGACGTGGTGATGATTCCCAGGCTTCTTCAAGATAAGGACAGAAATCCCAATATGATTAAAGCACTCCAAAATCACAGTGAAAATGAAGGTTTTACAAATAGCGGCAACAGCATACTACATCATCATAATGGTTCCTCTTGCACAAACAACAAGCCGGAAAGAACACTGCAGAAAAGTAACAGCAATGATTTAAATACTAATGAAGGAAATAACCAGACTAGGTAAGATTAAACTGAGTTTGGCTATTAAACGTTTGTTGTTCAAACGCTTTTAGACAATTCACAATCAAAATACATACGGAAACATGCCTGCTTGAAATTAAATCTAGATACAACTTTCAAGTACCCAGCACAATGAATACTCAGGGGTTGCCCGAGACACCGTCCCCCAAATACCCTTCACCCCACTCCCCACCCCTACCACCACCAAAAAAATCAAAATCAAGATAAAATAGTAATGCTCATAGAAAAATTTCTTTCTAGGATTTCCCTAGTGGTTATCTTCCCTACTTCAAAAACCCCAATACCCCCAATGCATACCACCACATTTGTAGACCTTCAACTGGGTGTTCAACTTGCAGACCCCACGCGATCCAGCCCCACCCCCCATCCCGGCGGGCAGCAGTCCCGGCGGCCGAGGGGCAGCTGCAGCGGAACGGGCAGGTGCGGGGCCTGCGCGCCGCCCGCCTCCTGCTCCTCGTCACTACCGTCTTCCTCGTCTCATGGCTCCCCTTCTGGGTGATAAAGGTCTACAACATCATCAGTCCCAGGTAAGTGACATTGATAAAGTCTACAGCATCATCAGTCCCAGGTAAGTGACATTAATGAAGGTCTGCAACATCATCAGTCCCAGGTAGGTATCATGCTTTTGTCTTTCTTCTAGTAAGTTCTTACAATTTAATCCCCTCTGAACTGGTGCTGTTAATGAAGGTCAAAAGGATGCTCACGTCCCCTTTTATCGTTAAAAAGCTTCGAAGCTTTGGCTCTCAAACCGGCTTTTAGTTTCGGACATCAAAATTTGGGGGAATTGCCATCTCTGCATACTTATGACCGTTGTCCTTTCAGCGAGGCGTGGGCCACGCTCCGCGAGCCGGGCTGGCTAACGCTGATGAACCACCTGTTCTATGTGAACAACGCAGCCAACCCCATCATCTACGTCTTCATCAACAAGAACTTCACGGACGACGTCAAGAAGTTCTGGGAGAAGTACGTCACCAGGAGAATACAGCCGTATTAGATGGATGTATTAAGATTGAGTGACCTCTCAGGTGGCACATGACCAAATGCATCATCATATCTCGCGGCTCTATTGCAACAGTGAATGTACCTTGTATGTATACCGTGTAAAAGATATTCCCGCAGACCGACGATTGGCAAAATGTAATAAAACCATTTCTAGAATAAGTTTGATTTCATGCGTCATTGTTTGAATTGGCAATTGAAAGGAGCCTATTAGAAGAAGAACCGTATCACACTAGTCTGAAATTACTTGTTTGAGACGCATCATTACAGAAGCAAAGCGCATTTTAACAGTGTAATTCTACAATCGCCATGAAAACGTATACGTATTGTACGTCAAGCTTAAGTTAAGTGAACAGGAACATTATAAGATTGTGCTAAAAAACGTTGCATCAGGTTCTCACGCACAGAAGCATCTAAGACTTATTAGTCGGGTAAATTTATGTTCAATGAAACCCACAATGCAAAGATCGCACATGAATTGCGCTCAGATGGTGTTGCAGGTCTGTGTTGTCTATCATCAAAAAATCTGTTGCGACAGCAAACACCACACTATGGGTGTGACACACAATACCCGCATCATCTTTCGCCATCAGACGTATCACATTACATTGTATTACTTGCTCAGGGGTGATTTGTATAGTGCTGCTGAGTTGATTTCAGATGACGCATATTTTTCAGCGGACAGACTAGACGTTTAGGGAAATATCACTCTATCAGGGAAACAATACTGCTTTCTGATTGGCTTAGAACCGAAATCAGAGGTCATGGATAACTCCATAATGCCCGGCATAATAATGAACTCTGATCTTACATTGTTTGTTGTTCATATTTGTCAATGAATAAATCGTAGAGGTATACATACGATTCGTTGTTTAATGAATACAATGATTTATATAGTATTGAATGCCTTTTAAGTGACCGAAGTGACCTTTTTAATGTGAATTTTATAAGGTTTATGGATGAAGCATGGACAACAAGAAGCAATATTTTATGTAATTAATGCTCAGTAAATATACTACTCTAGTTTTATCATATTTTATGTATTACTCGTAGCAACGGGTTTTCACTGCATTTGTAAATCTATTAATAAATGATGTTAAATCTTTAAAAAAAATCTTACATCTACGTGTTTTGCCTCAACTATCGTGAGATTCATGGCCTCGTTTGAGAAAAATTGGCCAAGCTTGTATCGAATCTCATGATAGTGCCCCCAATGATTACTTAAGTAACAAACCCAGTCTTTGTTAGTCTCTAGTGTGCAAGGATTGCAACATCCTTGCAGAGTATAAACAACCTCCGTATGCAGACCGTCTCTCCATTGAGGCCACTTGAAGTCAGCCCCACACGTGGTCTTAACAGAGAGGTTTTAATGTTATGTACACAGAATGATTGATGGCGATGGCTGCGGTAACCGTGTATTCAAATGAGGTGGAGGTGACAACACAAGATGAGTACAAATCAGCCACAGTATGCACTCGGGCGTACAGGTGCATGCCACGATGGAAACCACTCAGCCTCACACACACCCAGTAAATAATAGCTGAATAGTCTCAGCACAAGGGGATGCCCGATTACGTATAAGTACATCTTTTGCACCATATAAAGGGTTATGTACATGACATCGAGCCTGAGTAGCAGATTGGTGATAAAAAGAACTCCAGTACAGTGTGAAATCACAGAAATGCACTTATTTCTCCTTGGGTGATGGAAATAATTTCTATAAAGGCCAATTCATGTATCTATGATACACATGTCAAAGTAGCAAATTGGTCAAATTAGGAGCCATAGAAATGTGATATCACATGTAGGCATAATCTGCTGTTCACAATAACAATATTGTCACGTATAGTGACAACTATTTTTCTCGAATGCTAAATGATATTGTGTTGCTGTTGCTATGGTAGTGTGTCAATAAAGTTATCTGGAACGTGTGCCACCCACTTCGCAGTGGTGACACTCACCCAGCGCCCACACCTGGCCTCGCGGCCTGCGTGACCCAAGCTGCGCTGCTACCGTTCCTCCTACTGACTACTCCTCGTTGGGTTTCCTAAATCCACGTGCTCCACTACCAGGACCACTGGCGGCCCATAAGTTGTAGGGTGTATTACCCGGGTTTCACGAGAGGCCTCCACATGGGGAGGACTTCGCACCGGTGCTGACACGCTGTGCAATGGGCGTCTTCTACGCACGGCCACGCGGGACCAAGTCCACGACGGTAAGGGAGGAAGACCACAGGCCAACCTCGGTAAGAACAATTAAAGAGGGCCTATTCCCTTCGAGAATAGGTTGCCAGCCCTACCTGCTGCTGTACCAGCGTCTAAGAGTGAACTGCCGCTATTCGGCTCAACACAGTACAAGAGAGTACTGGTCCCTAATCCTACAGTGGCCATAGTAAACAACAAAGCCTATCAAGGTGTGTGTAACTGGGATATTAACCTGGTCCCGTGCAACTTATATTATAAGGGAATTTATACTCTGCGGTCATGCTGCAATGAACCCGCGCACTGGAGGCCCTAAACAACTTTTGTCCAACACATTAATACCGTAAAGCCAACGAACACCTCTGGCTATAAAGATACCACCTCTATAGTACGATGGTCCAGAACCTCATAAAAGAACACCGCGAACATCCACAAATGTCTCATTCAGTGATCACCTCTCTAGTGAGACCGCTTCAGACCCTAAAGCTTTCAATTGAAAAGTTAATAGCGCCTCCATTTCATTTCATGCATGCATTTCTTGAGACACAAGTGTTCCATACAGGAAAATAATCCCCCAGACAGCGCATTAGACGCTCTGCATCCCCAGCCAGGTCTGGACTGGGCCCACCCCAGGACATCTCCACGGGAATGTGGTAGCCGACACGGCGGGATAGAAGTCCTTTTGTGACAGCTGCCGGTAGGCGCCACAACACAGCACAAAACAACAACACAGCGAGATGGGTACAAGTCAGCCACAGCATGCACACAGGCGCACAGGTGCATGCCATAATGGAAACCACTCAGCCTCTCACACACCCAATGAATAATAGCTGAATAGTCTCAGTGCAAGGGGGTGCCCGATTACGTACAGTAACATGTACACCATATAAAGGCATGGCATTAAGTCTGTCGAGCGAATTGGGGATAAAAACAACTCCAGTACAGTGTGAAATCACAGGAACACACTTATGCAATAAAATGATTTATCCTCGGGTGAGGGAGATACTTTCCATAAAGCCAAATTCTGACTTTCAATAATAGTGCTTCCCGACAGTTTACTCGACAATCTATGAGGCATTTGCGCGTAGTTTAAGGTGGTGTGCAATAACAGAATTATAATCAAAAGATGCCATTACTATATGCTGTCAAAGATTCACAAGGTTCTGAGAGTTACCAAATTGATTGATATACGTAATCAGGCCCACGCAAAGATTACGGGGTTATTTCACCAGGCCAGTCTGGTTCATAACGACCTCCAACGCTCTGGGTTTATTTTCTTTCACGTGTAAATTATAGCATTTCAAGCAAATAGGATTCGGTCATTCGTTTAGAGAACTAAAATCAAAAGATGCCTTTACAATATCTTCCTAAATATTCACACATATTTTTGGAGAGTTAATTATTGATAAAACCAATCCCACACAAGGATGTACACCTACATACATAGACAGCTTTATAGCGCATAGAGAACTCCCAGTACAAAAAATGTACACACATTTCTTTCTTGTTTCTTTCTGTTCCATTCTTATTATGTTTTGTTTTTGCATTTCTGAGAATTTTGGCGTAGAATAAACGGATTAGACAAAACATCAGACATCAGCCGACATCAAGCATTAGACGAAATCGATATGAGACGAATGGTCTCAGGTGGGCGTAAATGGAGTGCAATGAAAACAGGATCTTCTTCTGTTTGGAGGAACACAAATAAAGAGGGTCAATTATACTTTGTGTGGGGTACTAGAAACATCCCAGGTTATAGTGGCATCTGACTAGGGCTATGTCGAAGTGCTGTTTGTTTTTGTGCAACGTTGGGTAATGTTGACGTTTCTCATACACCGGTCAGGGTAATAGAAGAGAATTAGCGATTAGCTTGCTCAATACCCACTCTATATGCCCTGGTGCCAAAGCTCAAGAGAAAAGAGCAGCATATAGAATTAAGTTAGATTGGTATAGCAATGCTTCTATGCATTTTGTATCAAGTCATTTTTGTTTCTCGTATCTTTCTACCTTGCAATATCAGTTTACTGTAAATATTTAATTGTAATCTATACTCCTCTATGCGCAAGCCATCAACACATGCAGGACCTTACAATGAAATGAAGTCAAATCAACTAAAAGTCGTCCGTCTCTGTGACAAACAAGAGAGTCCCTGCAGACAGTCACCAGACAGAACAGTTAATTCCGTGACAATGCAGTGACTTTGACATATGCCCGTGTAATCACAGTGCGCCTTCGGTCATGCAACCTCATACATCTAGTTCTATTTTGGCTGGGCTATTTCTTCACCTCCTCTGGTAAGGTGCATGTTAGATTGTAGGTCCAGTAGAACCTCAATCTGAAGACCACGTCTTCATGAGCTACAATCACGACTGGCCAAAAAAAGACCACCTCTCTTATGAAACACAATGCAAACATTATGGCA
Source organism: Streblospio benedicti (assembly GCA_019095985.1). Lineage (NCBI taxonomy): Eukaryota > Metazoa > Annelida > Polychaeta > Spionida > Spionidae > Streblospio > Streblospio benedicti. Next base: position 28,579,757 of record CM032666.1, on the reverse strand, counting down.
TGGTAATTTGCAGCCCATGTTTAACTGATTACGTTCTGTACAGGAAGGTGCACTAAAACACGGCTCGATGAAAGAAAGGTAAAGAGGGTCGCCCCGTGGTCCGTCTTTTCACAACAAAAAATATTTTTCACGTTGTTTTATTTCCATGTCCACGAGCTTTTGACCGTACACAACCCATACAATACACTGGTTGTGTCCCGCTTTCCAAAAACTTGGATCTGCTAGTGAAATTCCACAGATGCAATCATGGGCCGTGTAGTAATGCTGAAACCCTTCTCATGGGTGACTTTTTCCTATTTCTAGTCTTCTCGTTTATTTCTGGTTCTTTTCTTTCTTTCTTTTTTTGTGTGTGGCTAGATAGACACACTCAATATCTACCAGTTGGTCTTCTGATATTTCAGGCAGACTCCAGTATACTTTGAAAGAGAAACAATATATATCTGAAATCACAACAATTAATGGTTGAATTGTATGTGATATATACAATAGTAACTTTCATAAATGTTCTCCATGCACGAATTATGACAAATTGAATTTACTAATATGTGTGCCACGATTATGCGAAATCCTTCTCGAAAAACCACGTGAATACAAAAAGCCTGTTTCACATTTATCGTCATCCTACCAGCTTTTCCAACGTACACATTGAACACAGTTTGCATGAACTAAGTAATGCCATGCGAATCTAAAATCTTCCAATGTAGCTCACATCTCACTATGACTATAGAAGTTCGATATTTAGCATACCATTATACAAAGTATGTCAAATCATACAACGCTCTTTATGTAGCGACTACCTTAACCATTTCCATTTGGGCAGCCTATTCCATGTAACACGCAGAAGGAAATGAGTGAGACATTAGACTCTTGTCTCTGTGTGAGATAATGATGGACTGTCTCAGGGACTCTATGGCCTGTTGAATAGACACCAGTGGGTGGTGTATCCCTTACTTTAGATCATGGTAATTGCATATTCCACTGCAATAATTACTAGTATTTAATACTTACAATGATATAAGATTAATAGAACTTGGTCCGTCAACGGATAGGATACGAGTTAGTTACTCATGAGGATAGCATGAAGATCATAGTTTTGATGTTTGATTTGTATACTCTGATTTAAATCTATCGGAATTACTGCAAACTTTATGTTGGTTTATATAGGATATAAGTATATTTATCGCAAACAGTGGTAAGTGGAACTACTGGGAGGCTAATAACGGTATATATTCATAAGACAGTGAGTCGTAACTCTTGAAACTCAAATAAATATAATTAAACGTGTTATAAGAAATGTAAGAAAAGGAACCATGCTTCTACACGGACTAAAAGGAACATACACGTAGGAGATGTTGAACCAGTTCAACACACAAACCAACACATTTGAAACTCCTTAAAACGGACACATTTGCTCCTATATGGACAGCATCAACTAAAACCTATGGCAACATTTGGCACATGTAGACACAGCACGTGCTTTCTGACATCATGAAGGGACGTCACAAAGGCTAAGCACCTGTAGAAGGCCATCTGTATCCGTCATTCGGCCTGGTCGCCTGGTTATGGCCGGTAAGAGCCAATTTATCATGCTGGAGTGTGCTGGGCTTTAGGTGATAAGGATCGGACAGGCGCAACAGACTCACAGGGTGGCAACATAGGAACATGCTAATGTTGAACATTCCATGTGCTCAATAGTATTATCGTTGATTTAACTGAACGTTGGGGGTAATTGTGAAGCATATACTTTGAAAACTTGCGGTAACTTTTTTAACCAACATAGTAGTATTCGCATGTTATGACGGTAAAAAGAAAATGAGCACTTCACGAAAACCACGGTAGGAAGGTGTCCCAAGAGCAACACTTTCTAGAGTCAATATGGGGGTGATGTTAGTCATATACATGAATCATAGATGTGTGTATATTATGTTTGCTGTATCTAATCTTTACACCGAAGTAAGGAAGAGAATCTTGTGAGACATTTCAGAGCAGAACCGGACATACTGCGATGCATCGAGAATATCTTGGATACACTGAATCCACTTCTCTTTAAAATTGATCACCTTAAAACTTAAGTGCTGAAAATTACCTTTATACAAACAAACTAGAAATGGGATACGCTACGTGAGAAGAAATCAGCGAGACTACTCTACCACATTAATAAAATAAACACCAAGTTTGTGCCACAAGGCTTAACTAAGATATTTTCATAAACTAGTTAATTCCTACCTGAATCTACAAGTGAATAATACTAGTATGTGTCATTTACTTAGGTAGGAATAAATCAAACTCCGCGTTCAATACTATTACGCTCACAAGAGGTTGTAATAAGGGTATGTTTGGGTATTTTGACTTTGCTGAATCCTTTTCTGTCATAACAACTGTGTGATCAGGATTAAAAAACCAACACATCAGCAGTTAGAATAGCAAGAAGTCAGCATACAGTATGGTGGACAACCATTCCAGCCTATTGGTGAACGACAGCCGCAGCCCCCATCTCTCCAGTATGTGGACCAGCCTCAGCAGTGAGGTGGATATCCGCTACCTGAACCACACAGACCCCACACAGGACCTCCTGGTGGACCTCAACCGAGCCTACGCGCAAAAGGTACCACTTCATTTTCATCTACACGCTTAAATGATGCTCCCGATTGAAGGAGTGGGGTAATCATTTTATTCAAACTTCAATTTTAGTTTATTGTCCACTTGCCACTTTTTCATTAGACCACCAAACATTATAAAATGACCAATAAGATTTCCCCATGGAGTCCAGCGGTAGTCTTAATGGGGAAGTTCTATCGATTGTAACTATCGTACATCACATCTGTATTCCTGGAATCCCCGTGATCCATGGTCCTAATAGATATGTTTACTGTATTGTAACGATCATACATCCTTTTCTCTGTAGGAGATCCCCATGCTGATGTTAATAGTCCTAGTAGATATATTCATGGTCCTAATGGATATGTCTCACTGTTTTGATAATATTATAAATCCCATTACCCTGCAGGTGACAATGGTTATTATGTTCATATTCCTAAAAGACGGTCTCTACTACCTGTATGGTGCCATTATGATAACTCCCCGTAGTCCCTGTTCAGGTTTTGCTTTACTGTAACAATCACCCACACCCTGCTGTCTGCTCCCAGGTGACGCCGGTGATTGTGTTCAATGACCTAACAGAGGTTTTTTACTGTATTGCAATGATCATATCCTCCCGTCACCTGTTCAGGCGATCCATATGATGAGGTGCATGGCCCTACAGGAGAAGTCTCACTGTTTTGACATTCCCCACCAGGTGACGCCGGTGATCGTGTTCATGGCGCTGGTGATGACGCTGGGCCTACTCGGCAACGCCGTGGTGATCGTGGTGTACTGGACCAAGTGCAACAAGCCCATGGCCAACTACTTCATGCTGTACCTCGCCATCCTCGACATGCTCACCTGCCTCTTTCTCCACCCCTACGTCATCGGCAAGATGCTGCACTTCTACAACCCTAGTCAGGCCGCGTGCAAGGTACAGTAGAACCTCCAATTAAGATCTTAAGTCTGCCCCCGTTTCTGAAAACTTCCATCTGCCAGTGACAATGATTACCACTGTCCCTACCATGTTCCGAACAATGATTACCACTAACTACCATCCCTGCCATATTCCAAACAAAGATTACCACTAGCTACCATCACCGCCATGTTCCAAACAACGATTACCACTAACTATCATCACCGCCATGTTCCAAACAACGATTACCACTAGCTACCCTCCCTGCCTTGCTGCAGACGTTCGAGTTCCTGCTGCACACGGGCCTGTCTATGGAGTGCGGCGTGCTGCTGTGCATCGCCATCGACCGCTACTACGCCGTGTGCCGTCCCGTCCAGTTCCTCACCTCGCTCAAGCGCAACACGTGGACGCTGGCCTTCGTGCTCGGGCTGGCCGTGCTCGTGAGCCTGCCCATCCTGTGGACGTACGGCAACTACACGATCAGCATTCCGCGCGACGGCCTCTTCTACGGCGCCGATGGTAAGGATCACGATTGCTCTACTTGAGATCCATAGTGTGTGGGGTGGGTGGATGTATTTGGTGGTGTTAGGAGAGATTATTATTGCTCTGCCTAAGATCCATGATGTAGATCGTTGGGTGGGAGTATTTGGTGAATGGTTTATGGGTGGGGGTACGGCGGCCTAAGACGGGTGCCTAAGATCTATAGTGTGTTTGGGTGAATGTATTTGGTGGTGATTATAAAGATCATAATTGCTCTAAGATCCTGCATGTCGGTGGCTGAGTGGGTGTATTTGGTGGTGATGGTAGGTAAGATTACGATTTCAACCACAGTACAATTGATACAAATTATTAAAGAAGGTGGACCATTAGAAGATCCAGATTTGTAGAAACGGGAGGTCAGGTCAAAACCAGTATATTTCATGGCTTATAAATGTGCAAAAACTTGCAACCGTGTCAAAAGCAGTGGGCCCCCTTTGCGACCACCTTGCATCTGCCTATAATGGACACCATTACACCATTTCCACTTCTTGCAACAGTTACATCATTCCATGAAACGGTGCCTTTGGTGACAATGGGAAGAATAATGATTTATAGATTTAATTCACTAATTTCATGATGGTTCATTGTCACTATTGATGGTCATGGTACAGGTGGTGATCATAATCACGATAATGGTTTTCCTATTTAAAGATTAAGTGAAATTTTGTTCATCATATGGTTTGTAAATGTGATTTCTACGTTTCAGTCCACCCTCAACACCGTAGCAGTCAGATGATCAACGTGTTCGTGTGTCACAACAATGATGAGTACGTCAAGTCGACGTTTCAGAAGGCATTCAGCACCTTCATCATCGCGTTCATGGTGTCGCTGTTGTGCACCATGGTCGTGCTCTACTCCAAGATCTCGTACCGTGTGCTGTACAGGAAGCACCACGAGAAGAAGGGTCTGTGCCAGCAGCAGCAACAGGTGAGTGAGTCAGAGTACATACGAGTACAGACAGGTTTCGATTGTGCCACAACATGGGCAAGTGCGAACTACTATTCTCTATTTACGACATATCCAAGCCTGCAGGATGGTGATTGTAGAAGATAAGCACGTCTGACTACGCTGAAGTGTAGGAAGTCATACTTTGGCCAACCAATATTTTACAGGGTTTCCCAAACATTTCACATTATCATCATATCTAAGGCATTGCTTTCATTAGATATACAGGCAACGCCTTGTCGCAATGCCCCACCTAATCTTGTTGCACAGAAATTGTTTAGAGCCATTTACAGCAATGACAGATCATACTGTAGCCAGTCAGCAGTCACGACCTCCCTCTAAGGTCACAATCTGCTGACTGCCAGCTATACAAAGGCCGTGGAAACCACATGTAGTACTCTTAACGTTGTTTATTTACAATATGAGTATACTGTTTGTTTAAATGACCATGTTATCTATCTGTTGATTGTTCCTGGCCAGGTGGCCGTCACCCCTGACATGTCGCGCCTGGTTCCCCTCATCACTGAGCCGTACCTGAAGACGGCCCTGAAGGAAGCGCCGTGTGTGCACGGACGCCCTCCCACAGCCACCATAGGTACATTTAAACCTATCTGTTGAGACCATCCAAGGGACTTGTTTTACCTGGTCTCAAAGGAGAGGTGGTCTTAATATAGAGCTTCACACTGGTCTCTTGATAAAGGTTTTGGATTGCTTGAGATCGTGTTATTATGAGTTGGTTTCAATAGAAAGGTGATCTTAATTGTTTATTTACTGATTGCTGTATGCGTACAGCCTCCCATTAAGGCCACTTCTATAAAGAGATCAGCACTTTAATAATACACATTTTCAAAATTAGCAAAGATTCCATCGTAAACATATAAAAGAAACAACCATGAACCTCCCAAAAAGAGAGAAACTCATCATTTAGGCCTCTTGAGGCCGGCCCTTGAAGAGTTTTTGAAGAGATATTCCACTGAATTGGCTGTTAATGCCTCTATACATATTGTTTGCAATGTCAAAAATAAAATAATTTGCATTGGTTCCTCATTACTATTTTACGATCTTGTAGATAAATATTGCACTTTTTAGCTTCTTATAAATTCATATTCCTATCAGAATACAAACTTTAGAGAATACTTCAAAACGAGCCACTGTATAATGGGCAGTGAAACAAAAGAATGATGCATATCTTCTGTGTCCCTATTTCAGAGCACCCCAGTGCACCTGTCATTATTGAAGACGAGTGCATGCGCACTCACAGCAGCTCTGATGACAACATCTCCACTACGTGTCTGAGGCGTGACCAACACCCCGAGGACGAGACCAAGCGTGGGTGTGCGGGGACGCCTGGGCATAAGAAAGGGCTCAAGACGGCCAAGATGCTGTCACTGGTCACGGTTAGTCAATCTATTATCATGTTGAAATGAATATGAGGTCTATTACCACAGGAGCACTACCATGAAAACTTGTGATGCGTTTTCATTGAAATCTTTGTGTCTAAGGCCAACATTCCAAGTAAACGATGAGGCTTGTTTACATTTGAGGACTAACGTGGTAATGAGTTTTCTTTTAGAAGACATGTGCGCAATAAGTCATGCTTACAAAAAGGAACATTGCATAAAAATGTAAATTTCAGTCATTTCAAGAATCTGCTTATTTAGTTTTCGTTTTACAGACCATAATACACAAGACCGTATATCTGCATATTGCCACAACACCTATGTCAAGTGAAATAAAGTAGTTTTTACTGTTCTTTCCAGGTGGTGTTTTTCCTGGCGTGGCTGCCTTTCTGGGTGCTCAAGGTAAAAATACTGATAATATTTGTAACAGTTGGTAGCATCATGAAGTGATCATGCATGAAGGTCAAGCAGTAGAGTGTACTCATGCGTGGCACTTGAAATATATTGAGTTTTTAAGCTCTCAAAGATCATCTCACGGCTTCCATGTTCACGGGATGCTGTGCTGAACGGAGATGGGCCAAAGGGTGCAAAAAGAGGGATATGGGGACATACAAGGGAGATAAATTATACCGTCCGTCTGCCCAGGAATGGTAAAACGTAGACTGGGCACGTTACGTTTGACTGAAGCCTGTCCTAGTAAATTTCACCAATTCATTCGATTTTAGCGGTTGCAAGTAAAACTTTTTAGGCAGTTTGCCTGAAGGAGTGGGGCAATCAAAGAAATTTGTCTACACCTAAAAATGTGTTTTAATTAGGGGGGTAGCAAAAGACAAGGAATTTGGTATACCCTATTTCCCTATTTGTAGTAGATCCCACAAAGGCCTAAATAAAGACAAATGTGTACCCGGTATGCCAAATAAATAAAACTTGCGATCCATTGAACCTGTTCGCATATGTATGATGTTGAGTTTTGCATGTTCCAGTCGATCACCATCATCAACCCCGCCATCTCCTGGGAGTCGTTCGAGCATGACGTCACACTTAAGCTGCTTTACCACTTCTTCTACATCAACAACGCCGCCAACCCCATCATCTACACCTTCATCAACCGACACTTCAAGGTGGATGTCAGGAACTTTGCCCGCAAGCATGGATGGTGTCGCCCGTGCACATAGGTGTCATTAGATCAGTGGTTTAGGAGGGGAGTCTTCACTATTTCCATAGAGAGCATCCAGTTTTGGTGGAATCTGCGGGTCAAATCGATTTTGGAGATGCTGCTGGGGTTGGCTGTGTTACATGCTTTCTGTGACCAGGAAGTCAAGGTTTAAGCTCCTACATAATCATGTTAATGGGAATATATTATGTCATTATAGCCTAGTTATCAGTTATAAGCTCAGAGAACGCTTGACGAATTGTAGACAGTGGGCGTTAGGAACATTGCAAGAAAAACACGGCCCGTGTCTTCGCATATAGGATATGTGTTAGGTGAATTAGTTATTGATTAAAGATCTCATTGCAACTATATGCACAATATAGAACAATAGGGCTTTAGGCCCATCATTTTCACATTCATCAACCACAATTTCAAGATGAACGTGAGGAACTATTTGCAGAGAGGTATTACTTGTGTCGCCGGCGCACGTTAGTGTAATGGGGGTATCTTCGTAAGAACTGTGTCAAATGCTAGCCCTAATAGACATTATAAAGTGGACGTTAGAAACTTTACCAATAGCAACTGCTGGTGTACATGAGTAACATGAAGCTCCAAAACATTCCTCATTAAAACATGCACCTCAATCTGACAGCAATATACCTCTTATTAAAGATTCCCACTATATGGAAAAAAATAAACTGTGACAAACTATTCATTTGATGGAATAATCCAGATGGAAGATGTCCGAAAAACAAAAGTTTCATGTATAAATGTATTCTTTACGTGGATTGTATAAGATGTAGCTTCCCATTACAATATTGGAGACACAAAGCATGTGACTACAGACACACAAAAAAACTAATCATGGCATGATTGCCGATTGCCTTTAGGCAGAAGTTTAGGAGAATGTCTTGTTTCAGTTCATTCCAGTCAAACTTTGAGTTATGAATATTGTGATAGGCCTTGCGTGACTTGTTCTGTTTGATAATGTGAGTATAGTAATCCATATTGACTGTGAATGTTTCGTGATGGTGGGCGTTGTGCTGCTGAATGGTGGGTGCATTAATACATTATTAATAGACCCAATACATTGAATATGATTGGTAGGAAGATCTGATTTGAGAGAGGGGATAGAAAATGAATAATGCATAATTCAAATTTATATTTCTGTCTCATATTCAGCATGACCTTTAATTCCGACCTTCCCTTACCAACAGACCACCTCTGTAACGAGCTAATACATTATTGAGCTCTATCCCTCTCTACTGACTACAGCCGATGCAGTATGTCACTATTTACTCCGCCAATCGTTGTTTGATTGACATGTCTTATTTTTAAACATGATTAATAGGTCTACTAATTTGTGGTTCTGTTGTGGAAAGTCGTACATTAGATATGTGCAGCTGTGGCCTAGAATTTGAGGCTTTATTTACTACTGTGATTAAAGTTATGTATTCATGCCCACCCATTAAACTATTGGATTGATTAAAGTGTATGTTCACGGTATATAGTTTTCAGTGATATGGTATGTAGGTCCTCTATATTATAATCAGTTTACATATTTCTATATTTGGTATGTGCAGCCGTGGTCTAATTGGCAAAGTGTTCGATTCGAGCTGTTATGGAAACACACATATTGTGTTATTGTAATTTAATATATAAGATTCTTGAGATTCGGTATGCAGCATATGGTCGCATTTGATTGACCTTTCTTTGTTTTATTTTACTGCCTTATATTATAATGTGGTCTAAAGTGTTCTTAAAATCCAAAAATACCTGTTGGTCTATTTTTTATTCTTATAACATGTTTCAGTAGTACCACAGTACTTTTTCTCAAAATAATAATAGTTCTAGGCAATATGAGTGTAGAATCAAATATTATAACTAAGTATGTTACACTTTTGGTTGACATTATTATGTTATAACACATAGGTCTACTACGGTAATTCCTGTGAAGTTTTCATCATTTAAATTGTATATGTATAGGCCTACTTTTCACTTACCTGGTATGGCGTAGTGCCCAATGATATAATGTATTAATAACAAATGATTGGTATTAAACTACATTTAGTATTAAACTAATACATAACAATTTCTTTTTACAAATATTTCGTTTAGAAACAAATAAGGCATACTACCAACATCATGCCAAAACCTGTAATATAATAGACTAGTTCTCGCGTAAAATATGCAACTTTATAGAAAGCAAATAGGCAATACATTCATTTCTAATAAAATGATTACGAAGAGAAGTATGTCAACCATGCAATGAATGCATAATCTGATAAATTAGCCCATTTCCACTGCTGTAGAGTAAGGTGTGGGTCAACTCAGGTGGTGTATGCCATTCATAATCCCCTAGACAATCAATTGCCAATTTGGCTCCCATTTATTGGATGGCTTGGTCACTATTAATAGAGATTTGTGTAAATATAGCACTTAGGTGCAATCCATTAGATGGCTGTACAGCCATGTATTATTTAACTCAGTTCCAATAATGCTACTCTTAAATTAAGTTCACGTAGCATAACAACTGGTATATTCTGTGATTTGGTGTTTAATCTACACTGTGTAGTCAAATACTGTTGCGTCAAATTTTCTCTTTTCTCCTTTGACATACAAAGATTGGGATATGAAATATAATCATGTACCCAAACTCAAATAATATAGATGTTGGTATGTAAAGAAAGAATACAAAACAAAGACCCGTGAAGCAGCTTACGCTACCATAGGCCCTGCAACTATACGTAAGCCGCCACAGCCACAGTACTTGTATTTCTATTTGCACACGGTGGTTGTCACCTCTGTTTCCGTAAGTCCAATGATAGTGCCAATGCGTCAATGAGTGCAAATATAGAAGAGCGAGAAGGGATAGATATTCCCATAAAATATCCAATCTTCTTACTGGTATCCTCTTAAGCGGGACAAACTATACCACATGCGTCACTAGAAATAAAGGTAATGATGGCCATTCAAGAAACAAAATAAAGTACTTTCCCAAGAAAATTGGGGATTTAATTATGCATAAGTAAATATACGGAATGGGGGTCACGTGAGGACCTACCTCGATGTTTACCGTATGTTCTGCACCAGAATCCCAACAAAACCCCACAATCTGAGTTTATCCTGTCCATGCAGCCGTACTCTGATCATTATCCAGGGCAGCCATTTAGCGAATACAGTAGAACCTCGTCATAGGAACACCTCAACAACGGCAGCATCTCACCAATTACATTATCAGATGTGTGTTTTATTTTCCTTTGTGCTATAATGGATTTGAGAATGGAAAATCTCACTATTGTGCTTATCTACGTAGTATGCCATTCCTCATTCGCTGTTCTATTTCAGCTATATTTTTGTACTACTTGTAAATGTATATCATGATACTCAGATGGATAAAATAAATGGGGAAACCTTCCTAACGTGGCCACCTCACTTAAAATATGCTGTTTCTTGCCTTTCGGCTTTGTATCTACTAGGTATCTTTTACTGAACTAATATTTTACTTGGCAAAGGAAATAAATCTCAATCATCTGGAGTTTCAGACAATTTCCTTTCCAACTTTTACTCTGAGTGTTTATCATATTACAAGTGGCTCACTAGACATGTTGCCTGGAAATAAATAGATCTGTGCGAGAGTGTTTTCTCTGCATCGTAGTTCACGTTAGTTGACAAACCATGGCTCCATATTTCTGTGTTTTCTTAACAAGATGCAGTGATTTTTCCTTGGCATTTTCATAATTAGGAGATTGTATTTCCCTATGTATGTCTTGCACATGCAGATGATAATCTAGCACCTAATATTACTTGTGCTAGTCACACATTAAGCATCATGTAATCCGAGCCAGGCATTCTAATGCAGCTGGGTTTTTTTTACCAATTATCTCACGTGCGTCCGTGTACCTACTGTATGTGACCCAGAATGCTGCATCTCCCGCCTCAATAGGTCTCAATAGAGAGGTGGTCTCTCCTTGGAGTTTCATGCTGATCTACTGATGAAGGCTGCGGACAGGGCTAAAAGACCATTTTCTATATAGCTCTATATATCAATGATAACTTTATCATTGGATACAATTATGCGTTACCAATAGATCTCATGATAACTGCTCCATTGTATGCTTCCATAACCCCTTACTACAGAATAACCTAGTGTAGGCTAACAATGTCCTTATCTAGAGGCTAGAAATGAATGAGTATTTGTGTGTTACTCAATACTTGTTATTGCAAAAAGAAAAATGAGCATTCATGGCTAAGAACGCTGGGGTGAGAAGATTATAAATAAAAATTAACTGATTCGTTTGAAAGATAGGTGTTTGAATAGAATCCTACGTATTTCATAAGTCAATTTTATTTATGTTTTATTGATTTAAATCTGGCAACAATTTTACAATGCACAATAGTTACGGAAAAATGCTTCTCCATTGGCAATCACCCCTCTACGCAAGCCACTTAGATATACATGTATCATCCGGAAGTGGTCTCAATAGACACATGATGCTACAGTGTTATCGGTGGTCACCTTATGAAGGTTTGGAACAGTGAAAAAGTTCCCATTATAGCCGTGATCACTTTGTAAACAGCTGGTGTTCATACGGGGCTCTACCGTACTATCATCTGTAATCAGTCTAGGCATAATTGCAGGTGGCATTGTCTGTACAGCAAACACTACCTTGTAGCGGCTGATGCACTCATTGCCGTCATTGAGTCATTGTTATTAGGAACAATGAAGCTACATTGTACGTTCACAATCACCATATAATGAGAGATGGGTGGGAATCCGGACATGTGAGCGTTAATTAGATGCGAGGCCAGTATGCCGATTCCCACTATAATAAAAAAAAACTTATAATGCGTGACCCACAATCAGGGATTGCAGTTCTGCTGTGAGGGTTTTTATCTTAAAGGGTAGAAGAATCCAATTTTTCTTTTAGACTATGTGTCCCACATCTTCATAATCTGCTGACATCTACTCTGTGTGAAACTGTTTTTCAGCAATGTGGTGTGTAGCATAGTCGATATCTGTTTTACAAAGGCCAGATTCCTCTTTTTTTCATTCATTCATTTGAGGACTAGGGTGTCGTATTCTACAATCAACAATGGGAAATTGAAATATGTTCCAAAACTTATTGATGACTTTCTGTATAACAAAACCATTAACCACTTTAGGAAGACATCTGGTGACCTCAAGTGGTCTCGACAGCCAGAATACCTGTTTGTGGGGATTCACTGCATCACTTTACGGACTTTGGGGAATAAATTCTCAAAGGGGTGGCCTGTTAATAGAGTTGATCTTAATAGAGAGGTTCTACTGTATCTTAAACCAGGATGGCATGAAAAGAGCCATCAACCAAGCACACCAATTTACTTACAGATTAAGGGGTTCATGGACATGAGAAAACGTGTGCACTTGCAGCAGATGCACCGAGACTCAGGGACTGGTCGAACTCACCTAAAGCCCGGCTCTACATTAAAGGTTGAGTCCACTATTTCAGGAGTATAGCATTCAACGTTGGTTGCGATCTTGGTGCCAAATGGTCGTGGGATCGAACCCCACCTGAGACACAATGTAATACAGTCCTTACTTGACTTGGATTTACAAGTCTAATCTAGTGACACACTTATACACTTATTCATGCTTTAATAAATAGTGTATACTACTAGTTGGTTTATTGTGAAATTGATACTTCTGTGTTGTACTGGTGATGTGTGAATTATGACTATAAGGACTAAATGATATTTGAGTCACTAATGTGAACATGTGTGCATTTTTGATAGTGTCGAGTTAGAATATTTCAAGCCATGCAGGACTACTCGTGTAACAATTGAGTCGCATCAGGCTATATGATTGTAATAGATTAATTGGATTTTACACATATGTTAATATATATTTAGATTATGAGATAAATCCACTTTTAATATGAATGTCTGCTGCATGTTTTCGAAAATACGTATATTATGAGATCATCTTCTTCAGGACCAAATGACGTCACACACAATGACAGGATGTGCCAGTCTTCTGCAATGTGTGACGTCACTGGACGCTAAGGAAGATGATCTCAACAGACGTATGTTTGAAAACTAAATTTGGGCATTCAATTAAAGTATATTGATACCAAAGCCATGGCATATTTCTGCAATATATTTGTATTTAAAAGAAAATGGATTCATCCTGTCGATTCGCCTTTTGTCAGTTAATATGGACAGGACAGGACAGGTGTCAAAGTATTATATATATATATATATATATCTGTAGTTTGATATATATATATATATATATATATATATATATATATATATATCATTGACCTATATATATATATATATATTTGCTGCATATTTATATATATATTATATATATATAAATATATATGGTTCCTAAAACAACTACATATTTGTATATATATATATTTATAAATTTATATATCATTGTATATATGTGTATATATAAATATTATATATTACCATATATATATATATATATATATGTATATATATATATATATATATATATATATATATACCTATATATATATATATATATATTTGTATAAATATATACTAATATATATATATATATATATATATATATATATTCAAATATCTGTAGTTTAAGATGTAGTGTCAGCGCATTCGGTGCGATTACTTTGTAGGATGAGAAAGACATTTATTATGTTTATTTGTGGTCATTGTGTTGTGTGATTTGGACGCATACCAGGGTAATATATTGTGTGTGATGGAAATAAATATTTGTCTTAAACAACTACATGTACATTTGTTCAGAGTGTTCAACCCTTGTAAGGGTATAGTGTACCATTAGAATTAACATGATAATGATTCTGTAAGTTTATAATGTAAGCTAATCAAGTAGACATAATATGGACCTAACACCTGCTGGCAAGCTTTAAATATTCGTTGTTTTACGAAAAACAAGACAAGCAAAATATTCAATTATGCCAAGCATAGCAAACAGAAACAAAACCCAACAGAAATACAATAAGAAGAGCCGTACCTGGTATATAAAATTAAATGATAATATCGCCATTCTTTTCGTTTAACACGCAAACTGCATTTTATAACTTCTCAAAACTTCTTAACCTATTACAGAAAACATCTTAGTGGACCGCTGTGCCAGATAATAAGCGACGTCTTACCACTATCAAGTGAAGCCTTATACTTTGATGATTCTCTGAATTTCCTCTCAAACATTTCTGAAGTATGGCAGACAGATGTAAAATGGGTCTTTTCAAATGAATGTCTTTCGACAAGATTTCCCCATAGAAATGCAAAGTGCATGCCAGGTCTCAATAAATTAGGTTCTCACAAACTGATTGAATGATTTACACAATGATTGCATTTAAAGATATTTTGCTGTAATTGAATGTCACTTTCAAATTAACTCTCAATATCCACAAATAGACTATGTATTGATTCCATCAATCATACAAAGAGATTCACTATTTGTCTGATTTAGATAGTCAAAGCTCATATTGGAAGCCCGCCCCCTGCGAATCTGTAGGATTCTGTTTATGACAAAATATGAATACACAACATTAAACTGCAATAGATCCTCAGCATAAAGATCACAAAAGAGATTGGCTTTATCTGTCCTCAATAGGGAGGTGGTCTCTTTATGGATATTTACTTTGGTCCCTTTATGAAGGCTTGTGTCCACACTATATAGTCTTGCTGTATCGGTGTCCCTGTACGTGTAGAATTGGTCCTAGTGGCAGGTTTTACATCATGAGATGCAGTCACATATGCTGGTGACTTAAAACAGCGTTCATGCTCCACAGATACGACTTGTTCACTAATGACCTTGGTATTTAATGTGTATGTTTTCTAGAACACTTGAACTCGCGAAAGGAGCAGTGACTGTCAGACCACACTGACCGTCATACAGACCACTGGAGCCATGTTGTCAGGCATGTCCAGCTGCGTGGGAGGGGAGCGCAGCTGGTCTGCTGTCCACCTTTTACCCGCAAACCATGAATCCTATGGCGCGGGGTTTCCCATCGTCATTTATCAAGGCTACATACGTAGTATATGGCAGTGATTCAACGGCCTGGATATTCGTGGAAGTTTGTCATAAAATACATCACAAGTCCCACTTTCGTAAGGTTCAGTGACGTCTAACACGCGATTTCACTTGGTAAGAAAAACCGAGTATTGATATTGGTTTTGACGAAAGTCTAGCCCATCGAATATTCTCCGCTTAAAAGCGTTGACATAACCCACGGGTAGACATTGTAACGCTGAATACATATCCAGTTGAAAATAGATATCCATAAATCGACGAGTGGGGTTTCCGCATCTTTGCGGGTTTCATGAGTGTGAAATCAATGGAATCAAATGGTTAAAACCCTCTCCATGTTTCAGAAAACCCGGATGTGGCAGTCTTGGTATGTGGCTGGATGAGTGGGTGTAGTAGTGTGTGACATGGTGTGAGCTGGTAGCATAAACACATCTAACATCGCGGTTTCAAAGGTGTCTCTTTTACACAGCCTATAGGCAGTCTTACATTATTGTCAATACCTTGTGAATTGAATAATAATAAACCCAAATAAAAAATAGATGTGGATGAGAGAGCTCTAGAAACTGGCTTTGATCGCTCGTCTTCGGCGAGTGCAAATGCACTGAAGACAAGTGTGAAATCCTCCGTTGTTGGCCAAAGCACACGTAAGAAGCACCTCTTTTTATGAGGCTTTCACTAACACTTTTTCTCTAGTGTCGAGCAACCATATTTTCTGTCCAGCCAGGCAAAATGTGTGATAGGTTGTCTGTGGGAAAATGGTGAAATAGTTAATTTCTAACCCTATTGTAAAGTAAGTGTGAAGTTATCTAGTTATAGAGTTTTTGTAAGTTTTAAAAGGGTAGAAAACCGGGAGCTCAAGGACGAGAAAGAGGGCTGAGTGGGTTTAAGGATGTGGGGTGTGGGAAAAGGCTGAGAAAATATGTGGTATGTGCGTTAGCGGTGTGGGGGAAAATTAATATAAATAGGGGTGTGAAAGTATTTGACCCCTTATAAGCCCCCTACCCACACCACAAAAGCCACGGGACAAAACCAATTGAGTTTTTCTTTATCAAATTGTAATGTACCAGTAATGAACTGATTCACTGTCACTTGAGACATCATTGAATAACTGCTGGTGTCTGACACGGAAGCAACACAGCTAATGATTTGTGGACTTCCTCCCCGTCCGTACTGTGCATTGTTTATCCAGCCCCATAGTGGTACAGTAGAACCTTGTTATTTCAACATCGCTTATCTCGATGTTTCTGTTACATAAACTGTTAAATTTTCGCGGTACGCCTGTAAAGCTTTGGAAGGTCATGGACTCAAACTAGTGATCTCCTGTTCACACCAGACCGGTCAAATGTGTAGATCAGGCGCCTTTATCCATTAGGCCGAGCACCATTACAGTTCAGTGACATGCTCATACCTGGCCAGCTTATAATCCCCTACGGACGGGGATCTGTCCGCCTTGCCCACTTGGCGGCGGCATTGATACGTGTCTATTTCTGTCTCATGTCATCTATCCTTCATCCCTGAATATTTCCAATCCATTCGGTACGTACATGTACATGCCACCCGGCGGTCCTCACGCGCTGCTGATGAGCCTTATTCTTCACAGTACTTCCAGGTTAGTTAATTTCCATTCCATCACATGAACATGAACATGTGCTAATTGATTTTCTCCGATTTGTTACTGTCTACAGCTTGGAGATGAGATTCGAGTGTCTGTTGTAATCAAAATAGTCAAATATTTCAGACACCTCTACATGGGCTCCACAAAATACGCATATCTTCCGCGTTATGAAGACACTTGCTACTACATTATGTAATTGATTTACATTTGATTTTCCATTCAAACTTTCCATTGTGTATACCAATATGTTTCTAGTGTGGACAATAAACTAAAACGTAAGCATCACCACAAATGGGCCACGCTTGCTCAGGAAATATAACCAAATAGGATTCATCGCCCAAAAATAACACAGAATCACTTTGAGGTTCGACTTATACAACTTTGTCTGCCTTGTAGCGGTGTGTTTAGCCTCGAGAAGGTTACCGAGCACCCCAATATTTTGAACATGAAAAGCCATGTCATACCACGGTCAAGTTCAAAAGACATTGGACATTGTTGAAGGTCATGTTTATTAGCCTTGTGGGGTAGGTTTTCTTATATGCATTTTCCTCATTCTTGCGTTTACGGAAGGCAAAACTGAACAAGCCTTAGTCTAAACTTTACTTAAACAGGTAAAACAGATGTCATATTATTTAATAGTATAAAATTGTGTAACCTTGTCAAAATAATACAGTTCAACTGATAATAAACAGTCTTAATGTGATAGGCGATGACATACAACAGGGGGCAGTATTTGTTGACATCCGCCCGATACATTGTGTATTACTGTTTTTTGTTTAATGTGTGCGTTTGTTGTATGAGCTACCACATAGTGGCATAATCTATCTATCCGTCAACATGCATGTAATCTAACCACATGCAAATGGTTCCACACGACCAGACTTTAGTGGGCAATGAAAAGGATTTTGTTTGCCTGTGCCCTTCATACCGTGAAACCTCTACAATAAGACCATCCCTGTAACTGAACTCAAGAGGCCTCAATAGAAAGGCAGTCGTTATATGGACGTGTGTTCATGTAAAAATGCGTTCTTATCATGGAGGTGGACTCTGTTAACAGATAGCCATAATTGGCGGTTAGACCCAGGAAATAAAACAGGCTAGAATGAGGTCATTAGTAATTCAACCAGACAAAAGCAAGCATACACAGTTGTGAAACACGGGAGAAGTGATGAGAAGCGTGTAATAATGATTTGTTGACTTCCGCCCATTACACCCTGTGTGTTTGGCCGGAAGGAAGGGGCGTCCAAACATCACTGTCAATGGCCCAGTCACGGCAGCTGTTTGCCCTGACGCACAGACTCCATGTAATAACAACTGGGGAGTGGTGCGGGACTTACAATAGAAAGTCTCTTTTGGGACCACCTTTGGGACCAGTGTTAGGTGGTCTCAATAGAGAGACGGTCTCTATTGAGAGGTTCATTTTGGTAGCTTTGGTAATTTTTGGTACCGTGAAAAGTGGTCTTATAATAGATTGTCTCAATAGAGACTTGGACTTGGGAAAAAAATATACATGTATACAATTATTCATATATCTCAATAGAGAGGTGGTCTTAATTTGGAGGTTCTACTGTACTGCGGAGTAGTGCGGGGGCTTATTATGAGGTGCTGTTTGCAGTGTGTTATGATCAGGTTGTTGATTCATCACCCTTCTAATGAAGTCTAAGGCCTCCATAAACAGACTGCCACCACCCTCTGTAAAGAAACCACCTCTGATTGAGACCATGGGCAGGCAGTAAATTTGCTACAGTTCTAACTTCTTACTAAAATAAATGACTACCTTGCTTGATAATAATGAACAACAAGAAAACCTTGGCATAGAAGATGCCTTCTCATGTCCAATTAACACTTCTCAATAGCCTAAGCCAGGAGACATAGCGGAGGATGTTTGATGACCGTAGACTCGGGTGTTTACGTTGATGCATAGCTTCCCAGAATAACTGCCTTTGTACATTGAGACTCTGTTGGGGGGTGCCGCGTGGGTTACAAAGACCGCGTATGTTTTGTGTGGGGGGGGGGGGGTATAAGAGAGAGTGGCTCAATCATTATCATCATTCAAAGCATCAAAAGGCGTTGAATGAGATTTCATAACATCTGCCAAAGACACAAATGCCATATGTTTTTAAATTTTTAATTTACAGAGATAGAATTCAATATATTGAGATTTAATTTATATAATTTATTCAAAGTGACGTACACGTATAAGTCCCTAGAAGGTCTGGGTATTTGTATATAAAATATTCCTCTGTAAATGTAATGTATATACAATGTCACTATAATAAATATATCAACCAAACTAGTAACCTATATGCATTCCCAAAACCACATAAAAGTAAAATAAAACAAAAAAGAGTCCTAAAAGAGAATACCTCAGATATAATACAATAATATCCCCAGAGTATCAAAAATTCCGATCCATTATTGCTGGACCAGCTTCCAAACTATAAGCCACTTATAGATATCATACTAGAACATCAATTCATTTTGGACTCAATTGACATTAGATGTTAAATATGTAATTTCTGATAGAAAGCAATCTTTTAAAACATTAACCTTAATAAGCAGCACATGTGCATGTATACATTTTACTTTTAAACAGAATAATATGTTCAAAATTACACTAAGCTTTCGGAAGTCTCTTTTTACTTAAATTTTATTCTTGAGGGGTGATTTTTTCTGAGTCACCATGACCTTCCTTCCCTGCCTCAAGCTCTGCCTCATGCACCAACGCAGGCATCTCTTGATAAGTTTCCGGTAACGAACAACGAGAGCCACGACTGCTGTGACGACAATGCCGATGGCTATCCCTATCCCAATCCAAAATGTGTGAGGAGCGTTGTTCTCACCGTCAGTAGAACCGATGGGTGTACCAACCCCTGTCCCAGTCCCAGATTTTTTGTTTTGAAGGTTTGTGGCGAGTTCCAACAATCTCTCCTCAAATAAGCTGAGCGTTCTAGATACTTGAACGTCTGTGGCGGGTTTCGACAATCTCTCCTCAATAAACTTGACCGTTCTGCATACTAGTTGATAGTCTGGGCAGAACTGACCACACGTTTCGCTGTCCTGGACGTTGCTATCACACAGATGGGCACACTGCTCGCACTGCTCGGTCACCCGGCTACAGTATTCGATTCTGCGCATGCATACATTCAGGTCACCGCAGGGCACGGAGCGGTCAGTCTCATACAGTATCCGCATCAGGTCCTTAACAGTGATGTTAATACTAATAGAATCCACGCTGGCAGCAGAAACGATGGAAAACAAACAAATTAACACAAATCTGTCCATGATTATTGACCAACAGTCACACGTAAAAAATAGTTGTCGTTCTTATATCGCTTTTTCTTTTTTCTTTTTCTTTTTTTGCCACCAATTACTTCAGCACTTCACACCAAACCCGTCTTTTAGTATAGAACGCCGATCAATGCCCTGTGTGCGTGTCTGTGGTTCCAGAGCGCATACATAATCATGCATACATTGTGTTGTGTATGTTTTGCTTCAATGCTTATTAAATTTTCGGAGAAATCTCAGAACAACAGCGCACGCTTCACGTTCTTAAGTAGTTTGACGTTGTTGTTTCTTGGGCGTTCCGCGTACGACGTACAGGCGTCGGCAGTAGTCAATAAAATAACTAACAAGTAATGTACCCCCGACAAATACTTCAAAAACACTTGCACACTTGTAGTTGTTTGTCCACAGGTGTCTATAAAGTAAAAGAACGTAAATGAACTCTACACATCAATATATACAAGATGGACGGCAAGTATCAAAACATTTCCGTGTTTATGTTACGAAACATGGATATTTTTTTATCCTATGAGTGCCCTACTCATAGGATAAAAAAATATCCATGTTTCGTAATTGTTGCATTCATCAAAGGATAGAGAAAATTTCGTAGAGCCTGATAAGCACAGAAATGTGGTTCCAATATTAGTAGTTTCAATGGGACTTTTACCACAGCATGCCATGATTATTAGACCATAAAAACAACTAACTGAGTAATGTACTTCTCATAAATATATAAAAGGAATAGAATACGCTGTCATTAGAAAGCTTACGTCAATCATTAACATCAGTTAGGCCTCCATTTGATGTAATGGAGCTAGAACTATTATTAGTTTGTTTTTCATTGTTCCATTTAAAACGATGTCGTGATGATATTGAAAATAATTCCATAATGTCGTGATAGTCATTGGCAACGTACTTATAAAATATGATAATGGGCTTATCTGATAATTCACAATTCTATTGTGTACAAGGTCATTGCATCATTGCCATTCTATACAGTGAAGCCTCCAACTAAGACCACCTCTATTGGGACCACCTCTATAAAAGACCACTTTTTGCGGACCCGAACCTTCATAAAGCTAGCAAAATGAGCCTCTCTATTGAGACCACCTAACACTTGTCCCAAATGTGGTCCTAATGGGAAGATTTTACTGCATCGCTTTAGTCCATTCCATGCACGTATTATCAACTGCAGCCCATGATGAGCTTTTTACTGACATAACCTATGGCTAGTCACGTAGTCTCATCCACCAACAGTGGGTTGTTAGTTCATATACGGCAGCAGACACAAGCTGTTACAGTAAAGCCTCTCTATTAGGACCACCTTTGGCACAAGTGCTAGGTGCTTTCAATGGAGAGGTGGTCTCTATACAGAGGTTCATTTCGATAGCTATATGAATGTTTGGGGCGGTCACCGTGAAAAGTGGTCTTTAGAGAGTAGAGCAGAGCTGGTCTCAATATAGAGGTGGTCTTAACTGGAGTCTCTATTGTAGTCAGTTTGTCCTCTGATGATTACACACACTGGGTAACACCAGACCTCCCAGTTTTCTTAATTGACAAACAGGAAACCTCCTGAACTTATTGTTGTACACGGCTGGATATCGATGGCTCTGTGTGTAAATAGAGGTCAATAGGACGAGGCATGAAATCTCAGCATAAGCGACTGGGATTTGTGAGTGCACAGAATGGCCAGCACACACTCTCTGCATCGGCGATGCTCTTAAATAGTATGAGCAGTCCTACAATATCTATTATTATTTGCAAAATGGATTGTACGCCTGAAATCTACGATGACTCCCGAGGGTGCAGTTCTGAAGCCGTTGTTTATGTCCCACACGTTCCTGGTCGTTCAATCAGGGTCCTGCTAATTCAAACAGTTGGTCATAGACCTTCATTAAGTAGCAGAAGTGGACCTTCAGAAAGAGGCGCCCTTTGAATTAGAACGAGGTGAGGCCAGTGAGTAGCGTGGGTGGCCCTACTAGTGAGGTTCTACTGTACTTGCTGTACAATTGTTGTATTATGAAGTGGCGGTGGTAGAAAGTTGGTCTCTTTATGGGGTTATAGTTGTAAATTTGTTTGAAAGCCACGTGTGAAAACTTAACTACCATGATATTTGAGTGTGTATGTTGCGATGTCAGGCACGTGTCCATGGGTGTGCAGGGTCCCATACGTCATTCTAAGAAAACAAGTGTGGACTTGAACTGAAGATGTTTGTCTCTGCACTTCACACAGGACCCCTCTTTTAGTACAGTCTCTGGTTTATATCCAGAGTGCATACATGATTCTTTATGTGTGTGGTGTACATGTACCCAGTGCTATGGCTTCTGCAGTAATAGAGAGGATGTGCACATTAACTACATGTGTGCTATACAGTCATCTATAATCCGCCCTTTATGCTCCATTGTGTGCAGGCTGTACACACCACACACTCTATAAAAACACAGTAGAACATCTCTATTAAGACCACCCATGAGGTTGGCCTCAAGTGGCACAGAAGAGAGGTGGTCTCTACATGGAGGTTCACTGTTCTCTCTTCATGCAAGCTTGGGAATGTGAAAATGTGATCTTGGTCTTTCTATAGAGGTGGTCTCATTTGCCAGTTTAAACCGTAGCTTTTAGATCCATTTCCAGCATTGCGGGATCCTGGTTTGTGCATTGCCCATGCTCAGCCATTGTCAATATTAGTTCTACCCTTACAGTGACGCGGCGACACGGCCGTTTTCGAGATTCTAACCACCACAATAACATTGATCAGACACCGACACCACCTACTGCGTCATCTATGGACACTGGCTACAGACGGAAGGTTGATTGATATATAGAATTGTGTGAACATTGAGGAAGAAGTGGTATTATTTAGTTGTTAATGAAAGGCGACCGCAATATGCAGAGGAGCTCAGCGACAAGGCTTTCATTGCAGCTGAAGCAACCCAGTGGAGTCATTTTTCGCGGTCCTCAATTTCTAGATCACAGAAAACCTCCATAAAATGCCCACCTAAAAAGTACTATTCTTGTAGTTCTAAACCTCTATTAGCAGACTAGATAATCATGCAGCTCTGTAAAGTGACCAATTCTACAATGAGGCCATTTCCTATAGTCGCAAAACTAAAAAAGAAGTAACCACCATGATCTACATCAAATCCACCTTTCTATTGATATATTGAGGCCACTTGAAGGGAGCGAGAAAGATCACGTCGTATGATTGCATTGGATTGAGAGAGGGACAGGGCGCATACATTATGACCCCATGTAGTGGATTGATAGATGGACAATGCCCAGCAATTGGTCAAACATAAACCGTGGGTGTGGTTCGATTTACAGCATAAACACTTGTCTTGACTGGTCAAATATTTAAGCACTACTTCAGGGACGGGGTGACGTGTGAGGTATTAACTGGAATCCAGGGTAGCCGTGTAAGGTGTCCAGGAGGTAGGGATTACTGTAGAACCTCTCTATCATGACAAACCTTGGAACAGACACAAGTGGCCCAAATACGGTGCCTCTTCCCTGATCACCTGCATTGTTGTAGAGGTGGTTTGGTGCTGATAGCAGGTTAGGTTGAATTCCACTGGTAGTCAAGATTAGCAGTGATCTTGACATGAGCTTACAGGGGAGCGCACATTGGTGGGTTGTTTGTATGTTTGTGTTTAAAATCCGAGAATTTCATGAGTGAATGTCATGAGATCAGTGCAAAGTTGCACACACGTGCGCGCAATCACATGCACAAACACCCGTGCGCGCACGCACGCACACAAGTACACACCCAGTCCACACTCCATGGCTCCACCAGTTATGATATAAACCTTAGATTCAAAAAAGCAAGTCAAGCCTGGTACCAGATTCACCGATAGCCATAAACCATAAAACACGATTGAAATTCACACCAGGGAAATCAATACACAAAACATGCCATTGCCCTGGCTTTAGTGGGTCAAGTGTGTGATGCTTCTATTTCTATCTGACCGGCCGAAGAAAAGTCCCTGGTGAATGTAAATATTTATAAGAAAAAAAAAGATTATTTTGGACTTTGCCTCTTACACTCATGCTCCTATCTATGACTTCAAATACACAGCAGCCCCACAACTTGGTGATTAGAGCAAAGCGCACCTTCTCAACCTTCTCAAACAGTAGGCTCTCAATCTTAACCATTCTAAATGCCAAGAGTAACAGGACTTTTCCCCATTTATCTTACAGCTGACTGACATGTTTCATATATTATGACCATTTAAATACAATGAGACTATTCCCACTGGTTCACGTCTTTGTATAGAATATACCATGATTCATAGGCATATCCAGGGGAGGTACAGCCCCCTACCCCGCCCACTTTCTGAAAACCTGGATTTGCCATCGTGATTGAACATTCATAACAATATCACCTCTTTGTTGAAACCCTTTGAGATCATTTCCATGAATGGTATTTGTAGGGAGGTTCCACTGTACTGGGTTTGTACCTATACTAGAGCAAATCATGCCCTCGATTACAAATAAAAACCATCCAAAGCTACACGGGAGGATGATTACTTTTCCTCTCTGAACACCTGATAACCTACATTTTTGTAGATTCTCGATAAAGTTGGCATTTACAGACAGTCTGGGATCGTGAAAGAAAAAAGGGCACGGAAAGATTGAAAATCAAAATGTCTACTTTCAGTTCTTGTCAGCGGCCCCTAAATCGGGTGTGATCAAATGTTTCTTTTTAAGCAATTTTTACAGCTCCTTGACTATTTATGGATTAAATGCAGAGTGACATAAGCGTTTGCGGTTGGGGTACTCAGTGTCATTAGAAGAAAAGTATTTCCCAGAAAGAGGTGATGGTTGCACGTCCAAATGCAAGCTGAGCGCACCTGCCCCAAGACTATGTCATGGCTAGGTGAAAAGAAAGTTTGAAGGGTGTTGCCGACACCCACACCTATAACATCTGTCGCTGTACAGAGGATATCGTATAAAATACCCTAATTCAACGTGTCCCGTTTAAGTAAAAAAAAAAGTTCAAGCTCAGAACAGCCGTATTTTTGCCTTGTCAGGCAGATATGATCTCTGTCTTTTCCCGTTCACTGATTTTATCAACACCACTTCTGAAGCAACTTGGTTGCTTGAATTCACACCCCAATTTCATCAATCAGTAGAGCCCCTGTCCCACACTTGCAAATACTGATGCACAGTAGCAAAGAGCAAAGAGCATTAAACTATCTCTGGCAGTAGGAGGATGCACTGAGTATGTTGCCAACAAAATCGATAAAACAGCCTCTTTGAACTACTACCTTTACTACCCTTACTGCTATACTGTACCGAGTGTATACAGTATCACGGAATTAGAGAGAATAATTTGGTTACATGATATTTCATGTCAGGAAATTAAATTAAATTGTATGAAACCTGGTGCACTTTTTTCATTGAATTATGTGATGAATGTTCTGGTTTGTTTGCTTTTTACAAACAAGACTAATACAAAGCAACAAAGAAAAGTCCCATTTGTCTACGCACTTTCAATATCCATCTGACAACTTTGACAATCACTCAGCAATAGCAATACGCCAATATCTTCACAAATGCTGCTCCCACAGGCCAAATGAAAGATCCTACTGCTCAAAGAGTTTCCTTTCTTTTAGATGGTATCAGAGAATAAGAATTGACGACCCTCAGGAGTCACTCCTGTATTATGCAAGAAAAGTTGGTGAGTTCTTTTAGCCAGCAATTTAAAAGACATCAAACTGTGGTTTGATCCCGGTAATGGCGTGTTACCATCGGGGTGATTACGGAAGTGCTTTATTATATATTGATTCGTGGGTTTCAATGTCATGATATTATAGAGCCACCCCCTTGTGTAATTTACCAACATTGAGTGACACATCGAAGTCATGTGATTGGCAGGAATCTGTATCTAGCAAAACTTGAATTATACCATGCGTGTGGACAATTTGTCATTACTGCAATAAAGCACAGGAGCTGGGAGTTACACTTTGAATTCTATTCCACGTACATTGAGATTAACTTAATTTACTTTTGAAATGCAATTCCATTGCGCAGCTTTTAAATACTAGAATCTTTATCCACGGATATCCTCATTAGCTGGTCTAAAATACACATTTTCAACCCGGGAAAACAAATAGGGGAAAAAGTAAATAATACACAAACATGCACTACCCGAATACAGACATATACATTACGTTGCCTAGTCCATTCTTTTTTCTTTTCTTTTTTGCCTAATCCTCCATTATGCAAATCTGTTTGTTTAGAGCCTCATGACCACGTGATCTGCATCTCTAACAAGGTATCAAATGCGGTACTACATTCCGTGTTGATGACGTAATGACTTGTCACCAGATAACTCGAGCGTGACCATGCATTGAGCAAGTGATATATTAGCGAAGCTAAATAACACCTGAGCTTGTAGGTTTAGGAAGAGGGTATATAGTTTTATCTCCGTACCTTATGTTTAACCAAATTTAAATATTGGTGAAATTATCAAATGATATGTTTTACAAATGTAGACAGCTCAAGCCCGTCAAGCAGTTATCGTACGGGCCTCGTGTGTTTCCGTGGATTCTATAGAATGTTTCAATAAGTATAGAATTGTATCATCATGCGCATATGCAATACATAATATGCCTATATAATACATTTGAAACAGCCTGTAGTCAACAGTGTTGACGCCGTATTTTCACGGGATTTAATGTAAACCACTTGTGCGGGAGGCATAAGATGGGGTCTCATTAAAAGAATATGTCGTTTCTACGTTGTTATATAATCTATAGGTTTGGTATTTCAAAGAAATCCCATAGCTAGCCCCAATTGCACGCATGAGCGGTTCTTTTCAAGCTTCGTGCCAGGTGTGAGCTGCCATTATATGCTGATTGGCGGGAAGCCGAAAACAGACGGAGTATTTGTGACAACGGAATCCGCCATTTTGAAACCTCTCTATTCATATCATTACGATCCTGTATTAACGTTATCAAAAGATTAAAAACAAGTTATATAGCCATTTAGCATTTGTATATATAAGTATAAACAATGACAGGGACACACCTGTCAACAAAACAATTAGTTAAACAGATTAAGAATGGCTCAATTAGTAAGTGGAGTGTCAGCAATTGGTTTTCCACTTCACTTTTAATAGATCCCACGAACAGATGTCGTGATCTTGGTGATGGCTGAAGAAAAGTAAACGCTACAGACGACTAACTGAAGAAATATAGAGTTACCTTGATATAACTGACATGATTAGAATCTGAGTCTATTCTGTATGAAGCCAGTTACAGTAAAACTTTTTTTCCCAGTTTTGTGCATGGAAGTTGAGCATCCAAAAGTACAAACTGGAGCAACAAACTAATGTAAACGCACCCTGAATGAATTTCCCATAATACTACTAGGGAAACAATCGGAGATTGGTTGTCACGAGCCGTAGTTTTATTTGCATATCGCATTCCTCACCCTTAAAACTTAATCCATTGTGCTTCTTCTTGCAAACAGAGGCAGGTGTAATGTTGCGACGCATGTAATAACGGTAATTAATGCAGTACTCACAAATGCATCCGAACAAACTTTTGTGTGAGCTTTCCTTTATACATATAAAACACCTGTATCAGATTATTTCAATTCCCCAACATTACATGTAAGACCATTGTGATCCTCCATATTGAGAGCGCATCTAAGTTAATACCCCAAGACACAATTTCTCAATACACAGTGTCTATGGTAAAGAGGAAACAAGGTACATTTTTAGAGATTAAACTTCCGTTTTTTGTTGATAGTATAATACATGCGCAGCTGGATTTTGATGGCGTTTTCCAGGTCTAGTTTCTTTTTCTATTACATTTGTTGAATAAGCAGTCAGGAGCGGGGTGTATCTTCACATTACTCAACTCACTTGTATGCATACCTTCCTTAGCAATTTCTTCCTACGCAGTATGCTAAACGATTATTTAACTGGTTATGAAGGCAAATTTTTCAATCCTATAACGCAATGCAATCTTTTTTTTTAACTGACACCGTATATACTGCAATTAAATCCACGCGTTTCTAGAGTTCATTGGTCCAAGTATACGCGCTATTTATTATGTGTTTTTTACATCGTCATATCTCACGGCTATATAGTGACACAGACGTGATTTCAAACACCCTAATATTCGTGGAAGTTGATCACAAACCCGACCAATCACAAGCCCCACTGCCGAAATGTTCAGCAGCATTGAGATCAATAATAACAAAACTGATTTCGATTCCTTGGCAACCCTGCCAGATTCCGTAGGTCTAACCCACGGGTTGATACTATGAACATAGATTTGTAAAGGCAGAACAATAACCCCGTGAACCTGACGGTGGTGGTTTATAGTAAACATTACATTTCATTGTACTTCACACAGAACAGACCCCGTGGCAATTTGTCTAAGACTATAATCAAAGGGCTATTGCCGTGCACCACCCGCATGCCCCATACATGTTCTTGGCCGTCACTTAATTTAAAATAACGTCACTCACAATATATGCTAGGGTTACATAGCAACTAAAATTTGAATTCTGATATAATTTACCCATGCGTCTAATCTTCGTGCATATACTGGTGAGCGATGTTTTGTAACATTCTGCTTTCAGTCAGACACCAATTTATTTACAGTAAACGCTCTACATTCAACTCACAAAAACTGGGTTAATTAAACAGTAATTGGATTTCGGTGTCACTTCAAAGAAACAACTTTCACATTAGTATCACCGAGTGCTGGTAAATGCACTCAGATTAAAAGAGGCTGTTATGTCATGGCAGTGTCGAGTGTCTAGTCTGATGGTGCTTTTAATATAATGTTCTGTCTTCGGTGTCAAATTGCTTTCCGTGAAGTGATCATGATACCTCAAAAACATTGACCTGAAACAGTATGTTCATGATGGTATTCTAACGTAGAAAATAAACACTGTGTCCAAATGTTTAATCTCTTGTTTAACGTGTTTTCTGTTAACATTAAAAAACACCTGGATTCTGTCTCCCGGAACCCTTTTCAGCCCACCTATTCATCACACGGTCGCGGTTGATGTCAGCCAATTGCAAATCGTTTCTACAAAAGCCAAAACCTTCCCAGGTGCAGGTGCCAGGTAGTTCAATGTGTCGCGGATACCTTCCCATGTCGCATGAGTAGCTTTACACATGAGTAACTTTAACAATTGAGTACTGAAGACGTGGAACAAGTAGCAACAGTGCGGGAAAAAGCAACAGTGCGGCAAATGTCTCATCCTATCCTGAAAACACCCCCATGTGCCTTTGTCTAAGTTCAGCCCATCGTTGTTAGCTCTTCGTTTGTGAATTTTATTCTTATCATTCTTTTTCATGTAATTTCATTGGTTATCATGATCCAGAGGTATCTGATAACTCGGAGAGCGTTATCACCCCTCTTCGAAGAGGGGTGATACCATGGTTATCATGCTTGTACTCAGCCGGACTACTTTTTCATATTTTTTAAAGCAGGGTTGTAAATGTTTAGAAAAGAATGATAAATACAAAAGCAGGTTCGTTGTGTAATATGAATTATTTTATCAAGATTCGTTCTTGTGGCACATCAGGCTGGACCTTCGGGCTCGCCATGATACGCCCCAAGAACTCACCTGATAAAATAATTTATATTACAAATTCACCCGGTTTTGTCTATTTCTCTCGCTCTCTCTAGAATAAAAAGAATAAAATTGAGTACACAAGGAAACTTGGGAAAAACACACTAGAATTCTTCATCCGTGGCTTCTAAATTGTTCAAAATGAGGCTTTCAAGTGGGTGCCAGATGTTTTGTAAGTGTTTTTTTTTTTTTTTTTTGTCCACATGAGAAACCTCTTGCATTGTTCACAATACTGAATACACCCATGGGAAGGTAGGTGACATTTTATGCAAAGAGCGCTATGACCCTACAGGAATGCCCCAGTTGTAGCCCAAAACTCATTGGAGAACAATGCAAATAAGAAGTATAACTTGAGCAGGTGAACACAGTCTAGAAAAACGATTTTTCCATTCGGGACAGAACAGAATTGTTACTATATTTTCACAGTCTAGAGATATTCATGGTGTTCTGTCTAAAAGACAGTTTCGACTGAAACCAGTTTGTCTTGGATCTGATTTGATACAACATGATTATTCCGTCTCGTTGGCCCAGCACCCACTTTTCCTGGAACTTCAAATGACGAGACATTTTGTTGATGGAGTAACCAATTTCATGTACTGCACTGACTCAATTTTTTATATGTCACCTATCGAAGTGTACGAAAATGGCTTGTAACATGAACGTTTGGTATCATTATATCAGGCAAGAAGCATCATCGGGTGTGAACGATGTTGTGAGTGAGACACGAGATTATGAAAGGGAAGAATCTGAACATATGTGTTTAATATGTAGACATAATGTTTGAAGCAGCATGACACATTGACCAACAGCTCTTACTCACCCAAGAAAGTTTCCGTTTAGGTTAGAAAAATGCAATGAAAGCACGTTGTCAGTTGTAGTTTCGTTTGTTTTAAGTAAAAGATGTGTCTATGTTCCAATTGCTGAACCTTCAACCTTTTCTGTTGGGATAAAACTATGTAAATGCAGCCACCCAACAAGATATCTCCCAATACGTACATTATATTGACCAAGAGACAGATTGCTCAAAGTAAACAGGCATGGCGTAGACCTACAAAATGTCCGACTTTTTACCACGCAAATGTCAATGAATCCAAGTGTAATTCAATTGTCAAACTAAAACCGTATTAATGCACTCTTAATGAATCAAAACCAAACCGGAAGGAAGTTTGTGTCTGAGGGACATGGCAATGACGTCATGTCGGGTCACGTGGTCAGGAACCACGTGGTTGACATTGTAAACATGCACTATTGTGGCTAATAAAACGTTAATGTGTGGGGTATTTGTGGATATTTACAAACCATTGTGAAAGTTTACGCACGCATAAGCCATTAACCTGTTTCTGAGTATTATCTGTCTACAAATCTCCATTTTTTTCATATTCAATATTAAATCTAGGTTTGTGATATGTAGGGCCAAATGATATACTATGTATTTCAATTGATATTATGTTTTAGTGTTTATCATCTTTTACAAGTATTTTGTAAATTCATTGATGTTGTTAATAAGGGTAAAAGAATACTTAATTATTTTTTTATAATTTTCTGTGCTTATTATTAGGCAAATAATTATAGATATGGAAAGTAATCCCCAGACTATGTTCATGGTAGCTACCTAACTTCGTGTGTATCAATCCAACCATGTCTGTAGCATAACCACCTATTTCGCCCATGCTAATACACTTTTACATATTTGGTTTGCTAACATATATTGATTTGATTGGTTTATTATAGAAATTGGTTTACATAGAATTGGTTTATATAAGAAAATACACAATCAGATTAATTCAAATTGATGGTAAGAAGTGATTAATAAATGTTGCCATTTCTGTTTTAATGATACAGTTTTAGAATTAAACCGTGCAGTCAATCGTATACGAATTAAAGCAAATGCATTACATATAGTTGAGCTCTGGTCATATTTGAAATATGTTGGGATACAAATTAGGTAGTTTGATTACGGTATATTCTTGAATAGCAGTCGGCTTGTATCAATTCCAAATACTTCATTCACCTGGCCCTTGGCCGGTGGTATTACGAGACCAGCACTTATCAAAGTTAATACGGTCAGTGAAATTTTGCATGTTGTTGTTTCTAATCACAATGCGGTGCTGTTCTTGTAACTTCATTCTCCTTAACCAATTAAATCATTTTAAAGCTAAAAGCATTGTAAATATGAATATTTGTATATTTGTATATATTCGAGCGGCGTCGATCCTTTTAGTTTTTCTGAGGAACAGCTGCCTCTTCAAGGTTTTTGGAACTTTATGGTACATCTCTATTTGTGGAAAGACCAAGGGTTTTAATGGCAGGTATATGCTGATTTGAATACTGGCTCAAATGATGCTCTCTTAACTCCCCACCTCTGGAGAAACGCATATTCGCCCGCGGTACTTATGGTAAGTGTCTGAGTGTCTGTGCTAGCATTGTGGTGCACTGGTCCTACCTCTGGGTCCCCACAGTCCTCAGGTGGATCCATCTCGCACTGATCCAAACTGGATGCATCCACGCAGCTGTAGCAGGATGCTACTGGATCTGATGGAGCACAAAAGAAGATATTAAACTATTTTAGGGCCAACATTTTTCACACTATCTACAAACGATACTATTTTCAATATGCATACCAGTGTGTAAAGATTTGGTAGTTCAATAAATGTGGTAATAATCTAATATTTAATGGCTGACAGTTATTGGGTTTCTCTCCCTACAAACAAACAAATAAACAAACGAACAACACACACGCACGCCATTACACTTGTGTAAATCGACGGTCCAGGTCTACAGAGATCCTCTCTAGTAATGCCTTACAGTTTGACTCCTTGCACTGATAAAAAACTGTTCTCTAGCCCGCTCCAATCCCAGATAAAACGTACCTTTTAGAACTAATCGGGCCCTACACTGAAAACTAGTTGTACGTAACAGAGGCAAAAGGAAGGGAGAAGAGAGTCTTGAACAAGTGTGGCAGGTACCCAGCCTCCAACTCACCCGGACACGTCCCGAACTCATCCCGTCCAATGTCAAAGAGATCCCGCCCAGCGAAGTTCTGGCACGAGAATCCAGACAACATGAGGCGTCCGGAGGCCAGCGCTCGCTCCTTGATCTGGGGGAGATGGATATAGCTATCACAAAGCAGGTAATCTGAAGTTCGGGGGATCTACGAGGTTATGAGATTATTTTCATGATAAATGGTCAGAATATTTTGCATTAATTTAGAACATTGTCAAGTATTTGCGCAAATAACGATTTCCGTTCATTTGTATTAAAATGTCCTCTGATAACTCGAAATTTCGGATAACCGGAACGTTTCATTGATAACTCGAAATTTTGGCTGACTGGAACTTTTTATAAACTTTGTATAGAATGTACTTACCCTGAGCGCGTCACAATCGCAATGGATGGGGTTATACTGCAACTGTCTGCAAAATACAACACAGGTCATTACATTTTTTAATCTAGAACTGGACATTAATTTCCTGTTCGTAACATCAGGCTCATACTAAAAGGAATATTGAAAATAACAAAGGACTTTATACATTGCAATTTTAAATCTTTAACTGGACGGTATGGTTTGCCCATTCATAACATTTCACTCAAAATAAAAAGAGGCCTTGTATATTGTCAACATTTTCACTGAAGCAAAAGCACCAGACAGTAGTGTTTCATAACGTATGTTCAAATAGAAGAATCAGTCAGTAAAAATAGCTGTAACATGTAACAAACCGTGAGTCAATATACGAAACTGGAACAGGTCTCGGTGACGATGTAGCAAAATGTTATGGCCCCAGTCAGACTTTCACATATATTCAAATCTATAGTACGCCTGTGACATTGTGAAGATTATATGGCAACTGCTCAAATCTGTGTCGGCTTCAATTACCAGCAATGTCAGATCCCGGTGTTGAGTCGGAGGGGTGGAATTGGGGGGATATGATAATAATTGTGTGTAATTTGTTATGACGAGCTAACATTACTATGGTAATTACTTTGATAACTACTTCACGAAATAGAAAGAAGCCAAAGACAAATCTGGATAACAACTGTAAGGCAACAAATATGATGCGGTACACATTTGGAAATAGGACAAAACTAAAAATAAGCCATGATGAGTTTTATTCTCAAGAAGCCATACACATGTACTAAAGAAAACAAATTGCTTTGCTAATTGCACAAGATTCTGATCATTAACTTATGGGCCTATCACCAACCATTTTCCCCATTGGAATTATTGTCAGTAAGCGACGTTTTAGTAATATAATACTATTATTGCAAATCATTGCAATTAGCCATAGGCCTACGCTTATGATTCACAACCATTGCATAAGCAATATTCTAATCCTAATATACAATAGTTTTATTCAGATTTCATATGGTGTGAAGCTTACATCTAAAAAGATAGACTTCGAACAAATTGTCTGATTATATGTTCACAAAATGAAACTAAGCACAAGTTACATGTGATACTATAAGATTCTATTAAAACGATTATACTTGTACAGTGCAACGTCTCTTTTGTGCAGGTTTTTGAAAAACGCATCCCCAAGTTTTTTTGTACACTACAAGACAACCTCTACATGAAGACGACATCCATTATTGGACAAGGTGTGTGCTGACTAAAGCCCTTATAAAACATACATTGTACTTCAAAGTTCCATGACCGAACGCTTGAGTTTCAAATGTTCTTAAAGGAGAGGTTCTACTGCAATACTTGTCTAAAACAAACGTCAGCCAAAATCCACTCATAGACGTAACTACTATCAGATTTAAGAAGCAATTGGAGATTACAATCCCCTCTAGACTAATTAACCTAAATAGCATAAATACATCACTTCAAAGGTGCAACGTTCCCGGCAATACTTGTGCTACCCCATTTCTCCCAGCCATACTCCGCTATAATTACAGCTTCTGATATCTGTTGACAAAACTTGATGTGGATAGAATATTGGCAAAAATGCCATCATATAGAAATTGTGTAGAGAACTGCTACTAATTGAATCATTATCGCGTATACTTGATTAAACATTTTTATGCCTCATGTATTCTATTGTTAATAATGAATAGTTTTAATCACACTTGTAATTAATGAACTAACCAATATAAAGTCAGTCATCAGGAGTGCATTGTGTTTTTATGCCAGTTTACATCCTCAAGAAGCCCATGGCTGTGGGTGAAAAGTCCTTTTTTCGAATACATTATCAAGAGAAAACTAGTGTTAATCATTTTTATCAAAATTCCATGCTAGCCTCTGTGATGTCATCAGGTGAATCGCTATAATGACAGCATTAAATTTGGCATGACCCCATTCAAACATTTAACAGCAGTACATACACCATGTAATAATCTCTGATTGACACCAATACCCCATCACTACTTCTCGAAGTATGGATCAAAATTCGGATATAGGCTCTAAGTACCAATGATCTAGACTCTCTCTTTGAGCGATAATAACTCTAGAACACCAAATGCACACTTAAACGGCTTCTCTCAACTCACACGTGCCAGTATTATAAAATAAGTGGGTACAGAATCAGTGTAACACTTTCTTCATTAATGTACATACTCTCAATCTTCATCACCACGAGCTTACGTGTAGTTGTAGGTGAGCTGTTGCGCAACTGACCTATTTCTGTGCGGCTTTCCTCTAATCAAGCACTCATGGGGGAGAGAAAAAGAGAGCAGAAATCCCAAGGCGGAGTGACATTTCTACACTCCATTTATTGCTAATGGCATGCGAGTTCCACTTAGTAGTTTGAACTGCTATTCACAGTTTTGGAAGGGAGTAAAATTGTGAGTAAGTTACATTATATATAGTGTACTTTAAATAAACAAAATCTGTTTGTGAGTCACGACTTCCGGATGTGTAATAAATGATACGTGAGCATTGTATCGCAAGAAGTTGGCTTTAAAACAGTCTGCACTCCTCCCTGCTGCCACCAGGACACCGTTTCTATAGTTCTTCTATGTGGCACGGTCACAAACGAACAGCACCACAATTCGTGTGCCAATAGCACAGAGGTTAAACAATTATGATATGTAAAATGTAATAGCATAACTCGAAATAAACAATGAATACATATAGTTAAGGCACTCTTATGTAATGCCACAGTTTTTGTTGTTGTTTTTGGTTTGCTTGTTTGTTTTTGTTGTTTGTGTTTTTGTGTGTGTTTTTTCCCATGCATATCAGTGTCTTCACGTTGTTGCAATTAATAGAAAACCTATAGCTCGTCTCCTGTGTACGTCTAACATTACTGTATACACGGTGGGACTTTGAAACAAACACTCACATAAAAGGCCGACATGTAATTCAATTGCATAATCAGTGCAAATAGAACGTCATCTCCCTTTTTACAAGAGAGAGAAAAAAAAATGGGCTTATAAACAGTTGCACATTTTACAATTTTTGCCGATGAACAGTGAATTTAGAATACTGAGTTCCAATTAAAATCCTAATTGAAGAGGTCAGTGCCAGCTAAGTGATAGCACGTGAAATGATTTAGCTGGTATTATGGCAAAATACCACCTTTACAAAGATTCCCTATCCTCAGTCGCGCTTTGTTCGCCATGTTGCATTTTATAGCCTAAAAAGAGTATTAAGTATACATGTTATAGTAGATATTGTATTTACCCTAACCAACGCGAAACTCCATGAACCAACCCGAGACTTCATGAAAAGACCACTTCCCTTTTGAAACCACAAGAGGTCAGTTAACAAATGATCTTAAACGTGGGGATTACAGTGGCAGATCCAGGTTTTTGGAAAAGGGGGCGCACTGAAGGGATTTCATGGGTTTTGTACGTAATTTCGTGCGAAAACAAGGAGGGGGCTCTGTCCCCACCCCACCCCCTCCCCTCGATCTGCCTATGGTTTTAGATCGACAATCGACATCATACTGTTAAGAAGTGTCTGTGGATATTTATTTAGTTTAAAATAATGTCTGTTAGATAGGACTTGCGTAAGAGCCTATAACATCATCTAATGTGACACCAACGAACTTAATACGCCTTAATGTTCTTTAATAACAGGTTTTATCCTTAATGTGTTTGAGGTAAGAGCCACATCATGGTTAATGGGAATTAATTAGATTCTGTAATGGCACTCCAGCCGGCTGTGTCGGTTGTCAATACCATAGTCAAAATGAAAATGCATAAAGTTACTAATGTCGGCAACTATTGATAACGAGCTAATTTGCATATTTCTGTTTGAAAAAGAGCACTTGGATTCACCCATGTCATAACTGGGGATTTTCCGCATCACCAGCGCATTTAAAACATGTACGTTGCAAACTGGTGCTCATGGTTAATACTACATATTTCAACCTGTCCGCCTGGACGTTCAGGGTGCGATGGCTATACTATTACAACCTAGAACAAAGCCTGGCATAAGCTCAAATTTACTAACTTGAAGATAGAAGTCTTACTGCGTATATGCAGTTGAGAGTGAATAAGTTGTGCAATGTGGTCAGTTTAAGCTCATTTTAGGCGTTTTTCTAGACTGAGAGTAATAGGCCTATCATTTACGTGAGTCTCTAAAGTCTGCCTCTTGTCACGGCTCGCTTCTATTCAAATTGACCGATACATTTACAGAGAGGGTCATTGCCTTTTCAAATGGGGACTTTGCGCCCTAGTTTGGAGCACAGAAGTACCAGAGCGCGGACTAAACGTCTCCCACCGGATGTACGACTGTAAAAAAGCAATAAGTCACTTACATATATTGGAATTGCGGCACAGAGGCTCCGTTTCAACGCAACCACTCTGCTGCTAGCTTCAAGGGGTCGCTCTAGGGAGATGGTCTCTTTATGCAGGTTCACTTTATGCTCTCTTATAACAGTGATTTGAACCAATGGCAATGGGTTGTTTTAACTGGTGTCTTTTTTAGAAGGGTGGTACTAATAAGAGGTTATACCGTAAGTTCGTTTTGTGACACTTTGTGGAGCTTATCTCTCGGTGAGGGTCGCTCAGCCTCGTAAGAATTGCAACATTATCATGGAAATGCCTGATTGGTGCGATACGCATCATTTGACAGGGCGTTGGACCGGGGAGATCTTTGACCGAGTAATGGCGCTGCACTTGGGTGTAGTGTCACAGTGACATGTGAAACCTTGCAGGGAGTGTCCATCCCTTTCAATACACCTCTCTGTCAAGACCATCTGGGGTTCTTGCCTCATGTGGTCTTCATAGGCAAGTGGTCTAATTATGGAGGTTCACATTGGTCTCTAAATTTACGATGGTTTTGGATCATGAGATATGGTCTTATAATAGAGGTTGTCGTTGTCTATAGGTGGTCTTAATTGGAGGTTCTACCGTGCAGTTTGTGTACTGCTATGTATGAACTTTAAATAGATTACAAAATGTAACCAATGTACAGGAACCAATTCTATTGTAGTAAAATGTTGTCGCCACCAGTCTAGCAATGTTACTTGTTGGTAAAACTCTACCAGACCAACACACCCATCACAGTCTACGGACTACGTCAGGATGTTTCTGTCCACTGTATCAGTCTTTTGACAGAATTCACGGGGACAGCTTATAAGTAACAGTTCTAAAAGGGTAGTGGTCAATGTAAGCAGGTAAATTTGTTCAAACATGAGTTTGCGTAGGCTAGCCTGAGGTCACGCGGGGGTGACTTCCTGAAGCCTCACAATCGCATAGCACGCTACAGAGTAAGTTTCAGTTCGTGGTGATCAAAATGCCTTGAAATACGAGGATGGTACTGCAAGTATTGAAATAAATGTGAATTCTATATGATTGCCAGTTAGTGGGATAGTTATGATAAATCCTTGAATAATGAATTAGTTTGTTTTCCCCTATGATAAATCAGTCTATCTTTTGCTTCACTTTTACACTACGTTTAGATTTTAGGGTTTTCATTGAGCTAATAAATTAGGTCGCATTATACACACCCCCATCCGCCCCCAACCTCCATTATAACCAGGTGTGATGGAACTATGATATCCCATTATATGTTCCTTATTCATGTATAAAGGTATAACCGTTACATTATGAAAACAATGGGTACATGTAGGTGTAGGGTCGGTTTAACGATCAGGACACAGTAAAGGGACTTTCACTACAGTTCAACCTTTATGGGCCCCTTTATTTCATTACAAGACCGCCATAAGATATTATTTGTAAAGTCGTAAAAGTTAACATGAAGGGATTAATTCCATTAAATATATGATATGATGTGGTAAAATAATACAAACTAGGTCGATATTCCTTTGTGTCCAAAAAGACAGGTTCTCTGGGCCAATATCTACGGTCAGATGTCATGGCGAGGTCACTGATTGTACCTGTCGTTTCCATAGTAACCGCTGTTACGCAAGTTCTTGTGCGCTTGTAGGACCATTTAAAATTAGAATCTTGGACAACGTGGTAATTTCGAAGCAACGTGAATATTTGGATTATACATCGTGGAGTTTATCTTGAAGGTGGGTTTTTACTATATACATATAATAACTGATCATCTTGCTTTTACTTTCTTACTTTGATCAGGGTTGATGCTTTTTAAGTTATAATTTATGTGCATTTATGTAAAGAACAAAACATTAGAGGGTTCATTTGTGTTGTGATAGTCACGTCCGAATACATGGTGATGGCGAATAGA
The DNA here is from genome assembly GCA_019095985.1 of Streblospio benedicti. NCBI lineage: Eukaryota > Metazoa > Annelida > Polychaeta > Spionida > Spionidae > Streblospio > Streblospio benedicti. The sequence goes on along the minus strand of CM032666.1, from coordinate 28,540,093 downwards.
CATCTTAATTAAGACGAGTATTTCTACGGTAACAATGTCTAAATATACGTTGTAGCAAACTATTTAGTTTTATTTATTCCCTTGTGCCCCAGTGTCATGACTCTGGAGTTTCCAGTGTCCAGTAAGAGACTATCAAGCTAGCTGTGGAGTTTTTGTGTGTATTTCTTTGTCTGTTCCAGCCCTAGACGTTTAAATGGTTGCCCCTATCATATTAACCCCAGTTGTTTATGTCTTTCAGAATGCAGCCACAAAGTCTTTGCGCGCTAATAGTAAACGATGCACCCTATTCAGACATACAGCAAACTATCTCCCTGACACCAGTGTCTGTGAATACCCGCGAGGAAATACACTACCATGAAATGACACCTCTACACCTAGCCGTGAACAAGAAGCGCTGGGACGTGGTCGAGCTACTTGTAGAGAAGGGCGCCGATGTCAACTCTATTTGTCAAGGCACGACCCCTCTTCTTTCGGCACTGAGTAATACCAAAGATAACCGTGAGACGCCCCACCCGCCCTTGCGGATACTGCGCTTACTGAGGTCTGAATGGAACGTGAATGCAATGGATGAACAAAAGGAAACCCCACTGTCTAGTCTGCTAGGTTGGTTGATTCATTTAATTAGATTTAGATTATTTTTATTAGATAGTGACATTGTACCTCTTCATGAAATTATTTGGGTTTGGGACATGCGACTGAATGGAGTTGTACTATATGCATGTTGGTGTACTGGTGTCTGAAGTATTTTGGACATTTCGAAATTAAAGTAGGTATAAAGAAGGGTCTTGAATAATATCAAATAAATAAACTTAAACGAGACTCTATAAAAGAAGATGTACTCAAACAAAAATACTTGCTATTTACATAAAACGTAAATAATAATTACATATTGAAGGAAATTATCTCGGGGTGTGTGTGTGGGTGGGGGGTGGGGGTCTTACTATATGTCGGATAGTGCGGGTGTGCCATTCCTATGGGTCACCTTTTTAGGCATCTCAGGTATAGTGATGTGTCTAAATTTTATAATTATTGGTATAGCTATGGGTTTGAAATTGAATATTCATATATTGTTAGAGTAAGTTTCTTTTTGTATGATACTGATATAATTTTTTTGAATATTTTGTTGACAAAATGTCACCAGTATGTAGTTTCATTATTTAATAGGTATAGACATGGGTCACTTTTGTCACTTTTCCATTGTCAATGTATAGACATAGGTCACATTTTCATTGTCAAGGTATAGACATGGGTCACTTTTTATGCCTAATTAGTATATCGATGGGTACCGTTTCAACGTTCGAAATGGCTCACCCGTACCCATATTTGTTGAGAGAACACCCCCCCCCCCACCGCCCGAAGATATTATACAACATAAGCTGTTACCATATATTGTATAGGCAGAAGAATTTGATTCCTACACCAGTTAGTACCTGCATTACGATAGAACAATCATGTAAACGTTGCTCATCGATTTCCGTTTTCTATCTTATATTCTATGTAATCTCTGTTTGCTAGACAAGGAGTACAGCATGTGCATTTCAAAAGAGGCATTCGACCAACGGACCGTGGACTCTGGCCTCGACACTGTGTTGATCTCCAATCGCTCGGCTGTGTACTTACAGAGACGGCCCCCTTTGGAGATTCTCAGGTGCTTCGCCACAAGGGAGAACGTCAACCAGTACATAAACGTCGACAAAGGATGTTTACTGCCTGGTCTTTATATGAAACCGAATGGTTCTAGCAGACAGTGTAGATGGGAGCTGGTGTTGCTGTACCTCAGCCTTGGTGCAGACATTGAGCAGGTTCGAGACCGCGTGCTTGAGGAACTCCAGGGATCAGGGAACATGTTCTATATTTCAAAAACGAAAAAGGATTCGGCATTCGACTTGAGCAATCTCTCACCTTTAGTTGAGACAGCACCACCATTTCTTCGCAATATCCTCACCAACAAGGGACGCAAATTTGCCCCATATGAATATCTACCATACGTCTACGTGACAATAAACAAACAGCCTTTGTCACTAAAACTTGGTGCTGCAGTAGCTGCAAAAAAGCTGGTGACTGATTTGGAACCGTCTGAAGAACTTGAGCGGTGGCGGGCATTGGGAGTTCCGCGTTGTTTTGCTGATTATATTGTGGATTTGGACAAGAATGTAGAACTATGGGGTGAGAAAACGAGTCCTCAATTAACGGCGGCTGAAATGGACAATCTCAGTTGGTATTAGGGCAGGGTTGTTAGGTTTCTCCCCTACGAGATTTCTCTGTGGTTTTTATCTGTGCAGGAGAAAATAAACGCCAATCCCACCAGTCCTCATTGGGCTAATATAATGCAGTTGACAACTACACACTAGTTACCTTTGTCCTATTATTTTTTTTAAAGAAAAAAACAAGCATGTATCGTTCACAACCGTTTACCAATTATTTGTTAAGTATCTACATAATTTATAATGATTTGATGTGTTCTTTAATTAAGTAACAGGCTAAGAACACCACATTTTAACTTCATTTGAAAATTGAGTTTTAGGCTTGCTTCATTACATGTATCAGACCTTACAGTGTATTATATTGCTACTTTGTAACCAGTTGTAAACGGTCCTTGGGTGGGTTTTTAGGTGGTCTTTAGTTTCCCCACTTGTTTTGAAAAATAAACGTCAACTCCACCAGTCCTCTCTGGACTAACGGAGTTGACAATTACACACTTTACTCTTGTCCTATTATTTAAAAAAACAAGCTTGTACCGTTCACAGCATTGAAGTGCAGATTTTAGGTGTGCGTTGTATAGCAGTGCCACTGTGAAAAATACTTCTAAATCAATCCTCCTTTATATTTCATACACATCAGAGCCCTGCAATGGGTCGGTTTGGGTAAGCTTGACCGTGTCCGTGGTGGTGCGGGTATGGGTACCCAAACGCAAAAGCTACGGGTACGGGTTGGTTACAGGTACCATTCTACCGGCTGCGGTTTGGTCATGGTTCCTAGGATTCATGGGCCCTACCCATGTTGAACCGTGATATAACCATGGTTTGATTGTCCTATCATGGTAGCATTTCTCATTATACATTGATTTCATTATCCTTATCGCCAGGCTATATCCTGTTTTAGAACAGAACTTCATTTAACAGCTTATGTCACAATTGTCTGGTCATTTCTTTTCATTTTACTAGGTACATGTAGATAGTTACTTAATTCTGCCTGGTTGGATTGCCAATGCTCAACGAAAATCCACACTCATGGAGATACTTTTCTTTAAAAATACCTCAAGGCTGAACTATATGGTTGCTTCAGAAAAACGATATCAACATAGGCTAATAAGCTAGTCTTCTAGCTTACAAAATTGTGTAATATATTATAATAAGATTTACAATTTCATCCGGCATGTTTTGTCAAATACTAATAGTAATTGAATTTAAGCAAAAGTTAGTGGGGTAATTATTTCAATTTAAGATGAATAAAAGTGATTCAACATGCAGCATTATTGCAATAGATAAATAATATTTATACAAATACCAAACAATTTGGGTTGATGTTCCCCACATATGAAAATATATATATTTGCAATAACTTGATGGAGTTGAATAGATTCAAATCATTTTGAATAAGATGCATATTGGACTTTGTAAAGCACTGATGCATAATAAGACAATATCAGAATAACCTTAAATGTAACTGGTCATAGTGTATTTGCATAAGTTACAGAACCATGCCTGCAAAGTGAAATGAAAGAAGCATGTGTCACTTTTATGATTAACTTCTCTCGTGGGTAAAACACGGCTAATTGTATGGCGACGGTCCGGGTATTGTTTTTGAAACCAAGGGTACGGTTCGGTGCGGTTTCATAATTTCTTACCCGTGCAGGGCTATGATATACATCATAATTATGACCAATTGAAAAAAAATAAAATGTCCAGTTACCCCCACCATCTTGTGGACATGTGTTACTCCCACGAACTGGACATTTGGTTATTCACAATTTTATGCACTCTAAAATACAATTTTTTTACATTAATGTTTTTTTGCAAAATATAAAACCTGGAATAAGAAATGTAATCCTTTTCAAAATTCATTTTTACAACCTGACATTTAAGATATCAGATATATTTCCAATGTCCTGTTACCCCCAACCATGTACTGTTACAACCACAACTCTCACACACAAAAGTAAGCTTTTGAGGGTGGGTCTGTAGTGTTTGACATTGTGTAGCAATTGTCTAGCCCCTACTAGAAAATTATGAAGATACACACTAAAATGAAAATAAAAATGGACATTTTGCAGAAAAGTGGGGGCAATTCCGTGACCACGCTCATATGACTACTCATAGCCTTCTAGTATCTACAGTTTATACCCCTTTTAGGGGATAATCTCTTTTGATACTCATTATTCTTTACGACAAGTATATACACGATATATTATTCTGTGATACTATGATATAGAGAAAACAGTCGCTTCATTTAATCAGTGTAAAATTGTAAATGGTTCTGGGACAAATCAAAGACTTAGGCTAGAACTTTAGGTTAGCCAGCCACATTTAGTTCTAACAAAATTCACTTAAACCTGTGCTTTCATGCAAGACTTTTTCATGTACATGTACCTTTATTACAATATAATGAAAATACCTTGTTTTGTTTATCATCAATAATCAAAACAAAGGCCACCTTGTTTTGCGTGGTGTGATGTTTACAACACCAATACATAAAGCAACACACACACTATCAGTAAGCGCCTAACGTGCAGTAATCGCCCCCTAGGCCCCGCCCCTCCACTCTCCCTGTCTCCCCGTGGGTGACTAACCACCACACGCGCACCTAGTAACCTGTGGTTACCTCCGGCAATTACGCCACGTAACTCACCTACTTTCTCAGGTCACGTGGCGTAATGATCCGCTTTCCCCCTCTCAAGGTCAGTGTCAACAACACAATGGACAGACTCGTCCTTTGTAAGCATAGATGTCTATCATTTTTCGCAGAACACTGAACTATAAGCATGTAATGGCAATATCATTTTTTACAGAATACTGAACCATAACCATGCCGGAACTAGACCCAACTACCGTGACTCTCCCGAAACCACACCATACCAAACATACTTTTTCGTAGGTCACGTCACGGTTTGGTCCCGAGTTTTAGTACATACGACATTAATGATTATTGCGTCGCTTCAGCAGCTGAAGCGAAAGCCTTGTGTTTCGTTTGTTTGTAACTATGTATGTATGTATGTATGTATGTATGTATGTATGTATGTATGTATGTATGTATGTATGTATGTATGTATGTATGTATGTATGTATGTATGTATGTATGTATGTATGTATGTATGTATGTATGTATGTATGTATGTATGTATGTATGTATGTTTGTTTGTTTGTTTGTTTGTTTGTTTGTTTGTTTGTCTCCAGACAAGCTAGAGCTTTTACGCTTCGTCCTATTTCGTTCAAACTTTACACAACTATTTGGTATGACGCGACACCAAAGTGATTCGATTTTGGGCACTTTACCAATTAAAGTGTGGTTTCCGTAGTGCCATTTCGGGTCCATTTTTAACATTTTCTGCAACAGTTTTGTTGGTGCTTGTGAGAAAGCATTCAAACTTTGTAAAATGCTTACATGTACATGCCTACTGAACATTAACTGTATTCAATTTTGGCACTTTGTCAATTAGAGTTTAGCTCTCAGAGTGCCATTTTAATTATTTTTCTTTCTATTTATCCACTATAGTTTCAATACTGTGCGAAACATGACCATCGAATTGGCATAGTGGTTATATTGGAAGAAACTGCTCAGAGAGCACAGCGTTACCATATTAATGTCGACTCATGAGATATTGACTTTAATCATGTTTAGAAAGCGCCTGCAATTCAATGCCAACAACATAGATGTAGGATGAGTCACGCGTCAAGTAAGACTTTTTCTGCTTTGATTGCAAAGCAATCATCGTTATTGTCCATGGGTCATGACATGAATACGCCGAGGTTTTACAAGATATATGTCACATTTACAAGTGCGAGTGAGATATCAGACATTATTTCACTCAGTGTCAAATTGGCAGAACGAGTTCTGTTAACACCAGGTGAGATATTGTTTGATGTCTCGCAACCACTCACACAATTACCTTTTTCTCGCATTTATTCATTATTATAGGTATTAAACTTTGTAGTGAAGGATATCAATTCTTATGCTCCCCATCTTAGCCAATGAGAGTCGAGTACTTGAGTACTTCTGGCAAATATGAGGCTATGTGTGTGAGTGCGCGTGTGTGCGCGCGTGCGTGTGTGTTTGTGCACGCGCGAGTGTGTGTGTGTGTGTGTGTGTGTGTGTGTGTGTGTGTGTGTGTGTGTGTGTGTGTGTGTGTGTGTGTGTGTGTGTGTGTGTGTGTGCTGCTATATTACGTTTGTACACGTTCAATATAAAATAAGATATCCGAGACAAAATAAGACGTCATCTGAATAGCCATTGTTATATTGGGTGCAATTGTCAGCGCTGCCATTATTGTCTTCTAGTTCTCCACTTTGATGTGACATAAGCAGATGTAGTTACAGTTATACGCCCATAGAATCGATCAGGGAGGAGTATATTTACCATCCAACATCATGGTTCTGTTTTATGCGCCATATACCAAACTTAGCTTGCCATTACTAGCACGTTACCGGGTACCTGGGTTCCTCACGTGTGGGTATGAGTTCATATAACATTTACATTTTTATCATCAGCTTACGGTATGTCTATCACCAAATTCATATAGATATTAATATAAAATAGAATAGAATGAAATAACTAGAGCATACGTTTTGAGAGAGCACATCACGATTGTAACCTGATGTTTGAAATTCGCATTTAATTTAAGTGTATGCGTATGTGCTACTTGTGTAAGTGTACTTATTTAGTTGATTAAACTCCTAGAACACGGTGCAATGCTACCTGTGGAGTGTGTTAACATACTATACATGGGGTGGGTTTATAAGGAATCGCTATATAGATGGAAAAGGCTGGAAAAAAATAGTGGTGTGTGTGTGGGGGGGGGTATCAAAAGAGGGATGTGGGGAAACACCTTAACATTTTGCAGCTTGTCAGACACAGGGCCAAATAATTAGGTTCGTGGGATTTCTTGATTCCTCATAACGACTTGTGTGTGTGTGTGGGGGGGTGGCACCTACATTACGCCTAGTTTGCCACGGTGATGAGCTGGACATGGGATGGAAAGATTCATGAGTCCCCAGATTACTACACACGCCTGTGATGAGTCGGTGTACAAATGGCTTTTAGAAGTAGGATGATTTTTGTTCTTCACAAGTACGTCTAATTATGAATTCATTATCACGGTGTTCACAAAAATGCACATAGTTTAGGTAATAATTAGTATATTACAATACAGAGTCGTGTTCCGGAATAATATAGTTCTGATCTGATGCCACGATGTAGTGTAACAGTTTGTGATAGTTTTCATTAGTTTATAAAAATACCCATCACTTGCATTAGTCAGTATCATACACCCATATGACGCGTTAACATGATTAGGGACTGAGGTGCTAGTACAGGTATTACACGTTACGAAAGCGAGTACAGTAAAACCTCGCCTAGCCGACACCTCGCTAATACAGACTCCTATTCATTAGGGACACGTGTTGATTAAATTGTGATACTTGCCTATTATTATTATTAAGATTACACGCGTTCACACACGGAAAGAATTTACTAATGGGATCACTTTCTCCTGTGTTTATTCAGTCAGCTCTTTGAACAACACGCATTCCCATTACAACGTATGTGTTTACTAGTACATTGTGTACATAAAATACTCATGCATTCACATTATAAACATACCTATCCTATACAAAACTGAACGTTTGGTATTATACAAATATACATACAATCACACAATGACATAACATATATGCATTCTGTTGTTGAGCAGACCAGTTTTGACAATAGAATGCAGCTTTCTCACAGATTATGCGCAGAGGCAGCCTCTGGTGTGTGTGTGTAACCCGAACCTGACGCTCCAACATGATTGTCACCTAGCAGACAGTGTGGTAATTAGTATTGGTTACAAATTACACTAATTGTATAAATTATATGATATGACGCCTATTTTGTCTTATAATGAGGGTGTGCAGACGAGGATCCTCAAATATCCAGATTTGGTTCTATAAGAAATAGACCTATCCCACCCACTACCCCACCAACAAAAGCTTAGCATGGAACACAATTTCTATACAGGCGTGTGGTTTCATATCATTGATGAAATGAAACGTGGAATCATCAGATGTCATGTTCACAACATTTTGCGTTTATTGTGTAGTGTCAAATGTCGACCTAAACGCACGAGGGCTACATGAACGTTTTGTGTTGGAATCGTGAGCGTCTGTGGCAGACGGCTCCAGGTACTCAACAAGTAGAGCAAAAAAAAAAAACACAATTTCAGGCTTTCATTTGAATTCGCACATCGCTCTGTTTTCCATTTCCCCATAAGTTTTCAAGACACTATATGTTTTATCAGCACTAATATTCACACCCAGTGTATCTCTTTGAAATCAAACTAAACAAACACTGCTCTAGCTATAAAACAAGTTATTGCTCCAATTAGATTTTGAACAATTTTGGCAACACCAAAAAGGCCAAAAAATAGTGGTGTTGGATTTCTTGTCCCTTTATTACCCCCCACCCACCCACCCACCCACACACACACACACACACACACACACACACACACACACACACACACACACACACACACACACACACACACACACACACACACACACACGCCCTCCTTTCCCACTTTCTGTTACTCTTACTCATTATATCAGAAGAACACTTGACGCTCTAGAGATGTCACATTTGAAACTGTAGCTGTATGCCATATACATCTAATAACTCAAAACGTAGAACAGACGGGGGAAAAGGTTTGTCTACAGAAAACATTGGCAAAAACGTACAGAAAGGCAATAGATAAAAATGTAGCCGTGATCACGCATTTGTGAGGTGTTGATCAAGGTTTTGGTTGTAAAAGGCGCTCTAATTAGCTCGCTTCCGTCCGAACGGGGATCTGGCTCAGTGAAAGGCAAGTGAGAAAAACTCATTTCAAGACACTCGAGCCGTTAAAGACCCCTTTGATCAGGTGGCCATGTCTATGAAAATGAAATTACAGCAAACTATTTGCAATTGGATGCTAGGGTTTCTGGGTTTTCTTTGTTTTGTTTTTTTGTTTTTTTTTTTGTTTATTTGTTATCAAAAGTGTGATGTCCGATTTCTGGGTTGTTTTAAAAAGTCAATGTATTAATATAGTATTACCATATAGTGCCATTATAGTGCCATTTGTCTTATATCCTCTGTATGTGTGTATTATTGACAATTACTGACCAAGTTCAAAGTAATGATCGTTCATATAGGGTCGGTGAATATGCCGACCAATAATACCCAAGCCCCGATTTGGTTGGTTAAGACCATACACACGAGGTCTGTAGGCTATGAACGTAACACAGATTTCAGCCAAAAATCAGCCAGAAATTCAGCCACAATGCATAAGGTTTTGAACGAATGACGTACATCACGTTCAGATAACTACGTCACAATAATGTTGATAAACATGCACCTACTGTACTCCATCATGGATAACTGAAAAAACTATCAGTTTACGTATAATTGTCTATAAAATGTCAAATTTATTTTATTGCACAAAAAAGCTTTTCGTCTCTTTAGAGACATTTTCAATTTTTATAAACTTACTATATGTACATATTTCTCCACAACTTTTGAAGAAATATGTACATATAGAAGTTTGTAAAAATATCTTACAAGACAATTTCACACAAAAAAACAAAAAAAAACAAACAAAAACAAAAAAATCAGTCAGAATAGCTTGTGAGCTACTGATAGAACAGTGGTAGGTGATCTCAGGACAAGGTGTGGGAGTGTCAAGACAGTGTGAATGCAGTAGACCTGAGCTAGATCTAGATGTATGCATGTAAGACGGCTTTGCGGGAATTTGTGACAAACACCTGTTTTTGGTAAGATAGCAGGAGCTTGCTTGGCAGAACAGTGAGAGTAGAAGATAAAAATATATTAGTATGAAGCATAGATTGTTACGTCTCTTCAGCAGCTGAAGCGAAAGCCTTGTGTTTCGTTCGTTTGTAACTATGTATGTATATATGTATCTATGTATGTATTTTTGTCTCCGGACAAGCTAGAGCGTTTATGCTTTGCCCTATTTTGTTCAAACTTTGCACAACTATTTAGTATGACGGGACACCAAAGTGATTCGATTTAGGGCACTTTGTCAATTACAGTGTGCTTTCCATAGTGCAATTTTGTGTCCATGTTCAAAATGTCCGCAAAAGTTTTGTTGATGCTTGTGAGAAAGCATTCAAACTTGGCTTACATGGCTACTGAACATTAACTGTATTCACTTTTGGTACTTTGCCAATTAGAGTTTATCTTTCAGAGGGCCATTTCAATTATTTTACTTTCTATTTTTCCACTATAATCTCAATACTGTTCAAAACTTGACCATCGAATCGGCATAGTGGTTATATTGGAATAAAAGTGCTCAGAGAACACAGCATTACCATATTAATGTCGACTCATGGACATTAGATAGTTACTTTAGCCATGTTTAGAAAGCGCCTGCAATCCAATGCCAAGAACATAGATGTAGGATGAGTCACGCATCAAGTAAGACTTTTTTCTGCTTTGATTGCAAAGTAAACATCTTTATTCCCCATGGGTCAATGTTGCTCTAGCGACGGTGTGCTCTCTGAGCACTTTTGATCTAGTTCATGTTGTGTTTCTTGTGCATCTCCGATAAAACTTAGCTGCAATTAGAATTACTACTGATACTACAACATTTTAAATCACTCGCGGAAACTGTCAAATGAATCACCGATTTCTCGAAATTGTCAAAATTAAACTTTGTGCTGTATGTATCTTTATTCATAATTAGTGAGAATAAGGAACTAGACAGTCTGCTGAATGTGTACTGTAAATGTGAATTTGTTTTGATGAAAAACGTAAGAACTACTAAGGATTATATTTCACTCTCAACAGAGGAAACCTCCAATGGTTGCAAAATGCGCCTCTGGCACTCAAGAGTACTACACTGATTTTTTCCACGGCTCCCAAAGGGTTAAGAAACCGACAACAGTAGTTGATGTGTCGAAATAAAGCTACTTACTTATATTGTTGCATGATTAACAAAAATAATTGCATGATGATGTGATAGAGACTATCGTTTTAAAAATTATCCATGATTGAGGTCAGTAGGTGCAGAGACCACGTTTATCAACATACGTGTGACGTAGTTATCTGAACGTGGTGTACGTCATTCGTTCAAAACCTTATGCATTTTGAATGAATTTCTGGCTGAATTCTGAGTTGTGTTCATAGCCTACAGACCGCTTGTGTATAGTTTTAACCAACCCAATCAGGGCTTGGGTATTAGATCTGATATCAACAAACACTATTCAGTAGAATCTCAATGCTATACCACTTCAAGAGTCACCCCGATCGGGTTGGTTAAGACTATACACAGGAGATCTGTAGGCTATGAACTCGACTCAGAATTCAGCACGAAATTCAGCACGAAATTCAGCCAATTGCACTGGGATGTCCCTGTGGTTTTGAACGAATGAGGTACATCACGTTCAGATAACTACGTCACACAAATGTGATAAATGTGGTTGCCGCACTTACTGTACTCAATCATGGATAACGTAACACTTTCATATCGGCTATGGAGAAGTAATATTAGTGAACGATCATAAATAACGATGCCGGGGAGGGCGGGGGGAGTCGTCCATTTTTGGGGGCTCGAAGAAAAAGTTAACCGACCCCCCATCAACATTTTAAAAAGTTGCGTCACCCCACCCCACCACACCCGATAAAGAAAAAGTCCTCTACATCTATATAGTCATATTGCATTGCTAAAAGAAAATATTTCAAAAAATACCGTAGCGTGATAATGAATCAGAAAAGTTGATGAACCTTTTTGAACGACCCCCCCTCCGGTATCATTATTTATGATCGTTCCCTTACACAAATGAATGAAAACAGTGACGTACCCGGTCATTGTGGCAGTTTTACTTCAAAGTCAATATTTTTTCGGGAGCCTTCATAAATGCCCATTTGTTAACATGAATTGTACATGATGTGTGTTCAGAATCGTATTGTGGTTCTTATTTTTACCTCCTTGTAATGGGAATATGGATTTATACGTCTAGAATAGCTTCCAAACATGTAATGTGGCTGTTGCCGCTCTCTATTAAAAACGACCGGTTCGAGACACACTTTAGAAAGACGAATTTCTACAAGTTCTCCATCCTTATCGATTCGGGCTTATTACTTATTGGAAATTAACATAAACATCGGACTTTGAAGGCTGTGTGAATGGGAAAGGCGTGAAACCCACGATGCAAGTTCTCTTATTGTTGTGTGGCATCACAAAGGCTATAGATGATCCGAAAATAGACGTGAAATAACCAGAGTTGTGCCTAAGTACAATATGTGGACTCAAGTCCAGTCCAAGTACTTTGCATGTGTACTTGAGTCCAAGTACAAGTCCATTGATGATCTTTCCAATGTACTTGAGTCCAAGTACAAGTACTTTGATTGTACTTGAGTCCAAGTACCAAGTACAATGATTGACTGTTCAACAGAATGCAATATAAACACTCTTACTTTTAGTGTGTATATGAGTTTATTGCCAGGTCAATACTAGCAGATATTTATGCTGGGAAAAACGCTTGAATGTTCTAAACAAATTAATATGGATAAATGTACCAATGTACATATTATAACATATAGTTATCGACCAATATATAGTTTTTTCTGTTACTCAAAACATAAAAAGAAAAAAGAACAGCAAAACAATAAATGAAACCATGTGCAACATACATGTTAGGAGTACATGTATTGAGTTATATTGAGTATCTACAAATTCTATCACTGCACATTCACATCAACCCATCATATTGTGCTGCACCATATCTCCAACTAATGACAGGCTGACCACTTGCTACCCATTCCCTTATTGGGAAGTATTCTTCAGGAAAGCTCTTCACTAGGTGATAGTTACACTATTTTGCAAGTATCACTAACGATTGTTTATGGTAATTTTTTGCAAACAGAAGATACATCATAGAAATATTCCATTATGTTAACTTATACAAGTAGTACATTTAATTTAAGTAGATGGTATAGTTTGTTCTTATATATGGGATAGTTTTGTTACCATTTCTTTGTTTGAAATATAGTGTGTATTAAGTGTACACAGGAAATGTCCACCACAAATGTCCCCTTTACAATGAATATTTAGTTAGCTTGCAGGTGTTTTGTGGACCTATAGACCTTAGTAAGAAGTCAAATTACTGTCTCCCTGGGATAAACATGGTAAGAGGTGAAAGATTTTAAAAGATTGTTCTGCTTAACTTTCACCTAATGAACCACCCTCTTCAGATGTGGCAACTGATTGCTATCAGCATGATCAGAGAAAAGGATGCTAGCTTAAACTCCCCTTAACTGATTGGTCAATAGCCTATTGTTAGGTTAGACTCCCCTTAACTGCCTGGTCAATAGCCTATGGTATTGTCTTTAAGTTTGTAATCCTTGGGCAAATAGTCTATTGTCTTGTCTTTAATGAACAGGATGTATCATTTGTTGACCATTTTAAATGTGACATAACATAACTAAATGGTCTTTTCCAATTGTTATGTAAGCGTGAGAATAAAGCGGATTTGTGAAGATACTCTAATGATAAAATGTCTCGAAAATTGTCTAATAGGGAAGTAAAATTTCGTATCATTTGCAAGGAAATATATGAATGAAACAGTGTTCTTGAAGTTGTACTTGCAAGTACCAAGTACTTTTGAGTTGTACTTGAGTCCAAGTCCAAGTACATTTGATTTTTTTTTCAAATGTACTTGAGTCCAAGTCTAAGTACAGCAAATTGCTGTACTTGCAAGTACTGTACTTGCAAGTACTGTACTTAGGCACAACTCTGGAAATAACCTACTTGTTGGCATTAGCTGTTATCGCTTGCCGTCACAGTTTGAAAATGGTATACAAGTTGTCGGGGTAACTCTAGTCCAAATTCAAGTATTTTGAGCTTGAAATTTACAGTGTAAATGTTTGTTGCGTAGATATATATTCTTACTAATGATGTATTATGTTGTTTTTGTTTGTTTTATTTCGTACTAAAAGTACATAGTGTCATACATCACATAGAATATAGGCCATTTAGACTGTAAAAAGAATAATGAAGATAGCATATGTAATTTACTACACATATCCAATAATTTCCTAAGAGCACTAGGACAGGGAGCCACAATACATGTGTCATCTACACACTTAAAAATTATTGTACAATATACCTTTAATTTTGCATCCCACATTAGAATTATTTAACAAGATAGAGAGATCATTCATGTACATATTAAAAAAAAAATTACTGGCAATATGCCGCCTTGATGGACACCATTACTTACTTTGAAGGACCTAGATAGTGACAAACCCCATCAAATGCAACATTCCTGATTTGTATACCAAAACACCATGAGCTGAACTATCAGAATGTATGAGAATTATCAAAACCATGCTTCTATTTCTCAAAATTTACATAGAAATGTCAAGGTAAGGGCTTCTTGTTGTCACTAGTCTAAAACCCGGGGTCATGACAGACTGTTTATATGTGAAACACAGCGATAAAGTGAGGGACTTTCTGCACAAAATCCGTCCTACATGTAGCCCCCTACTCATTCCGACAGTGTGTTTGTTTTGTTTCGTTTTTTTTGGTGTGACATTGTCTGATAGAATATGTCTTCAATTTTCTGCCCATGAACCAGACATAACATGAGGGGGTTGGGCCTTAAGCATATGCTTATATATACATATTATAATATTTGTATGGTATACTGAATTTTGATAACCTTTATGTAAATAGTGTTAAATTTGTGATTTGGGGCATGTTCGTAACATTTGGTTCAAGGCCTATATCTCTAAACGTTATTGTGTTTATGTACGTTATACGTTATTACTGTAGTCTAACTACGTTGATAGTACAGTGAGTACTTATTCTGGAATCTTCTGCCCACGTGCTTAGCAAGTATCAGAAAGGAAAGAGTATTCACTTGTACTGGACTCTATATATAATTCAGGTATAAAAGTAGACTTTATAATAATAATTGTTGTAATTAGTTTGAATCTATAATTTGCTACATTGTTAATTTGCACTGTAGAAAACCACACGATAATTCACCACAACCGAATCAAATGGAAATAAACAATAAAAAAACGTATGCGTTATCTGTTATTTCTAGTTCAAGCTACATACATTGATTTTATTTTCTTACTTTTAACCAGTTAGTGCTTTTAGTTAAAATTTATGTGCATTTATGTAAAGAACAAAGCATTAGAGGGTTCACTTGTGTTGGGGTGGCCACGTGCGAACACATTGTGATGGCGAACAGACATATTTGGCTTATTTATTCCCTTGTGCCCCAGTATCATGAAACTGGAGTTTCCAGTGTCCAGTAAGAGACTATCAAGCTAGCTGTGGAGGTTTGTGTGTGGATTTGATTTCTTTGTCTGTTCCAGCCCTAGAACTTGTAATGGGAGCTCCTATCATATATTAACCCCAGTTATTTTTGTCTTTCAGAATGCAACCACAAAGTCTTTGCGCGCTAATAAAAAATGATGCACCCTACTCAGACATACAACAAACTATCTCCCTTTCACCAATGTCTGTCAATACCCGCGAGGAAATACATTACCATGAAATGACACCTCTACACCAAGCAGTGGAAAAGAAGCGCTGGGACGTGGTGGAGCTACTAGTAGAGAAGGGTGCCGATGTCAACTCTACTATTCATGGCACGACTCCTCTTCTTTTGGCACTTACCACCGTGTTTGACATGCCCCAACCACCTTTGCGGATACTGCGCTTACTGAGGTCTGAATGGAACGTGAATGCAATGGATGATGAAAATCAAACCCCCCTGTCTCGTCTGCTAGGTTGGTTGATTTATTGCATTGCTTCAGCAGCTGAAGCGAAAGCCTTGTGTTCACTTCATTTGAATGTCACTATTCCTTATGTATATACAGTATATATACTGTATATGTGTGTATGTCTCTGGACACACCTCAAACGAGCCCTCAAAATCTTTACTTCTGCTAGTGTAAATCGTGTTGGTAATGAGACATGTTGGGGTAACCAAATATTACTCCCACACGTTGGATTCAGGTCAACTCACCCAATAATTATTAGAGGAAAAAATATTAGGAAATGTTACCACTCAGCACATATGACTTATTATGAAAAGTATGAATATTAGAATAGAAATAGAAATTATTTCATTAGTTAGTGACAGATTGTGGGAGCAATGTAACGCCTATATGTCCACAAAATACCAAAATAACATGTTCGATATAGGTGTCACAATAAGTGATTTCGTGAATTGAGCGTGATGTCACGAGGTCAGTGGTCAAGGGGCATAAAGATGTGTATTGCGCAAGATTTTTCTATACAGTATATACAATAGTAAAACTCGGCGACAAAAATGCATAAATAACTTTGTTAATCATAATCTGTTATTTATGAATTTTAGGGACCACTTGTAGGAAAGGTATAACAATGCACAGCTAAAAGAAGAGATTAATTTGGCATTAAACAGCAACTGAAAAGCTTCTCTAAATCCCCTGTAAAAATGTAAACAATGGGTTTCGGCCATGACAGAGTTTTTCACAGAATTTAGAGGGTGTTTAATAACAGCTATGGAAGCAGAATTAATCTTTTGACTGCAAATAAGGACTCTTACACTTGTTTCACAATATGTGAATTAATATTATTCAATTTCCAAGAGAATTAACTAAGTTATTAACTACTTTTTATCGGCATCTCCGTCAGAATTTCCCGATGGAAGGAAATAAAACGCACGTGTAAACATTTTCACACATCTCCGACTTTCAAATAATATTTGACACACTTATAATTGTTGGATTTATTATGTCTTGGTGGCAAATCAATCACATATTGGTCTTTAATCATTCACAAATGATTTGAAAGGGAATAATTTCGATGCATCGTTTTAATTCCTAGGTTTCTGTGCTTACCTATTATTTTCCTTCATTTTACTACATGAAATCACCCGTCCATAACGCAAACTTATCACCATTTTCATCTGATCTGGTGACATCGCTTCTATTTATGAAATGGCTTATTGTTCGATTAATGTAAACTCAATGATTTTAGGTCATTCACTTACAGAATGTCTTTTACATGGGGCAAGCTTTAAATCTAGGCCATGTCGGATTGCTTAAAAATTATAATACAATATGTGTGAATAACCACTTTTTAGGACAATGTGGAACAACACTGTGACGAGTACCATATACTTGTAGCTCATCAACTTCAATTTTCTATCTTATATTCTATGTAATATCTGTTTGCTAGGCAACTGGTACAGCATGTGCATTTCAAAAGAGGCGTTCAACCAACGGACCGTGGACTCTGACCACGACACTGTGTTATTCTCCAACTGCTTGGGGGTGTGTACTTACTGAGATGGCCCCCTTTGGAGATCCTCAGGTGCTTTGCCACAAGGGAGAACGTCAACCAGTACATAAACACCAACGGCGTTTATAACGTTCCTAGAAGGCTACTGCCTGGTCTTTATATGAGACAGTGTAGGTGGGAGCTGGTGTTGCTGTACCTCAGCCTCGGTGCAGACATTGAGCAGGTTCGTGACCGCGTGCTTAAGGAACTCCAGCATCCCGTGGTCCAGCAATCACATTTAGTTGAGACGGCGCCACCATTTCTCCGCAAAATCCTCACCAACAAGGGACGCAAATTTGCGCCATACGAATATCTGCCATACGTCTACATGACACTAAACAAACAGCCTTTGTCACTAAAACTTTGTGCTGCAGTAGCTGCAAAAAAGCTGGTGACTGATTTAGAACCGTCTGAAGAACTTGAGTGGTGGAGGGCATTGGGACTTCCACATTGTTTTGCTGATTATATTGTGGATTTGGACAAGATTGTAGAACGATGGGGTGAGAAAACCAGTCCTCAATTAACAGCAGCTGAAATGGACAATCTCAGTTGGTATTAGAGCAGGGTATGTAGATTTCTCCTCTTTGGGGTTTATCTGCGTTTTTTTGCCTGTGCAGGAGAAATACCTTTCTACCAAGTTTTCCCCCTGTTTAGACTAGAAACTAAAAGTTTAGGGAAGAAACTATTTCAAAACAATTTTTCCACATTATTCATTGCTGTAACTACTTTAGATTTACTCTGTAAAATCTAAATGATTAGGGGAGAAACTCTTTTGATACTCATTATTCTTTGCAACAACTATTCACAAGATATCAATTTCTCAGCTTCTATGTACATTTGTAAAATAATTAGGTTACATTGTAATAATGATTCTATGATACTATGATATCGAGAAAACAAACCCCTCATTTAATCAGTGTAAAATTGTAAATGGTTCTCGGACAAATCAAAGACTTTGGATGGAACTTTAGGTTAGCCAGCCACATTTAGTTCTAACTAAATTCACTTAAACCTGTGCTTTCTTGCAAGACTTTTCATGTACATGTAGCTTTATTACAATATATGTGAAATGGCTTTTTGTTTATCATCACAACGTTATTGAGACTACCTTGGTTTGTGGGCTGGGATGTTTACAACACCAATACTTAAAAAAACACAGACACTATCAGTAAGAGCCCAACTTGCAGTAATCGCCCCCCGGCCACACCCCTAAGCCCCGCCCCTCCACTCTTCCTGTCTCCCTATGGGCGACTAACCACCACACCCGCACCTAGTAACCTATAGTTACCTCCGGTTATTAAGCCACGTATCTCACCTACTTTCTAAGGTCATGTGGCGTAATGATCCTCTTTCGCCCTCTCAAGATCAGTGTCAACAACACAACGGACAGACCCGTCCTTTGTAAGCATAGGGCTAGAATAAGCCAAGGTTTTTGCAAGATGTGTATCCGAAACCACACCATACCAATCATTTATCTAAAAATGCTGCAAGATTAGTGTGCAAGTGCGGGTGATATCAGACACTATTTCTCATCCTTGTGAATGAACCCATGCAGCCTGTAAGTGCTGAGCCGAACCATCTTCCCCACCACACCACCACCACATCCCTGCTGGTCCAGCAACTTGTGAAAGTGATAAAAAAAGTATGTCCATCCCCTGGATCTGCTACTGATACGCTGGCAACATTACCGGCAACAAACATATGTGTGTGTGATGCTATCTTATGTTTCTGCACGTTCAATATAGATAGGACAACATCTGAAACAAAATACAAGGACGTCTTCTGAATAGCCATAGTTATATTGTAACAACATTCAGGAGACAGGCCTTGTAAATGTATTTGGAAAGTCGTGGAATCAAACTCACGATCTTCTGCACACACCAGACCAGTCATATATGTACCAGCAGACCCTCTACCACTGAGCGAACTCCCCTTACGCCTTTTAGACTTGTTCACACTCTGCCAGTATCAATTGCGCAACAGCACTTGACGCCTATGATACTATTTGTAGCCTAGTAGCCTTGCAGCCTTAGTCACTGAATCCCCGTTATGTCGAGTACGTTGTAACCTGACAGGATGCATTGTGTGCCCCTGGCCCATTTTGTTTACAATAGTGGGAGCAATTGTCAGCTCTGCCATTAATGTCTTCGAGTTCTTCAGTTTCCTGTGATGTTAGCAAGTGTAGTTAAAGTTATGGTACACGCCCATAGAATCGATCAGGGATGAGCATTTCTAATATCCAACATCATGGTTTAGCCATGTTTGTCAATATCCCAAACTTAGCTTGCCCTTCCCTGCATGGCACCGAGTACCTGGGTTCTTTATGTGTGGGTACGAGTTCATATTTACATTTTTATCATCTGCTTACGGTATTGTCGATTACCAAATTTATATAGATATTAACATAAAATGAATGAAAATGAAATAACTAGGGCATGCGTTGCGATTGTAACTTGATGTTTGAAAATCCAATTTTAATATAAGTGTATGTTTTTATGTGTTACTTATTTAGTAGATTAAACTGCTAAAACACGGTGCAATGCTACCTGTGGAGTGTGTCGATATACTATACATGGGATGGGTTTATAAAGAATTGCAATGTGGATGGAAAAGGCTGAAAAAATAGTGGTGTGTGTGGAAAGGTAAAAAAAGAGGGATGTGGGGAAACACCTTAACATTTTGCAGCTTGTCAGAAAAAAGGCCAAAAAATTAGGTACGTGGGATTTCTTGATTACTTATAACAGCTTTGGGCGGGGGACAACTACATTAAGACCTAGTCTGCCTGGGGGATGAGATGTACATTGGGGCGAAAAGATTCAGGCGTCCCCAGATTACTACACACGCCTGTGATGAGACGGTGTACATATTGCTTTTAGAACTAAGATGATTTTTGTTCTTCACAAATACGTCTAATTATGAATTTATTATCATGGTGTGCACAGAAATGCACATAGTTGAGATAGTAATTTAATAGTAGATTACAATACAGAGTCGTGATCTCGTATAATATAGTCGTGATCTGATGCCACAATGTAGTGTAACAGTTTGTGATAGTTTTCATTAGTTTATAAGAATACCCCTCACTTGCATTAGTCAGTATCATATACCCATATGACGATTACGGAACATGATTGACCACCACGGATATGAGCATATAGCCGGACTGAGGTCCGCATATTTGCTTACACAGGAGCGTTTATTCAGTCAGCTCTTTGAACAACACGCATTCCCATTACAACGTATGTGTTTACTAGTACATTGTATACATACAATACCCATGAATTCAGCTTTACGAGGTTTCCCTCACAATTTCATAACCTTATCAGAAGAAAATATCATCGCACTCAAGGGAGGTTTGGCTGACACCCCCATCCATGCAGGGACACTTTAAACTTAAGAACATGCTTCCTGTGATAAAAAAGTACAAGTCTCTCCCAACCTGTTCTAGTCTTGTCCAGCGACGAGTTTGGGGTGCTTTTGTGTTGCCATTTCATTGGGTTGTATGACTCAGAGATCTCCAGCCACTCTTGCCTCAGACTTTGTAAACTACCATTGACGTGTCCAATGAGAGGTCCTCCAACTGTCCCCTTCCACCCAATGTTTTATCAACACCTAGAGCTCTGGGGGCATACATGGAGAGTATCTCATTTGACCGCGCAAGTTCATAGTTCACAGAAATCCTTGATCTGCCACTGAATGTTACCAATAAACTTTCTAGTAAGTTAGAGCATGCGTGTTGCCCTTTCCGTTTGCATGGCTTTGTTCTGTATAACGCTATCATTGACGAAATGAAACGTGGAATCATTAGATGTCATGTTCATAACATTTTGCGTTTTACTGTGGAGTGTCAAATGTCGACCCAAATGCACGAGGACTACATGAACGTTTTGTGTTGGAATCGTAAGCGTCTGTGGCAGACGGCTCCATTTACTCAACAAGTAGAGCAAAAGAAAACAAAACCCACACAATTTTAGGCTCTCATTTGAATTCGCATATCGCTCTGTTTTTCCATTTCCCCATAAGTTTTCAAGTCACTATATGTTTTATCAGCACTAATATTCACACCCAGTGTACCTCTTTGAAATCAAACCAAACAAACACTGCTCTAGATATAAAACAAGCTATTGCTCCAATTAGATTTTGAATGTGGCAACAACAAAAAGACCAAAAAAATAGGGGTGTGGGATTTCTTGACACTTTATTACCCCCCGCGCCCCTCCCCCCTCCTTTCGCACTTTCTGTTACTCTTACTCATCATATCAGAAGC
Organism: Streblospio benedicti; assembly: GCA_019095985.1. Lineage (NCBI taxonomy): Eukaryota > Metazoa > Annelida > Polychaeta > Spionida > Spionidae > Streblospio > Streblospio benedicti. Next base: position 28,518,290 of record CM032666.1, on the reverse strand, counting down.
TGTATGCCATATACATCTAATAACTCAAAACGTAGAGCAGACGGGGTAAAAAGGTTTGTCTACAGAAAACATTGGCAAAAACGTATAGCAAGGTAATGGATACAAGTGTAGCCGTGATCACGCATTTGTGCAGTGTTGATCAAGGTTTAGGTTGTAAAAGGCGCTCTAATTGGGTCACTTCCGTCAACACATGACTCGGGCTCAGTGAAAAGCGAGTGAGAAAAACTCATTTCAAGACACTCGCGCCACTCAAGACCCCTTTGAACAGGTGCCCATGTCTATGGAAATGAAATTACAGCAAAATATTTTCAATTGAATGCTAGGGTGTCTGGGTTTTTTTTTGTTTTTTTTTGTTTTTGTTTTTTTGTTTTTTGTTTTTGGATTTTTTGTAAAAAAGTGTTATGTCGCATTTCTGAGTAAGGTTTTAAAAGTCAATGTATTAATATAGTATTACGTGCCATATTTCTTATATCCTCTGTATGTGTGTATCATTGACCCTTACTGACACAGTAATAATCGTTCATATAAAGTCGGTGTAGAGGAAGGCCAATTATAGATCTGATGTCAACAAACACTATTCAGTGGATCGTCTCTAGTACACCACGTGGTCTCAGCAGGGAGTTGGTCTGTGTAACAACGTTCACCATGGTGTCTTTAAAACGAATTGAGCACTGTCAACAGTATTTGCTGTGGCCCGAGCAATGAGTATTTTTTTGTACCTGAGGCTATAACATGCACGAGACACTCGTATGCATAGATTTTGTACTGATGTAATAGTTCAATCTCTATACTTTTTGTGTGAGAGAAAACATTGTCCACCGTGTACTCTTGGTTTTCTTTCTCTGTCTACCCACACTGGAAGAGCCCATCGACAGTTCAATTGCGCATGTGCTGACGTAAGTAGTGGAGAATATGATTTGAAAGAAACGTTCTGGCCTAGCAAAATTCCAAGATGCCTGCCATTTTTAAAAATGGTCGCTTCCTTATGGCCCATAAACTAAATTCAGATACAAGCATCACTATCTTTACATGAATAATGTATACATATCAGAACTGAGGGCAGTCTGTTACAGTTGTTATCAGTCCAAGGCTGTCTGGCCCCTGGCCACATGAGCAGCTCATTTCAGCTCAGAAGTGGCCATGTGTCTGCCGTACTCACAGGGACAAGAGACTAACCTGCGATGTGACACCCCTACATGGCTCCCGCAAGAGCTTCTTATGACACTTTTCAATAGTTTATTCTTCGGTTGAGCATAGGTGATAAATCCCTTGTAATATATTTGATATCTTGCAACTGGTCGTCCAAAAGTGTATAAAAACTGGTGTTTCTCAGTCTTCAAAAACTAACATACGTGAGAAAAACAAGATGGCCCCAAATTTTCATAAATGGCCGCCATGAGTCTCCATAAAGAGATCACTTATATTGAAACCATCCCTTCACTCTGTTACTGTTAACCCATGCACATGCCTATGAGAGTCATAGATCTCTAGAGTATTTGTCCGTCGTCTTTATTATGCATGTCCTAAATAAAACCCAGATCCTTCGTACCAAGACCTTGTTTTGTCTCTTCCTTCCTTTTTGTGTTAATATTAGTTTGGCTGCCTATTTATCTGCTTGTTTGTTTGTATGGTAGACTATAGATTGGACGTTTTTGGTATGCATGTATGTGTATTTGCATAGGTTTTTTCACTGGTTGGTTGGTTTGTTGAGTTGTTGGTTTCGCCGTTGTATTCAATTTTGTCACTTTATAACAAATTGCCTTCTAGGGAGCTATACAATTGCCCATGAGTGGATGTTGTGCCACTTTGCATTTGTTTTCTATCGGTCTGTTTATTTCATTTTGTCTGCTAGTGTGCTAGACAGTGACTAACTCAGTGAAATAATGCGTGCCCACAACCCCAAAATCGTCATCATGTTGACCATCTCACAGTGGGGGCCCGTAGGGTAAGCGGGGGGGTTGCATGCGTTCTGTGTGCACTTACTTTACCGCTTCCGGGGTAATCTCGAACAACCTGATTGACACTACTTTGTTCATGAGACATTAATTGAGTTAGGGTTGAGTTTTATATTAAGGTTTGTGTTGTTTTTTAAGTTTAAGGTTTGGGTTGATCGAAATTACTTCCGGGGAATCCTGGATCTGCCACTGGTGAGAGTATGTCTTAGAGACATTTGCGCATATTTGCCGTCACGTCTTCACTAGATCAAACAGGGTTATTTTTATCCACCAGGAAATCATTTGAAAATAAATGGAACTTGATGACTGGGTGTCTATGGCAATGGAAATGCATCAATATACGTGGATGCAGCATCGTCATTTGACACTGAACAAATAGATGATACGGTAAAAGCTTTCTATGAAGGCCATACATGATGACTAGCCTCAAGCGGTCTCAATTGAGATAGTGTCTTGCGGTGGAATCTCGTGGAGGTCTTTTGTGTGCAAGTTTGGGACCATGGAAATTATTTTTTATAACAGAGTTGGGTTTTTATAGACTTAGACGTAATTGGAGGTTCTATTGTACAACCATAAACGCGGGTGCAACCGTATTATTTGACGCTGGTGGCCAAATAGAGGAGAAACGCACGAATTCCCTGTTATTATTCCGCACTGAATGACACGATGCATGGAATAATGGAGGCTCCCTAAGCAAAAGTGTAATAATAACTCATCCTGGTAAATACTGTTTATTTGCAGGCCAAAATTGGGTTGTGTTCTGATGAGAATATTACCACTTCATTGGCACTGTCACAAATTCGGAAGAACCACAGCTGCTTTTCAACTAAAGTGTGTGTGTGTGTGTGTGTGTGTGTGTGTGTGTGTGTGTGTGTGTGTGTGTGTGTGTGTGTGTGTGTGTGTGTGTGTGTGTGTGTGTGTGTGTGTGTGTGTGTGTGTGTGTGTGTGTGTGTGTGTGTGTGTGTGTGTGTGTGTGTGTGTGTGTGTGTGTGTGTGTGTGTGTGTGTGTGCTGTGTGTGTGTGTGTGTGTGTGTGTGTGTGTGTGTGTGTGTGTGTCTCTCTGTGTGTGTGTGTGTGTGTGTGTGTGTGTGTGTGTGTGTGTGTGTGTGTGTGTGTGTGTGTGTGTGTGTGTGTGTGTGTGTGTGTGTGTGTGTGTGTGTGTCTGTGTGTCTGTGTGTCTGTGTGTGTGTGTCTGTGTGTGTGTGTGTGTGTGTGTGTGTGTGTGTTTGGGGGCGCATTTATATGGGATCTCATGGGTTTTGTACGTGCGATCGATAGCAGATGTGCTAAAAAAACATGAAAATGACTGAATGACCCCGCCCCCGCTCTCTCTCCTGCATGAACAAATAGCACGGAATCACTATCAATTAACACACCTTCAGGATGTAACCAATTCTTGGTGGAAAAGCATACTTTGCCTGCAAATATCTGATGAGAAAATGTGAAAAATAGCATCCAAACTACCTTGTCCCACACGCTTAGATCCATGGAGGAGGGCACCCTGCTGCCCCCTGGATCTACCTTTATCTTGTTCAGCTTAAATGGTAATTCCAACTAACTCACGCAATAGCGATAGCGTATCATTTCCTGTGTTTGGTCGTAAGCAAACGACAATGTAACCACTTTAGCACGGCACCTCCCACGGGATCAGCTGATGGTGCAAAGGTAACTTCATGCTGCAAACGTCTCGGGTAATATGATGACACGCTCGCTGACAGTGTGACCTAATTCTGTAACGAAGTCGTCTGCTCAAAGGTCTCAAGAAAAATGTACAGGAGAACCACCTATTAAGACCACCTCTATTTAAAGGTCCACATTCATAATAAGCCATAAGCAAACATATAATAAGACCATTTCTCGCGATATGAACAGATTAATATTAAACTTCACGAGACCATCTGTCTATTGAGACCACTTGAGGACAGTTCTCTGGGTGGGTTGAATAGGGAAGTTCTAATGTACAATGAATCCTCTGCTTGAAGACACTTCACTATTAAAACCCAACATAGCGAGAGGAGAGAACCCCCCCCCCATGTCTTTTTTCATTGGTAAGATGCCTTAGATTTGCTATAAATAGCACAATAATAAATATGATTCACTAATGGGGACAAGTCTTTAAGTGGGACACTTCACACTCCCAACAACTAGTGTCCATAGAATGTCACGTACAACGGCCAATTAGAAATAGGGCGTCTTTTAGCCTCTCACAACACACAAGTTGTGATTTACCATGTGATTTAGCCAGAGAAGGGGGGGGGGGTGCAACCCTTTTTGAGTACGCATAGCGTGTCTTGTAGCGTCTGGAATTAGTCTTATTCTTCTATAAAATGACAATGTAAAATCTCTTGACTGAGTAAAAACTTGTATTGGTAACTTGTACCACTTTAACAAAAATAATACACGGCGAAAATTAACGGTTTTACAGTGCGTTGCGTCACCAAGGACTTGGGGACTTAAAAGTGAGATTTTCGAGTAAATTACATAGTGATTACTTGAAATTAGATTTAGATTATGAGATTTGGTAATGGGCATAAATAGATATGATTATTACACATGGCACGATGGGAAAATTAGCTGATTATCAATCGACGGGGGCCTCACTTGCAATTCAAGCACGATATTGTGAATCGTGTGCTTTTAACGTTGTGACCTATTGATGCAGATTTATGATTGCTAAATGAAGTCACTTCGGCTACATTGTGCAACATACTTGGAACAATCAAAGTCAGTCCTAATTACTTATTAGCATGTGGTCCCACTTAATCAACGTTGATTAACTATTACGTATGTAGTGTGTCGCTTGCTAGTGGGCTGGTTGGTTGGGCCCAACCACTCGTTTTTTGTATGATTGTGACTTTGGGCTCTGTTTTCAGCATTGCAAAGGTTATAAGTCATAGAGGCCAGTAGTAAAAAAAAAATATGACAGTGTCGCCCCTGTTCTGTAGTATCTGTAAACTGTCACTTTATTGGATTAGTACCATTTTTGAGGTCAAGCAACTGTAAATGAATGACTACAGCAACCTGCAATACAATGACTATAGTACACTCTTGCACAATTAGACAGTACATCAAATGCCGTCCAAAGGCTATAGCAAAGACTACACTTACACTCGCAGCAGCAGAGGCATCAGAGTGAACGTGGCAGAGGAGATCCGGGTTATTTGGTTACCATGGAGATCCCTGGAACGCAACAAATATGTTATTCAACATCCAGTCATAAAATATAAACTGTTGGTCTTGTGGAAGTGATTATTTTTATTTCTGAAACAGTTGGTACTGACTTCGGTCATCATAGTGTTGTTATTAGGAATATTATTTTAGCATGTCACATTTCAGGAGGCGTTGAACAATCTTACAAATTGGTAGTGCACTAACATTCTGATAATTTACTCAAACATCATAGTGCTGGCATCAATAACAAAATAGCTGATTCCTGAGATAATAATTCTTTTATATCAAATTATTCAATCAATGGATTTCCTTTCAAAATGTAAATCAACAACAACTAATTGCAGTGTGAGTGAGATGGCCATGAACCTGAAAACACAAGGTAATTACTGATTGTGTAAATTGATCGTACAGTGTGATTTCAATGAAGACCATCTCTTCATAGAAAACGTCATCTAAAATACGACCATTTTTGCTGTCCCAAACCCCCATAACGAGACCGTTCTGAACCTCCATAACCAGACAACCTTTCTATTGTGACCACTCAAGGCCAGCCTCCATGCTTGTACTTTTAACAGAAGCTACTGCAATGTCTTTGGGACTGGTGTACAGGGTCTACATAACTTTATGGCATCATGTAAGGGAAAATGTGTTCTATCTTATTACAAAGATAACAAGGAAATATATGATGATTATTATGAAACTTCTCATTTAGTATGCTTAAACTAGATGTCATTGACCAGTAATTTTTGTGCTGTGTAATTGCCTTGCATGTGTCTACTGATACACGAAGATAGGAGCGATTAGTCTTCACACCACGGACCTAATCATCTAATGGCATTAATCATAAATAGATTGGCTTGTCCGATACCGATTTAATATGGTCATACAATATAATACTATTTTCTCGAACCTCTTATTTAATGTGTAAATGGTTGATATAATTCTTGACTCAAATTATAACTGTCCATATTAAGTCGTAAAGATTGCTCTCAAACTATTTTGATATTAACCATATCTTCAGAGATTTCTACTAATCTCCTCTAGACGAGAGCACATGAAGGAAACCAGAAGTCCTGATGCATGGTGCCAGAAAATAGGAAAACAATAATCATTTATAGTATCAAATGTGGATTAGTTACGTCAATTATAGATTTAGAAACTCATTAGAACCACACTAACTCCTTTCAAAATCCATTCTTTGTAGCTGGATCCCTTTCACATATATATTTTTCCTGCATTTATCATAGTAATTCATATAAAATAAAATTTGAATAAAGAAGAGCATCGTCGGTTTTCACGGCTTGATCACTCACACTGCTTTTAAAGTCCTTGTTCATACCACCTATATACTATATACTGCGTATATAGTCGTGATATATGACGATGCAAGAAGAGCGATTACTACAAATTATGCGTTAATGCTGCAACCAGTTATAATTTCGGCATCAGGTAATACATCCCTGGTAGCTAATGGACATTTATGATAACATTTGCAACTGTAGCTGACGCTCAACTGGTGCATCCAATTTTAATTCAGCTAAATGTCGCATAAAAGCGTACTTCTAAGAAATCGAACAGACGTGAAAATAACAAATTTTCCCCCAAGAACTTAATTTACTTATCCGACAATGATTTTTACTTTTGCCCGACAGGAGGAGCATCACTCCGAACTACTCGGAATCTTTCGGAACTCAACAGACCTCGGACGGAATGTTGTGAGAGTAGCGGAAACATATGAGGATTGCCGAATGGAGGAGCATAGGTATTGTAGAGCTCTACAGCCCAACAAATTAAAAAAAGAAAAAAAAGGAGAAGGCGTGTTTGTGTGCGTGCGGGGGGGGGGGATTTTATACTTACAGTTCTTTGAGGCGGTGCAAATTAGCGAAAGTGGTGCCATCTATGTGACGGAGACGGTTGTTGCTGAGTGTCCTGAAGTAAAGGGTACGTTGTGATTAGATGCAGGTATGCAAATAAATATGAATACAGTAGGTCGCTTGTATAAGGAGGAGATTGGAAGCAAATTGTCACCTTAGGAAGGCATTTAGATGAGTGACCACAATGTCGCTAAAATGTTTAACAAAAAATAGATTAAGAAAATGAAACTAAAATATTTTTTATTTTAAATATAATTACACCACTTGTATTAAATCTAAACGCACGTTTACAATTACGGGCAGCATTTCACAAATTTCCTACAACTTGGTGACATACTTACAATGTGGTGAGATCTAGAAGATTCCGGAACGCGTTGGGTGCAATCACTTCAATAATGTTGTCATCGACAAAGCTGAAAATAAGTTAAAATATATTTACATGTTTATCCCTTTGTTATGTTGTGTATCGCCGTATGTCATGGGTTTGTCACAGCTATGGACTGTAAAACAGTGTGAATGATAAAGCCGTGAAATTGACGACGCAGATATATATAAAACTATCTAAAATGCTAAACGTGTTTCGTTAATTGTTAGCATCTAATTTCCATTGGCCAAATAATGCTTTGTTAATTAATCTTTCCAATAAATACACATACTTTCCGTATCTAATATATCATTTTACTCGAATGTCACTAATTTTAATTCGATGGGGCATTTTATTGTAGCAAAATGACAAAACTTAATTTCTCAAAACGCAAGATAATTGACTACACTGAAAACACAATGCACCCAGGATTACACATTGAGCATTATACCAGGACAGTCATCAATTCAAGGCTCACCGCGCGTGATAAGAGAATACCATATGAATACCACATGTGGGCGAACTTTCCAACTTCATATAACACATCTGCTTCACTGCACTGAGAATAAAATCAACCTGATTTCAATACAGCAATGAAAATCGTCAATGTCAACGAGCAAGAAAGTTAGCCACTTATATCGTCTGCTTATTATTGCATACGATTCCTTTGGCATACATTATCGATCTCAATATTATTGGAATACACACCAAAGACTCTTGTTATGTGATTCTCTTGATATGAAACTAAACTCCTCGTGTATTTTGGCTGCTGTAGTAGCTTGTATTCGTCGCAACTTCACTGTGCATTGTGCTAATAATGCGTTTTCTATGTTCGACACAACTGTTTACGCTGTCGGTGCGCAGTCGACCTGTCAAATCCCGGCTCACTGCAACATCCTGTATCAGGTGAAAATTGATGGACAACTCTAATGCAAAGTCAAATGATTTTTGAGTGTGTTTGGTGCATTTTGATTTGTTAGTCACACAATCACAATGAAATTCTCTGATGACAAGTGCATATTGCTTTCTCTATTGAGTGTAGGCACCAAACGGCAGTGTGTAAAGTCAGCCAGAGTTAGGGATGGATTTGCTCAATACTCAACAAAAAACACAAATCAAGAATTGAACACAATACTTTTTATATACGAATCAAACTCCTCGTTCACTTAACCACGTAAGCACACTATCATACTAATGATGACTGGCCTATCAAACCACTGTTTATAATCACTTAATGACACTATCAATTACAATTAATTATAAGACATTAATAAGGTTTCGCCTGGTTCAGACCATACAAAATGTCCAAGAAAACATTACATGTGCCACTGAGAAAATGATATTGCGGTGATAAAGTGTAGGAATTGACCACGAGGTTGGAGTGTCAATCGTGAAATTGAGCATGCTGACGTCTGATTTACCAGAACGAAGTGAGTGGTCAATCACCATTCTATCATGACTAAAATCCATTTTATTTTAAAATAAATCATATTATAACATTCCCATTGCAAGTCAATTTCGTTTGTTTTGAGCGCGCGGAGACCACTACTACGGCGTTAGTCTAAATTTCTGCTCTCCGCTACACGGAACACGCCTTGCGACGTCAGCGGCTGTATTGATAATGTGAGGAGTTTAGACTAGCGCCGTCCGCGCGCTCTGGAGCGTGTTTTCCATCGCAAAATTGAGCACGCTGATTGACCAATCAGCGTGGGTTATTGGCGGAGATCTTTGCACGGAATGATAGAATTACAAATTCACTCTTTGATAAGATAATTGTTTTCTCGTATCTATAGATAGATATTTTTTGCATTTTAAGTTTATATAGTTAAATTCTAACTGAAACAAAGGAGTTATTTTTAACCCATAAAGAGTCAGTGATGTTTTTTATGGAGTCGGCAGAAGTATGTGAGGTTTTCTCGTTGTGATGTCACGTGACGACAGCAAAGCAAACCACCTGCCAAACCACCTGCCAACAGACGCCTCCAGGACGCGGGCCTTCACCGCCAAACGACAAACCGATTGATAAGTTTTCTGAATAAAGTTCACCTTTTTTGCACTTATTGCGGTATGACCAAATTGCTGGTGTATCATAGTGATACATTTAGACCAATGCATGATTTTTAATGCATATATTTCGTCTCTTTGACACATCGTCGGCAATTAACAAAAACTCATGGTACTTTGTTTTCTTTTTTTCTTTTTTATCATTAGTATGATCACAACTGATACAATAATGCACTATTTCACCAATTGTATCGTGTTCTTAGATGGCCCCTAAATGCGAATTAAATTATTTTGGTTCTGATTCTTGCAAGTACTGGTGCATATCTTCATTATCTAAAATGTGTACGCTTCCATACTTTTGCGAGCATGTGTAAATGAGCTGGGCGTTATTATGTAAAGTGTGTGGGTGGGTGTTACAATGTCCTTGGTGGTTAAGAAGTGAGGAAGGTTCAAGTCAAGTGCACTTCATAGTATAATCTTACACAGATGTTTTGATGTGTTATGCCAAAGTCTTACGTTTTAAATTATTGAAAACACGACACGAGTGTGTGTGTGTGTGCGTGCGTGCGTGCGTGAGAGATAGAAGATTGAAGATGAATATTCCATATTACACCATAGCACTAGTACTAAATAAGCACTTTTCAAATCATTGTCACTGTTATTTGTCAACTTATACAATAGTGGTGTATACATCTTTTACATGTTTATTAACTACTGTGCTGTAATTCAAAACCAAGTCAATAAGTCAAATATTTGTTTATTTTACTGACAAAGCAGATGTACAGTAATCGATGATGCAAAAATAGACACAGATCTACCCAACCTCGGTGGGTTATACGTCAGTGAACATACAATTATATCATACAACGAAAAAAAGATAAATCGTCGGTTTCACGGCTTTATCACTCACACTGCCTTAATTACAAGTCCTTGTTCATACCAACTACGTATATAGTCGTGAGATGTGACGATGAATACTAGATAGTAAAAGAAGTTAATAGTAGGATATACAGAGTTATATACGACTAATAATTATATAATTTTGATATTCTTTGGTCCCATGCTTCAATTACATAATTTCCAACAAATAAATTACGTTTTGACATTAATGTAAGACATTTGTCATGGTTATTTAAATTTAGAAATTACAAACCCAAATTTCGGGACTGTGAGACTAGGGATTAAGTCATTCTCTGAAAGTAACAAGGACAGAGGAGTGGATATGATAAAATTTGTGGTGCGATTGAGTAACCATCGTCGGTGCACTATTTTACACTGCACATATCTACACCGTATATTCGATTATACATCCATGTTATCCCTGTTACTATTAGTAGTAGTTTTCAATAGCTTGTGAATTGAATGATTAAAAGAAATATATCAGCCTAGTATGCCAGCAATGTGGATTATATATGGTGTAACCCTAGTTTGTCAGTGTACGAAATACATCATGTACATAAGGATGTTGAATGGCGCTTTGAAAAATGTCCATTGACACTGACACGTGTCCGTTATGGCAGATAATGTCTGCTGTGTATGCTCATGATGTTTTTTTTGTAATTATAAAATATGAATAAATATTTGCTTTATAATAATGTACTGGGTACTACTGGCAAAAGTGTACAGAAGTCAGGAGAGATCTACTGAACACTATTAAAATTATGGACATAAATCAGGAACATGTTACGAAACCTGCCAAACAAACAGGACCACATTGGAAATAAGCATTACATATACTATATGTACGCTTTCATGTGCTATTTTAGGAACATTAGTTCCTGAAGAATATCGATCAATCAATCATTCTATCATTCCGTGCAAAAAGCACCGCCAATAACCCACGCTGATTGGTCAATCAGCATGGTCAATTAAGCGATTGACTGAACGCTCCAGAGCGTGCGGAGACCACTACTACGGCACTAGTCTAAACTCGTCACATTATCAATACAGCCGCTGATGTTGCAAGGCGTGTCCCGTGTAGAGGAGAGCAAAAGTTTAGACTAGTGCCGTAGTAGTGGTCTCCGCGTGCTCTGGAGCGTTGTCAATTGCTTAATTGACCACGCTGATTGACAAATTGACTTCCAATCAGAACGTTATAATATGATTTATTCTAAAATAAAATGGATTTTAGTCATGATAGAATGGTGATTGACCACTCGACTGTCATGTCAATGGGAAAATTGAGCATGCTGACGTCTGATTTACCCTCACTTCGTTCGGTCAAATCAGACGTCAGCATGCTCAATTTTTCCATTGACACTCCAATCTCATGGTCAATTCCTACAAAAGACCTGCCAAAGGGGGGCAGGGGCATGAAATTAGACTAGAAATATAGGGGGCCGCTTTAGGTCCCAAGCGGGGTGTGCTCTTATTGGTTACCCGTAACCTCAGAAGTTTTCACAACTCAGCAATAAACAGTGGGTTTGTGTGCGGGTATGGGGGTGTCTGTCTGCGCCTTTGTTTGTGCATCTGTCAGTGTTGACATTTTACAAAGTGTGTACACGTTCACCAGTGTAACTCTTCTCCCATCATCACACGCACGCACTCCCACACCCACGCACATACCCCACACGCGCACACACGGCTGCTGCTCTCCCATCCACAGTATTCTGGAGCGATGATCCCGCCTGCCCCGATCAGCCATCGATCTAGTTTTTATCCGTCTGCTGCCATTACGCTGCACGCCTCATTAACCCTTTACCGACTTGGTCGTCATTCATGGCGATTATTCTGGCGTAATAAACAAAGCCCACCGGCGAGGTCGAATTCATATAACAGTGAGGGGTGGGGTGTGCTTAAATTTCAAATTGGAGTCGAATTGGACGCAATGTCTC
>CM032666.1:28489030-28505988 GCA_019095985.1 Streblospio benedicti | reverse complement strand
AAGGACAGAGGAGTGGATATGATAAAATTTGTGGTGCGATTGAGTAACCATCGTCGGTGATCTATTTTACACTGCACATATCGACACCGTATATTCGATTATACATCCATGTTATCCCTGTTACTATTAGTAGTAGTTTTCAAAAAGCTTGTGAATTGAATGATTAAAGAACTATATCAACCTAGTATGCCAGCAATGTGGATTATATATGGTGTAACCCTAGTTTGTCAGTGTACGAAAAGATCATGTACATAAGGATGTTGAATGGCGCTTTGAAAAATGTCCATTGACACTGACACGTGTCCGTTATGGCAGATAATGTCTGCTGTGTATGCTCATGATGTTTTTTTGTAATTATAAAATATGAATAAATATTTGCTTTATAATAATGTACTGGCAAAAGTGTACAGAAGTCAGGAGAGATCTACTGAACACTATCAAAATTATGGACATAAATCCGGGAACATGTTACGAAACCTGCCAAACAAACAGGACCAATTTGGAAATAAGCATTACATATACTATATGTACGCTTTCATGTGCTATCCTAGGAACATTAGTTCCTGAAGAATATCGATCAATCAATCATTCTATCATTCCGTGCAAAAATCACCGCCAATAACCCACGCTGATTGGTCAATCAGCGTGGTCAATTAAGCGATTGACTGAACGCTCCAGAGCGCGTGGAGACCACTACTACGGCACTAGTCTAAACTCGTCACATTATCAATACAGCCGCTGATGTCGCAAGGCGTGTCCCGTGTAGAGGAGAGCAAAAGTTTAGACTAGTGCCGTAGTAGTGGTCTCCCGCGCGCTCTGGAGCGTTCAGTCAATTGACCACGTTTATTCTTGACTTCATTCAGAACGTTATAAAATTCACCGCCAATAAAATGCCAATAAATGATTGACCACTCGCCAATCACCGCCAATAACATTTACCCTCACTTCGTTCGGTCAAATCAGACGTCAGCATGCTCAATTTTTCCATTGACACTCCAATCTCATGGTCAATTCCTACAAAAGACCTGCCAAAGGGGGGCAGGGGCATGAAATTAGACTAGAAATATAGGGGGCCGCTTTAGGTCCCAAGCGGGGTGTGCTCTTATTGGTTACCCGTAACCTCAGAAGTTTTCACAACTCAGCAATAAACAGTGGGTTTGTGTGCGGGTATGGGGGTGTCTGTCTGCGCCTTTGTTTGTGCATCTGTCAGTGTTGACATTTTACAAAGTGTGTACACGTTCACTCAGTGTAACTCTTCTCCCATCATCACACGCACGCACTCCCACACCCACGCACATACCCCCACGCGCAACACACGGCTGCTGCTCTCCCATCCACAGTATTCTGGAGCGATGATCCCGCCTGCCCCGATCAGCCATCGATCCAGTTTTATCCCGTCTGCTGCCATTACGCTGCACGCCTCATTAACCCTTTACCGACTCGGTCGTCATTCATGGCGATTATTCTGGCGTAATAAACAAAGCCCACGGGCGAGGTCGAAATTCATATAACAGTGAGGTGGGGTGTGCTTAAATTTCAAGTGGAGTCGGGTGGACGCAATGTCTCAAAGAGGGCATCCAGGGTTCAGATTATTGACATATTAAACTGATATAAGTAGGGAAACAACTGTTTTAGATTCAAGTCAATAGTTGTAACTTTCAAGGTCCGCATTGACTTTGTGCAGTTTACACCACGAGATCAGAGAACCCTTTGAGCTGCCCCGCCGAGCCAGTGTTCCACAACAGCCAGGTTCGAGTCCTGCATATGATGTGGATTGGACAACATGGCCGCATCACAGCGAGCACATGGTGGCGGTTGTTGGCCCGTGTTTTTAGTGCTGGAGTGCGACTGCCAGTCTTTATTGACTCGCACCAGACGATAATGAGTGGTGAACCAACATTCAATTACTTCCTAAACATTGCCTGATAAAGGATATCGGGTGACGCAAATATGCGTGATAACGACTGGTGAGATGAAAGTCGTGAGTGCGGGGGCTACTGAATGGGGGGAGGTTATATTAGTTGTTATTACAGTAGAACCTCTCTATTAAGACCATCCATGGTGGTTGGTCTAAAGTGGTCTCGATGAAGGTGTGGTCTCTTTATGCAGGTTTGCGATGGACTCTTTCTCATGAAGCTTTGGGACCACAGCACATTCGTTTATCGTACGGTCTCCCCCTGATAACTGCGCGTACATAACCTATAAAATCCCTAAATGCGCCCCCCCCCCTTTCCAAAAACCTGGATCTGCCCATGATCCATGGGCTTAATTTTCATTTCTGTGGTCTTCAGTGAGCAGTGGCAATGCATTCGCTGCATTGCCCTTGTAGTCACATCCTATTGTTATTACGGGCATTGTCCACCCTCAAGTCGCCATACACAGCATAGTCGACTCTCAGCTTGTACTTCCTCTTGGTGGTCAGGGCCGAAAGTAAGTCATTACCCAGCCAGAATTCCGCGTTGGGGTTTCCAAAACCCTATGCATAGTCAGTTGAATTCCGTGGGAAATTTCCGAGCCATCCATTCTTCTTTGGAACACCAGGTCTTCCCTCAGATGATGATGAGATGGCATCTGGTGTTGTAATCGTGATGCAAGCAGGAAACACATGTGATTATGCAATAATACAAAGGGGGATCCCACTTTGTTCTCTACCTTCCCAACCATGTCTGTAAGCTGCTTCATCCCCTGCTGCTTCTGCTGCTTCTGCTGCTGCTGCTGCTGCTGCTGCTGCTGCTGCTGCTGCTGCTGCTGCTGCTGCTGCTTCACCTGCTGCTGCTTCATCTGCTGCTGCTGCTGGTGCTGCTGCTGCTGCTCCTTAGCGATTTTGGTCTTGGATTGGCCCACGCTGTCCGGCTGCTGCTTCAACACACTCAACAGACTCGCGCACGCGTTGTCCGCCTCATCAGTGGTCGCATTTGCTACAACGCTGGATAATCCTTGTGTGATTTCTCATGCTCTACACCAGAATCACAATCAACGCTGCATTGTGGTATGGCAACATTGTCAACAAAGTATTATGGTGCGTGTAAAGATCCTAGCTCTGGCATATCTCACAGACATGCATTCGATCGAGCTGCTTATACAGTGCCTGAAGAGTATCCAGGTCTCAACTGCACCATTCAAACTTTTGGGACCAGTGTTAGGTGGTCTCAATTGAGAGGTGGTCTCCACACAGAGGTTCTTGGTAACGTTGTAAAGGTTTTGGACCGTGAAAAGTGGCCGTATTATAAAGGTGATCTCAATAGAGATGTGGTCCTACTTGGGGGTTCTACTGTACAGTGAATCCTGGTGTATTTTGCTCATTTTCTTCCTGATTTGCATTTGTACTACCGGGTTGTTTTAAATAGGCTTGTGAATGTTCCGTGAAAAAAAACATTTGATTTAGTTATGTACGTGTTTAGCTCCAGTGACGCCAATAATAGCGTGAGTTGTAGCATATATATGTGGTGTATGCAGTTGTGTATTCAGGGCCGTAGACAGCATTGCAAAATATAGGAGGAAAATATTGTGGGCAAGTACATGTATGTAGGCAAACTCCATAGGCGCCCAGCTTTCTTTTTTTTTCTTTCTTTGTTTTTTTGTGTGTGTTTTTTTGGGGGGGGATTGTCAGGACAATAAAGATTCTTTGCACTCAGTAGTCTCTGAGTAAACAATAACCATAAAAAACATAAGAGACCCATAATGGGAGGGTGTTATTACTGAGGCGTTCTGGTATTTTCCTGCTGGTGCATTTGAGCAAAGTAAGGATAATAAATCACTCGTGATTACGGACAATCTAAATCACTGGCCAATTTAATCGAAGATCAGTTCACTTTTCATCACCAAACAGTGCAGCCTTCATCAACACACGAACACACTTGTAACTCGGGCTTGTCAAGTTCATGTACACAAATGTCAACATTCCCAGCCAAAAACTATGTGCATGGTTAGTGTTAAGTGTAAGTAGAAGCGGGTCTGGATGATGATTGACGCTCCTCATGTTTCACTGTTCTGTCTGCACATTCAGCTTTTTATCAGTAAACACTCACACAGATGTCTTTTCAATCGTTATATTACTTAAAATACGATACTTAATATTTTTTTTAATCTATAACCAACTACGCAGCTGCTGTTCACTTGAATCCAGCGGTGCCATGTTACCGAATGGACAACAGCGCGTATAATGTATAACTAATACTAGTTGAGTTGTGTTATCATTATTTGTTTATAGTATACCTATGTGTATGTGCGTGGGGGGGCGGGTAAAAAGGTAGGGAAGTCATAGTAAATTGTTTCGACCGCTAACATTGATAACTAGACTCTAACAGTAATATCGTACGTTTCTTTAAATAAAAAAGTGAACAATCTGAACCATATCTTTCTCAACTCCCTGAGGAGCATACATTACAATTGCTGCCGTAGCGGCGCAGACGCGCTAAGCATTCACATTTGCGTTCACTCGCCTGACCTGTACCTATTTAACGTGTAGGTACCACGGATCAGTGTGCAACCTGTTAGAGGTACGTTTGCTTAACACCCACCATCAGATCCGACCGGAAATCGAACCTGCGACCTTTTGGTCACGAGTCCAACTCCCTATCCACTCGGCCACGGAAGAAGCACGTACATATGTTTGCCGTTACAAGCCATGAGTAATAACTCAATAGAGAGAGAGAGAGCACATCTCTATGGGGAACACTTGAGGCCAGGTGGTGTTTTTTGTTACTTTAGGTCAGGTGGTGTTTTTCGTTAGCACTTTAGGTCGGGTGGTGTTAATAGTGAGGCCCCGGAGTGTCCAGACAGGAGGACGTTGTGTACTTACAGTTCCGTCAGCTGGGTCACGTGGTGCATCATGGCGCTCGGCAGTTCGCCGATCACGTTCCCGGACAGAGTCCTAGAACAAACATAGTGCTACATGTATATTATAGAAGATTCAATAAACTGAAATTGAAGAGCTTAAGTACACATATTATAATCACGGTGGCCTAGCAGATACCCTCAGGCCAGTTTTAGGATAGCATTGTGCCAGTTGATTTTTTACAACAATCACAGTATTATACAAATATAGGATTATCCTCGCGTGTTAAGTCAACTATATGTATTGATTTATGTTTATAAACATTCATAGAACACATAGAAAGGTATTTCAACTAAAACTCAAATATTAAAGTTACAATTTAAGATTTAAATGAGGTACCCATATTGATACCAGTGTTGCCAGTTGAGGATACCATGAACGCCACGTGTTTCTTGAGGAAAAACAAAGGGGAACCTTTAAAAGGTTGCCTACTATCCGAGCCAAACTACCCATTTAACAACTTAACAGAATCCTCTATTAACTCAGAACATGCTTACGTTTGAAGACTCAATAATTGCTTATCAATTTGTGTGTTAGAAATAACTAAGAATGAGAACATTATGATATGATGTATTTTTAATAATAAAAACTAAGGAGACACAGGTACGTGATGGTCGTTAACATAAACATTGTATCAAATACGGAGGCCAAGTTTCAAGCTGTATTGAAAAACTTGGTGTAAAATGACATAATTGACTAAAAATGGCCTTTAGGATGGCAAAGTGCAAAATTTGGACACTTATGATGGTCACTACATATGAAGCAGTGTATCAAATTGCTAAAATTGGATACACATGATATATATATTATTATAGGTATGTTAACACTGACAGAGTTTGAATGGTTTATTTCAAGTTGTATTAACGATATTGCACAATGTGTCAAAATGGACCATAAGTGGCCTCATGGAAAGCACACTTTAATAGGCAGGGTGCCCAAAATCAAATCACTTTTGGTGTCCATGTTAAACACCTGCGATTTTAACTGGTGAACATGGTATCCTGAACTGGCGCATTGGTATGCTTTTAAACGCCGAACTGGCGTTAATGGCATGAATTTTAAAATGTCTCTTATGTCATAATAAATAATCTTTTTAACAAAATTACCATCCATACAGGTGTGCAAATTAACAAGTTTAAAACTACATTCAAGAGGAATATAAGAGATGAAGAATCACAAGAGAGGCAAAAAGTATTTCATCTTTTTATTCTGACTAAAATCAACTGGCAATAATGGTATCCTAAAACTGGCGGAATGGTTTCTGCTAGGCCACCGTGACAATAAGTTAACTATTTCAAACCTCTGTACTTTTGTCTCAAGTATTGACTCTATCCCTGTCGACATAAATTGTAAACCCTTTTCATCAAAGTAAATTTCACTGTGTATATGGCATCATCACTTTTCTTATCTGGTGTATTTTACACCTACAGTAGAACTCACTATGGGGGACATCACACTATAAAGGACACCTTACAAATAGGAACATCTCACTAATACATACTGCCATTCTTCCATTTGCTATACAGTTACAGAAAAGGTGTACCTAATGGGGACACCAAAGAGGGTAGAATCCTTAAGGACACTCTTGCGGACTACCACTAGTGTCTCTAGGTTTTACTGATTTTTTTTTTTTCCTTTTTGTGTATGTGTTCTGGTGATGACTTTATTGTGAATATTGTTTACTTTAAAATACATATATGATATAGATTCCATTATAATATACACCATTTCTATAAACATGCAGCATAAGTTTACAAATTTAAAATTATATTACAGCATTATGATAAAAAAATCGTTTGTTGATTGACGGTAGTTGCAAGATGATAGATGCCACGTCCACCAGTACATGATGACCCGTGTTTCTCTGTATCTTTGCTTCCCTGCCTGACGTTATCATCACACCACCATGTGAAGTGGGCTCAATATTTCACTGTTAATTCATACAGAGCAATGATATGACTGTATTGTGCAGTTTTTGTATTGTTGTTTTTTCATCTTTTTTCATTTTGTGTGTGTGTGTGTTTTGTGGTTACTTTTGTTGGTTTGTCTTTTAATGTTTTATTTGATACCCATGTGAAAATATTAGACATAGGCTTTAATATGAAACAGTGTAAGAAGCCGCGGTCCTGGTAAGTTTTCACCCATCAGCCTAATTCATGACAAATTTTCTAATCATTTTGACCATGGCAACGGTTATAACATTCTGTATGCATTGTAACAATACGGACTCCCGCCACACCCCTTTGGAGAAATCCTGGATCTGCCACAGTAATCATTGCAAGAGTGAGATGGTTACTTCTTCCTGTAAAATCAAAATGCTAATGGTAAACAAAGTTGATTTGTTCCTAACACACATGAAATCGCATAAGACACATATAAGTGACAAACTATATGTTGGAGTTCTTCTGGACTGGGTACGTACCATTTTGTAAGTGATATTATGTTTGTGGTTTGTGTGTGGGGGGGGGGGGGCTGTTTTGGAGATAAGCGTTGTCACGAAAACTGAGTTTGCCCCATGTCAAGGTTGCACTTTATTGTAGGAGTCGACAATAATATCATATGGGGTGAGGTATCGCTAGGTAAAGGGGACCAACTATTGACGTGTTATCTTTAGTTTTCGAAACAATATCAAGGATTCTACATAAATTTATTCCTGTACACTCTTTGCAATATCGAGGACGAGGTGTCCTTGTCAATAAGGTGTCCTTCTATGGAGGTTTTACTGCAGCTGCCAATGATCGTGGCTGAACATAGTCACTTATTGGTCTGACTCAATCTTGAACGTTGCCAAAAGCACTGTCAGTGCCATGCCGAAAACACTTGCGATGTGACATTGAAAGATGCATTTGGTATTCACATGTCAAAACATTGGCACAAAAGTCTCAACTCAAGACAATTCGTACTGTTGATAAGATCTTCACGGATCGGCGAAAATGCTCCTGGATCAAAGGCGGAGATTTACTTTTGTGCACTGGGAGTATTGGAACACATTAGTAACTACACGGGACTATTCAGTGGGCTGGGTGTTTTTTTTACAGTTTGATATATACAGCAAATACAACTTGATACCTCCAATGACGACGACTTCTATAAAGAGACCACATCTCTAGGACGGCCACCGCTAAGATGAGACCATTTCTCGACATCCCAAGGGGTCTTATTATAGAGATGGTCTCAATAGAGAGGGGGTATTAATTGGAGGTTCTATACTGTATTATGATTATGAAAGTTGGATAGATGAGTCTACACAACTCGGTTGTGTTGTGAGACCTTCAGGTTGCCCAGCCGACTTTATTTATGAGAGTTAAGTGTGTTGGTTTTGGCGGCACGTGAAGCTCGTTACGGCGCAGTGAGAAGGGAAATGATGCTAGGAAACCTGAGACGGCTAGAATCAGGCTAGAATCCAGCTAGATGGCAGTAAAAATAAATTTCAATTATGTGTAAGAATAGCAGGGGGTGTATTGTCAGCGTGCTTCCAACAATGGCGGGAGTTTACACGGTTGACAAAACGCAACTCACAATAGAGTTGAGTTTACAAGTCTGTAGACTGATTCTTTTTTCCTCGGGTGTCGCATATGGGTAGTGAATAACAATGTACATGTACACGTTGTTCTGTTTCAACAAGTAGCTGTCATATTAGTCAATTACAACTTACAATGTTTTAGGCGTAATTATGCAAGTTACAACTGTTAGCGAGTCCCACTTTACAGCTTACACCTTCCTTCTGACCCCCACCCCCCCCCCCTTTTCACCACCCACAGGCATTATTCTTGCTGGGACGCGTATATGGATGAGGAAAATAGCAACAGATTATTTTTAGAAAAAAATACTTTAATAAGCGTCATCAGATCATATGCCTGGCTATTTTCTGTGATATATAATTCGTATTTATCCATTGTAATCACAATGCTATTGTGAGTCTCCTTTCTAAATCTAACACTACGTTTGCTACGCCAATATGATAGATAACATCTGCATCTCAGTTGATAGTGATTATCATGATCACCGTGAAACACTGATAGTGTGGTGTTAAGTTGTTAGCCTCAACTGATACTGTAGTCAATGAATGCAAGTACTATATTAGAAATTGTACCGTATGAAAAACTTGTACATTTAGATGCATGGTGTTAACATATATCTTCCAAATATGTTAATACGTTATTTTGATCAAATACGAATTTATTTTGTCCACTATGGCCAATATGGTAATTAATAAGAATAAGAATAAGAATATTTTATTTCAGCATATAGTTAGGTGATTAACATGTTTTCGTCTCAAAGAATACTACAATGTATTTTGTTACCCAATTGGTAATTATAATTCTTCAACGAGTTACTTATCAGATTAATTTCACAAGTCGATGATGATTTATAAAGACATTTAAATGCATGGTAAATTCATAGTCTACATATGTGCGACATCAAAATATCATTTTATTACAGTTTGATTAATTTTGCCAGAGGAATGCAACAAACCATATCACTCGGCAATTTGACAAATACATGAGATGACAATGAAAAACAAACTAGCATTGTTGGTCCAGAAAAAAATAAGAGAAAGGTCATGTGGTGTGTCACGTGTCATCGGGTAATATATTACTCTCCCAAGACCGAGAAACCACGCATAAAAAGTGAAAACACGTGGTAATATTATAGTACAGCGTGTATCAGTTGAAAGGTACACGGTTACACATCTACATGGGGTCCGGAAGTAAGCGTAAGCGTATTGCTATTTTGTCTCTAGCATTTTTTTAATTGGTACTTTACGAATCCGAGTTTTCGATGCTGTCTATCAGCAATTGTTTGCAACTAGGTACATATTTCAATAGTTCACAGTTCGAAAGTGTTGCTGTTGCAGCAATTGAAATACTAAGAATACTGTGTGACTGTTTTACTTTTGACCCATGTATGGCCCTACGTTAGTCTCCAAGCATCCGGAGCTCTAAAAAGTGGGACCCAAAAATGCATAGTAACGTATTACAGCGCGTATGCAGATGAAAGATGCATGGTTGAAAAACAGAACTCGGCCACACAAAGATTGGGAACGGTATTTGGGAGCCAGATGGACGGCTGAAAGGTGGTTCAAAGAGAACGAGGAATTTAAAAAACATACGGTTTTTGCGTATTGCACGCAGTCTGAATTTTTTGCCTTCCTCTCAAATGACAGCTCAACCCATCTTGTAGTTCTGTCTGTACAGAAGATAATTTTTCATAAATAGAATCTTGCAATTATTAGGCCACCAGTGTGACTGGCCTCAAATGGTCTCAATAATGAGGTGGTCTTTGTGTGAAGGTTACCGATGATCTCTTCATGAAGATTCGGGACCACAATAAATGGTCTTTTTATAGAGGTGGTACATTAGAGGCTCTGCTATAATTCTATATCAACCATGTTGATATGATGACGGTCTCTTACACAACACAATAATCTATAGTGCGTGAACTAAGTCAACTGTAGGCTGGTATTTTACACACTGCCTAATCAGCAAAGACAGTGACATTGACAATTGGCACCTTCCCGCTTCTTAACTCGCACCATTATAATCATAGAAGCGTCAGTTTATCATGTTGTTGCTACATGGTGGGCAATCAATTGGCGACTATAATTGTTTTGTCTCAAATGTTTTGCACTCAGAATCACGTCTGCAGCCTCGTCACCACACTATCTCCGTGGGACGTGATTACCATCATGTTTGCTGATATTACTTATCGTGGTTTTTCTCTCATACAGTCGGTAGAACCTCTCCACTAATATTAAGACGACCCCAATAGTGACCTCGAGTGTTCGAAATAAGGAGGTGGTTTCTGTTTGGGGGTTGATTTTGGTCTCTGTGTGCGTCTTTGGGACCCGGGGAAATGGTGTTATCAGAGAGGTTGCTTGTCTCTTTAAAGAGATGGTCTTAACTGATGGTTCACTGTACTTATCGTGGTTTTCACTGGCAATTTGTGCATGAGTCAAGACGTTCTCTCATTCACATTTATGCAAGTCACTCAACTACAGTATAGCCTACACTTGCGAACACCCTCTATATCGTGTCTATAACATAAGACATTTCTTGTGCTCCCAAGTCTTTGCAAAAAGAGACTGCCATGAACCTCCATAATGAGACCACCTCTCTACTGAGACCACTTGAAGTTAATCCCCAAGGTGTTCATGGTAGAGGCTCCACTAATAATGGCACAAAGCACTTGTAGAACCACATCATCAGTCCACCAGATTCTCTGTATTACATACCAAACGTGTGTGAATTGTGATTAATAAGTACAAACTAAATATTGATGGTAAACTTTTTTATAGAGGTGGAGTAGCGTATTTTATGCCATGTATATCTGGCGTGAGCAGATGTTGCTGTAGCTGTAATCAAGGCGGGAGTGAAGTCTCAGATATCGGCCAGACACACGCCATGAGGGATGCAGGGATCTGCAAATCTGGAGCAATTACTTCTATACACAATCAGAATGTATCCATGCACGTATACTCATTTTGTTTGCACAGATAATATTTCGTGTATGAACTTATGAAGAAAGTTTGTAACCATTCAATTTGGCACCTTAGACCTGCAGCGGTGTTTTGTTATGGTTCATACGTACACTTAAGCTTACGGTTACAGATTTCAATTATCATGCTCACGGAGCCAAATACACAATTGAAACACATTCACAGCTTTTACATAGGGCTTGCTGTACATACATGTGCTTGTGTGCTCAGAATGTAGGTATCAATATATACCCTCCGTGTGCGTGTCCTCACAACGTGTGTGTCTATTTACTCGGTGTGCGTGTGTGTACTCAGTGTGAGTGTGCGTGTACTCACAGTGTGCGTGCGCATGTACTCACAGTGTGCGTGTACTCAGTGTGCGTGTGCGTGTACTCACAGTGTGCGTGCATGTGTACTCAGTGTGCATGCGCATGTGCTCACAAGATGCGAGCGTGTTCTCACAGACAGTGTGCGTTTGTGCACTGACAGAGCATGTGTGTGCGCATGTACTCACAGTGCGTGTGTACTCACAGTGTGCGTGTGTGTGCGGGCAGCCCCGTGGGCGTGTGCTCCATGTCCATGTCGCGGCAGTCGACCTCCACGCCGCCGTCGCCGTCCCGCTCCCAGCAGTCACACCGCGCGTTGTCCACCGCCTGCACAGCGTCAAACACAGCATTTATCACACATTGACGTGTATTTTCATTGGTTATCACACTCTAAAACTGACTGATAACTAGGTCATAGTTCAAACGTGACGTCATAGCGTCTATTTGGATATCTGAACGGCTTACTAATCAATCTAATTATATAAGAACTGGACGAAAGAAAATAAATCAAAGCACACTAATTGATCGATTTATTAGTTTACTATACATAGGCCAAAGCCCGGTGAATTAAGCAAACCATCCTTACCCCACTAGCAAATTGACCTTTAACTGGCCATATAGAGATATCAGGCATGTCCTTTATTTTTCTGACATTGGATGCCTCATAGCGACAATGCCCTGCGCGGAGGGAGAGACTTATTTTGCGTTGAGGTGCTGTCGGTATACCCGAAGAGTGGTATATCTAAAGTGCTTTCTGTAAATAAGATAGTTTTGTCGTAAAATTGAATGAGCTTGATATGCAGAGTAAGGACTCATGATTTTATTCTTATATTCTCTTCTTTCCTACTACTTCTTACTAAACATAAACCTACTGAAACCAAATTAATTCAAATACATAACACTTTTCGAGATCTACAGTCTCCTTTTCATTTAAATAAAATACATAGCGATGTTATCAATACTAGTATATTAGGTCTACACGAAGTTTGGTGTATTTAGATATTGAATAACGGGTAGAGCATATTCAATAAGTTGTCTTAACACGGTAATACGATGTATAATAAATAAAATATCATATTCGTGCTAAAAACGTATCTTATTCGAGTGTAGTGTCAATATACATTGGAACCTCTCTATCAAGAGGCGAGTCTGAAACCCATGAGATGCCTTAAATGCGCTGCCCCCTTTCTGAAAGCCTTGTTCTCCATGTGTAATTGCGATCATCAAATGAACGTATTAATATGGCGCTTCTATAGTGGCTATAGTGCTACAATCAAGACATTAAGGATTGTGTACTGGGGGGGGGGGGGCGGTGAGAAAGTGAATGATAACAGGAGTAGCTTCACTAATGATCAAATGACCGGATTTAGCTTAAGCACACTCAGAAGTGTGATACCATGTGGTCACTTTCTCAGTCAGCTGTTATAATATATTGATGAAGCTCTTTGCTTTATACTGCTGACTTCCACACATGATAACATGATATTGATAACAACAATTATTATAGCACGTGTTCTTTGACACGCCCCTACATCGGGCATTCTGAATTGCTTAAACCAGCCCCAGTACACGACTGCGAGTGTCTTAGCATCATTTCACCACCAGGAGGCTACAAATAATTTACACAAACCATAAATAGTCAATCATTTCCTCCTGCTACTCTATAGTTTTACAAGATCTAGTTGATCGAGACTAACGGGTACGTATGCCACATAGCGGCGAAAATGGTACTATTACAGTGCTAAATATTATATCTAGCTGGCACTGGTTCAGAGGCTCCCAATAGTTCAAAACTGATTCGTGAACAAGGGCTGGCACAAGTTTCTCAAATGAGTGCTAAATGAGTCAAGTCCTAGGTTCTCTTTCCACGCATCACGTGAAATGCAATTGTCCGGAACGTCCCTACACGTCGTCGGTCTACGGGAATCTCTTTTACACTGCACACATATTCAGTGGTACAAGTTTTTATGGGTATGTAGCCGTGGCATATGACGATGGCCCGTACAGTGGTGGACGCAAAACATGCAAATCGATCGTTGTTTTGGTTGTGGCTCCTGCGGGACAAACACATGACAGCTGTTATATCGGCATTAATTTTTTAAGTGTCTGTGTTTGGTCATTTTCTCGAGCATAAACTCTCTGCTTTAAGCACTCACGTGTTCGTTATAGCGATATGGCCTGTTTATGTAGGTTTTGAAATAAAAAAAGTTCCTATTTTAGATATCGACTCTAAGTTGGTACGTA
Source organism: Streblospio benedicti (assembly GCA_019095985.1). Taxonomy (NCBI): domain Eukaryota; kingdom Metazoa; phylum Annelida; class Polychaeta; order Spionida; family Spionidae; genus Streblospio; species Streblospio benedicti. Next base: position 28,492,103 of record CM032666.1, on the reverse strand, counting down.
ATAGCAGGTTACAAATTTTCGCACTCAATGGCACAACAACAACAATAATTGTATTACCGGTAAAATGTTTCCATTCTTATTTTTGTATTATGAAACTGAAAACTGAATCATAGCCAATTACTAAATTTGGCTAATTTTACTAAACATTATCTGCGATATTTGTACCATAGTTATCCAATGACTTCAACTCATGGAACACGATCTTATGTAAGCAGACGCTCTGAAATCCTCGCTACAAACGAAGCTTATTACAGTAGAACGTCCAACGCCAAATCTCTCTAAATAAAGCACCTCTATAATAAGACCACTGTATACGATCTTGAACCTTTAAACTACGTCCACCGTGCGTCTGGAGAAAAAGCCCACTCCTCTCATCAGACCACCTGCTTCCAGCTCCCAGGTGTTCTTAATAAAGATGTTCTTCTGCACTACACGAAACTTCGGCTAGGTATGTTACAAGAGGAACAAAAATGAACAACATAAAAAGACCACGTCGCCATCGGGACGCTATTAGTTCGATACTGCACTTGTTTTTGTTTATTTGTTTTGGTGTGCGTTGTTTTTCGGCACATCCAACCTCCATAAGGAGGCCACTTTTCAAGTGATGCCATTAGAAGTGAGCTTAAAACAGACCAAAAACTCCATAAAGAGACCACCTCTGTATTCAGACCACTTGCTGTTATTCAGTACACATTATAGACCTATAGTAGGGGGTAAGGGCCTACTCTTTGCTGTGTGTTTCAGACTTTTTAAATGGAAGAAAGAATAACAGCAAGTTGCTACCGTGCCATTCCCGCTTGTAGATTCCAGACACGCCGTGGATCCATACAGGAAGCGGTTGTACTGCAGCGAGGGACTGATCCATAACCCGCAAACGATCCAGATGATTATCCAGAATCTGGATTTCAGTCGGCGCCCATTGGGTTTATGCGCCATCACACACCACTATTTGTTATCCCATTCGTACTCAATGTTTTTTTTTATGTAAAGGCACACACAGAAACTTATCCGACGTGGAGAATAATGGAGGTGGTAATAGTGGGAAATCACAGAACAGTAGTATTTATTTTTACAAAACCAAAAGGTTAGTTAATAGTATCCAATAATTATTGTTGGAAGATCTAAATTACTGAATATAAAGTACACACTATCAACACGCAGTCAGTTATTTCATATAAACACACAAATAATGAATATCTCCAAATTGCTAAGCATTAAACATGTAAATATGATTATCACATAAAAATTGGCGAAAATGTCGTCAGTTTATATGCCATTTGCTGTTATATAGAAATATCCAAATGTTGTTGTTTTCTAATCACATATTAAGTGTTACAAAATAGATCGTCTAAAGATTTGTAATGTTTGAAAGTTGTCCACGTTATGAAATGATCCAAAAGAGTCAATAAGCCAAATTTTACAAAAATGGTTATGCATGCTATGCAAATATATCCGTCTGGAACCAGCTATCCGACTTTATTGAAACAGAGTTATCATGAAACCAACAAACTGTTTCCGATCAAGTCACATTTCTAAATCCGTCAGTTAAATCTAATCCTCTCCTATCTCATTTCTCGCGCATGACAATACAGATTATCAAATCCTAATCTCTTGGAGTGTTAGATAATCTGTCGATTTCAACTAATCAAAACACTTCAAACTATTTTGACCACAACAAACTTAACAGCTGACCTCGTTTGATCTGTGAGTGTAAATTGTCAAAGCTGATAAAAGCACAGTTTTGAATCAACTAAGTCTGCTACTGTAGCAGGGAAGTTGCATCCTATTTACGTCATCTGTCCACACAATCAATTCAAAAGAATTCCTCCCAACGAGAATTTTCACTAAAATCACATGTCAAACAACCTTGACGTTTCGCTACCGTCTGCCATCAGGACTACAAGTCACTACACGGCAACGTTACTAACAGCTGCAGTTTACAAGAAGAAACAAGGGGAAAGCTGCCACCAGCAGTGACTTCTGACTGCACTAACCAACAGCACGCGGGATGATCCACTCACCACACGACGATCCGTGCACAGATAAGCAATGCCGGGGTCTCACATTCACGATAATTGAAGCAGACGGAGGTGGCTGCGCTGGCCAAACACCCTATGAAATTAAGGTATTTTGGTGGGAGAGGGCTGTTGCGCGCGCAAGGGGGGGTAGCCAACTTGGATCTGCGTATGGATTGGGTTGTACGTTGACACATTGTATTTTGTCATATTTTGGTTGGGAGCAGGACCATCTAGCATCCCATGTCTTTACACTAAACTCCAGCCGTGTTGTGATTCTTCGGGGTAGTATTCGTCACTGTGAGACTGGAGCTTCATAAATTTGTAAACGAAACGCAGAAAACGACGAATCATCTCGAGTGCAGCGTCATCCATCGGTTTGTGTTTTATTTCCCACTGCCCGATTAAATGCCCGTGAATGTGGTCATGGGGACATGGCCGTTTTGGCGACTGTGTCTACTAGTGGGATATGGATTTTTCTAATTAAAATCTTTTTCGGACTCTTTTTATGACATGCCCCTCTATGATATTCTTATGCACCACTCAGATATAGAAAGGTTGCTGGCGTCCTATCATCATATACTAGTACTGGGTAAGTGGATCTGTGCCCGGGGGGGGGGTGGGGGGCACTAACCTAGATAGTGTACGGGGTGGGTGGGTGTTCCACCTTACATTTGATATCTTGGGTGAAATATGCTAAAATAGATCAAAATAAAATTTTGCACAGATAAGGCTTAAGGTGCTGCTTTTCCAATCTGAAGGGGTGGCAAGTGGGGTGAATTTAGTGTCAAGAGCTAAATTAGACCAATCAAGTTATCACTGATTTTAGCTACTTGGGTCATGATGTGCTGATTTTTAGGGGTGAAATTATGTTCAAGTCTGTTGGCGCCACCTCGTTCGCAAAATGTATCAAGTGCCCCTGTTTTGGGGACATTCGTCGTATGATAAAATTATTGGTTTTCTGAGGGTATCTACATAAGACAATTTCTGTGATCAATGGCAAATTCATCCCTAACCTGCTACATACTTCTCTATGGCGATTACACGTTATAAGACTA
>CM032666.1:28443047-28481304 GCA_019095985.1 Streblospio benedicti | reverse complement strand
CACTTACAAGCCCTAAGACCTAGCCATCTACTTCTGATGAATCAAGGAGGGTCACCAGAGCCATGTAAGTCATCATTACCTGATTATTATAGAAGGTGGAAACAAGTCCAATACCTAACGTCCATATTCTGGACCAGATGGAGCAAAGAATACATGTGTGAGCTACAAAGGAGACAGAAATGGCACAAGAGGGCTAGGAATGTATCCGTAGGTGATCTGGTACTGCTTGTAGAGGAGAATACTCCAAGAAACATATGGCCTATGGCGAGGGTGATAAAAACATTCAAAGGCAGGGATGAATTAGTAAGATCTGTGATAGTTAAGACAAAAAATGCCCAATTAACCAAACCTATACATAAACTAGTCTTGCTAGAAGCAAATTTGTTTGAATGATTTTGTAAGTGTTACTTATAATTGTGGTTTTAGTTGATGATCACTTTGTCATTATGCGTCTTGTTAGAATTTAGTTGGGTAAATTCAACCGGGGGGAGTGTAACAGTTGCACTGTAACTGCAACAAATGTGGTATGTGGCCACGTTGTGGTGACAAGTGACGAGTCCCACCTGTTGTGTGTTTGTGGTTTGCGATATATTTCAATAGTTCCTTAGAGGGGGGTATCTAGAATTTAAGTCACTTTGTTTGAACGTTTTTAGTTGAATGTTTGACGTACAGTAAATAGCGTAAGTCACGTAGAAAGTTATTTCATTTTCTAGGAAATACATTCAGGGTATATACAATGACATTTTTGTAAGAAGAAAGAAAAATTAAAAGACACAAAATAAAAGAGATTTTTATATAAATCTAATGATATTATTGATCATCCAATCAAGGAAAGACACTTATTGGAATATATAAAAGGTATTGTACAATGTTATTAGCTTATTTCATTAAAAATGCAAATCATAAAGTATATTTGATGGATAATAACGATCATCATGCCAGCAAAGGAACTGATAAAGTAAATGGTCATTCTGTCAAAGATCTATTTGTATGTTAATTTGTATGTTATGGTCATGAATATCATTATAGTCTATTACATGTGAATTTGTGATTATTTGGGAATATTTTATATTGACTAACAATTTATAGTAAACGAATGTTATTTGTTCGTATTATATAGATAAGGACATTCAATTCAAGGGAAGGTTACCATGAATGGTGTGCTGTAGAAGTGCGCGCGGATCTGACATTTTATTCACATCAGACGATCGCTTTTTCCCCAACTTTCAAACGTTTTACTGAAGAAAAGTTTTTGAAGTCTGAAAACTGCATGAAACAAATACAGACAACAGGTGCCCAACAGCCCACTCAGACAACAGGGTTTATCTCGTTAAACTTCAAGGCATTAATGTGTTGAATAAAGTTGGAAACCTAAAGAAATAAATACAGATTCACGGTTTTGTTAAATCAGTGAATAAAGGCTTCAAAATCACCAACAGTTTGTTGTGACAGCACTGCCATTTACACGCCTTATGCAACAAATGAAGTCGCTGGTCGAAGAATTTGTGTTGGTGCCACCAACTTATTCGCAAAGGGGTAAGTCATATAAATATTACTAGACTAATAAATATAAAAAAAATAAAAATAAAAAATGATTATTTAAAAGTGTTTATGATTTTGAAATTGAATTATGTTTTCTATTAACAGATGTTGAATTGATGCATGCAGCAACTGTTCCACAAGCACCACAACCACCACCAGTAGCACCACTACCAGCCGCAGCTACCCCACCACCAGTAGCACCACTACCAGCCGCAGCTCCACCACCACCAGTAGCACCACTACCAGGCGCAGATCCACCACCACCAGTAGCACCACTACCAGGCGCAGATCCACCACCACCAGTAGCACCACTACCAGCCACAGCTCCACCACCACCAGTAGCAGCACCACCACCACCAGCAGCTCCATGTTAGGACAATGTTATTGAAAAAGTATCGGCGAAAGACTGCATACGGAAGAAAATAGAATTTTTAAATGTTGTTGGGACAAATTGTATTGGACTAAAACCCAGAGGGAGGGGAAGAGGGAGGGGCAGTGGGAGGGGAAGGGGGGGAGAGGGTAATCGTGGAAGGGGTGGGAGTTCTGCTAAACGGGGAGGGGTAAAAAGTGCTGATTGTGAGATTTTTATTCCAGTCACACCAGATATTACAAGTTTAACACACAAACAGAGCAACACAACTATTTTTACCAACAACACCAACACCAACACACCACCAATCACTCAACCATCTACTTTATCCCAAAAAAGACCTAAAAACAACAAAAACAAGAATGTCCTTTTACAAGAAAGCAGACTTTACCCACAAAATATCATGGATGTAAACATAAAGTGATACTTCAGAGCCTATGGGGCGGAGCTTGCGAGTCACAATGTGACGTCACGTTGTGTTTGTGTAGTAAATTAAAACGATGATTATAAAAGATCCAGTCATTATCAAATTATCAGATTAAAGGATATTCAAGGTCTATGTGATTGAAATCATCCTCCCAAATTTCAAGAATTTTGGAAATGTGGTTTATAAGTTATAGGATATTATGTTGCCATTCATTCAAGTGGGAACTAGACCGTTCTTTCACGACTAAGCGTCATAAATTACCCACAAATCCATTCGGCGGAGAAAACAACAATGGCTAAAGTTTTATCGGTATTTGTGCAAATAAATTCACTACATTTTGGTATACACTTATTTGATTATATGTTTTATATGTGATAAAGGAAGTGCATCTTATCATGAAAGAGGCACATACTAACTGCAAGTTTGGTTCATCAATAGAAATGTGAGAAGACCGGGAAAATCCTTTTAGATAAGATTTGAGGTAGAGCAAGCACCTTTAAAAATTTGATTTTGTGCAGGAATCACCCCCAACCCCCATTAATATTTGAAAAATTCTTGATTAGTTAATCTCCCTTCATCTTTCACAGGTTCTCCTCGAGCTATGCAGCAGAATTTTCAAGATGCTATGGGCATTGTATCCAGATATGGCCAACCATACGTTTTTTTAACTTTTAGGGTAGGTAGGAGCAAGAGGCCCCCTTGGGGCAAAAGGCCCTTTCTCATTTTCTCAATGTATGTACCTCATATCACAAATTTGTAATGTCCCATGATTACTAGCTGACATGATATCTGTATCCTAAAATGATGGGTCTGCCAGATTCAAAAGGAATATTTTATTCAAGTCTCTATAATTTCACCTCGTTTCATGGATAAAGTTGAGAATGTGTAACTATGACATAAAAATAACTTGAGTTGTGCTCTCTAACAACACTGTTTCTCACTTGTAGTATTGTAGCTATCATAACTTTTCTCACCCATATGGCCGTGAGGTAAGAGGCCCACTCAGTCGTTGGGGCAAGAGGCCTACCCATGCGCTTTTTGGCCCCAATGCCGTATACACAAAACGTTGACAGACATACGTTCTGCACTTGTGTGAGTCAAATGTACAGTAATAGATGCCCGTCAATACAGCATATACATTGTTTTTTTAATTTACTGTATACATTCATTGACTTGCAAATTGTTAGACCACATTGGCATTTATAGCTGTGATAAGCATGAGAATGAATGAAACAAGATTTTAAGCAATGAGGCGCTTAATTTGTGCCATGGTTGACATGTTGGCACAATCAAAAGCTACACTTCATTTGGGACAGAAACCAGATGATATAGAAAAAAAGAAAGCTTTGTGGGAAAAAGTTGCGTCCCATATTCAAGCTACTAGCGAGAATAGCATCACACCTGAAAAATTATCAAAAAAATGTTCAGACTGGCTGTATAATACGAAGAAAAAGAACAAAGAAATATTAAATGGTGTACGAAAAAGGACTCTAAATGAGCTAGAGAAAAAGTTGATGATTGATGCTAAAGACGTTTTAGGCACAGCAGCTATTGATTCCAAGAAGATGATTTTGCTGCAGCTGTTCTCACTGAAGAAGAACATCCAAAAGAAGCTTCCGAACAACTTCAAATCCATAAAATTGAGCTAACAGTCCTGACCATCAAACCACCAGAGCTGGATGTTGCTTCTTTCTGAGCATTGCTGTAGGCATGGATCAGTCACTACAAGCTGCAGATCGTAATGACGATGGATCTCTTCTGGATAATCACCTAAAAAGGGAGGAACTAAAACAAGCAGACAAACTGCAGGCATTGATGATACATTTCATTAAAGAAAATATGGATCACTATAAAGACATAACGGAACAAGTTCTTAAGGGTACTGTGAACTCTTTAAGGGAAAAAATATTATATTTTCAGCTTTTTTAATATTTATTATACTTTAAACTATGAAGAACAACATGTTTTGAAATGAACCTTTTATCTTCAATAGTTTTCCCATTACAACGCATTTTGTAAAGACCAAGCTGGAGTGAAAAACAATGACTCATTCTTTGCAGGCTTATAAGGTTATATGGGCTAAAAATTAAATTTTTACATTTTCAATGTTTTGTATGCTATAAATGATAAAGAACAACATCTTTTTAAAATGAACCTTTTATCATCAATAGTTTTTCTTATATGATACATTTTATAGACAGCAACTACTATCAATATATATTGATAGGCCATGTTTAAAGCCCATTTTCTCAAAACTAAGTTTGCATAGTGGATGAATTTTTCTTTTTATATTTCTCCTTAACCATGAAATCAAATTTTCACAAACGTGTATATATTTGAAGATATATGCATTCTGAAGAAAACCTTACTAGGGATTTTGATTTTTTTATTTCGTTGATGAATTATGAACGTTTTTGTATTGATTTGCAAGAAAATTGGGAAAATAGGTGGTTTTAAAACTTAAAATGCATGTAAAATGATAAATAGGAAAAATATAAAAAATTTGAGACAAGGTTTTCTAGATAAATATACAAATTTTGTAACTGAATAGTGATTTTGGTCATTTCGATGTTTTACTATCAGTTATATGCTTCGCAGGCAAAGTTGTCATTTTTTCATTAATTGCTTTATAATTTTTTTTCATCAATCTATACAATTCAAAACATGTTGTGTCATTAGATTAGATAATTATCTATAAAATAAGGTGTAATTTGTAAGAATTGAAGCAATAATGAGTGAGAAAATCAAAGTTTAATAAAATCCTAAGAAAAGAGTTCACAGTCCCCTTAATGCAGACATGTCCGAACACATTCATTTCAAAAGTTTGAATCAACGCATTGCCACCATGTCATCACCACAATCCATGCCCCCCTGGAGAGATTGAAATTGTGGCCATGCAAAAAGTGTTGAAACGTCCAATTAAAATACTAGATGTGAGTGGAAGCATGATAAATTAATGTGGTTCTGAATATACAATGCCACTACTCTTGCAGTTTGTAATGCTGGGTGAACCTGTTGGACACTACAACTGCGTATTAGGACCTCAAATTGAGATGGATCAAGATTGTGAGGGACCCAGAGAGGATACTACTACTGACGCTGCAGAAAAGGAAAATGGCAAAGATCAAAATGATGTGGGACCCAGCGAAGATAATACTACTGAGAATTAACATGAAGTCATATAGACTAGACATTCACGATCAATTTTCATTATCACTATTCTAATCAACAAATTGCTCAAGTTGGTGGTAATTTCAACACAAAAAGATGACGATGGGGCAAAAAGCCTACGGGGTGGGCTCTTTGCCCCCACAGGTGAGCCTTTTGCCCCAACGAATTTTAAAAATTTTACATATTGCATATTCAAATTTTAACATAATGCCAAAATTCAAAACTGATAATAAAGTACCAACCCGAGAAATTATAGCAATTCTTGCTTAAGGGCCCCATCCCCTACCTACCGTACATGTAACCCGAATTGCGGATATTAAACATAATTTGCTTCCAGGCCAAAGAGCGGAGCACCGTCCAGATATTGTTGCGACTTTTTCATTCAAAATTGAAAGAAATTTTGTTAGATATCACAAAGAAACATATTCTAGGATGAGTTATTGCGTTTGTTTATATGATACAAAAGCTCCCACATGCACATCTTCTAATAATATTAGCTGATGAAAGTAAACTCAGAACAGCTCAGAACAGCTGCAGATATTGATTCAAAAATATGTGCTGAATTTTCAGATTCTTTATTAGATCCAGAATTATTTACCACAGTTAAAAACTCTATGATTCATGGTCCATGTGGCACCTTAAATAGACAATCTGTGTGTATGGAAAATGGAATATGTACAAAAGAGTTTCCAAAAGATTTCCAACAAGAAACTATTTTTATGGAACATAGGTATCCGTTGTATAGAAGAAGAAATACTGATAGTACTGTTTCTGTTAGAAATGGTCAATTTCAAGTTGACAATAGATGGGTTGTTCCATACAATCCATATCCATCCAAAAAGTATGATGCTCATATAAACCTTGAAGCCTGCACTTCTAAAAAATCAGTAAAATATTTGTTCAAATATGTTTATAACGGCCATGACTGTGCCAATATTGAAGTGAAATCTACAGGTAATCTTGACCATGATGAAGTGACCACCTTTTTAGACGCTAGATATGTTAGTGCCCCATAAGCTATCTGGTGTATATCAGAGTTCAGAATGAATGCAATTTCTCACACTGTAGTCAGACTTCAAGTTCACTTACCAAATCAGCAATTAGTCTATTCCCCGCGAAGAGAATCATCAACAAGCAGCAGAAAATGCTTCATCTAAAGATTCTAGGCTTACTGCATTTTTCAAGCTAAACAGACATGATCTTTGTTATCTTGAAATACCCTTGCATTATATTTGGTATACACAGCAAACAAAATGGATTCCTCATAAACGTAATCTCAATCCAATCATCCCATGCATGTATTTTGTCAGTCCAAGGGACATTGAAAATTTTTGCCTTCGTCTTCTTCTGCTTCATATTGCTGGAGCAACAAGTTTTGGACATCTTAAAACTGTCAATGGTATTTCAGTGGCAACATTCAGAGGCCTGTTTGGTAAGGAATTTACAAATCGATGATGAAGAGTGGAACAGAACTTTAACTGAAGCTTCTGCATTTAAAATGCCTTCTCAAATGAGATTTTTATTTGCCACAATTTGTACAAATTGTGAGCCAATAAATAGTCAAGAACTTTGGAATGAACATAAATCATCAATGATTGAAGACTTTGTGCAAAGATATAAATGTTCAGCTCCTTTAGGTGAACGTTATGCTTTACTTGATATTGAATCAGTACTTCAGCAAAGTAGAGGCACATGTTCAGACTATGGATTGCCTAATCCAGAAGAAATGGAAGTTCCAGAGGATAGAAATTATGATTTAGATGTTGAAAATGCTGAAGCAATGATGAACATGCTGAATGATGAACAAGCAGCTTTAGTAGATGCAGTATGTGTTTCCTTGCATGAATATATGAATGGAAAGTTGTCCATATCAAGAGCTTTCTTTTTAGATGGACCAGGTGGCACTGGGAAACCTGTGTGCTATAATACCTTAATTGCATATTGTAGAATTCAAAATTTCATTGTTGCATCAGATGCATGGACTGGTATTGCCACCTTGCTTTCAGGGGCAGGACAGTACATAATTTATTCAAATTACCAGTGCCAATTTTAGATACCAGTATCTGGAATATCACACCTACATCAATACATGCTAAATATCTACGCTTTGTACATGTATTTTATAATTGATGAGGCCTCTGTGGTTCCTGTTCATGCACTTTCAGCTATCGATAAGGTATTACGAGACATAACTGGTATAGACGTTCCATTTGGTGGAAAAAGTGTTCCTGTTCCAATATCATTTTAGAATGCATGCAGTTCAGCACAACAAAGTAGTTGCACTGAAAGGCAACTCTAGATAAAGTTGTAAAAGTAGATCACTAGCTTGAGGTTCAATATTATTTAATTTTATATTTGTAGCTTATGTTTAAAATTACAATTTGTTTTTCAGTTAATGTAATCATATTTGTACACGTGTGTGGTATGAGTATTTGACATACCTGAGGTTGTATATATATGGGAGTCTTTGTATGTATATGTTTTTATTTGAACATCTGTATATTTGGATATTTGCATATTTTGTGCATATGAGTAAATGTGTTTTTGTATATGTACCGTCTATAAACATTGAAATCACATTCACGTGTGAATGTGTGTTTGAGTAAGGCATAATTAGTATTTGACATACCTGAGGTGCATATTTGCATATTTTGTGCATTTGAGTAAATGTGTTTTTTTTTTTAGATGTACTGTGTATATATATATATATACATACACCAGGGCCGTCGCACCCCCTAAGAGTGGTCCGACAAAATGAGCACCATAGGCATGAAAACAGTGACATCTAGTCACCGTAAGGCTAGGGGGTCTGGGGACATGCACCCCCAGAAAAAATGGAATCTTTTTGTTTTTAAATGCTATGTAATTATATGGACCTCACTGTAACATCACATTCACTTATTGGCATGGAGGCAGTGATTATTATTCACATTATATGAGGATCAGGAAACTGGATATAAGCTTATATGGTTTCTATGATGGGATTCATGCAGTGACTTTCAATGTTAAGATATGAAGTGTCCAGCCAGCGGAACATCATCGTGGCCCGTGCCAGTAAGGGAGTATTTTGTGAAGGAGCTACCAATAGGGATTGTCACATTAGCTGAAAAGAGGACTATTCATTGTTAGGCGGCAACGTAATTTTGTGAACATCTAGCACTATTCAGGGACTAAAGAGAAGAGGGAGCCGAGTGTATTTTTTTTTCAATAGCTTTTTATTTTTTCCTGGTTGTACAAACAATTCATAATTAAACCTACTCTTTATATATTTTTTTTCATTAAATTGTGTTGTGTTATCTTTCACAATAGTGCAATCCATTGCCCAACACCCTCATAAAGTGCTTGACTGCCCCAGGCAATCCAGTATTTTGTGACAATTGCAGTATTATTGCATTATATGTGCAGACTATAATCATTTCATATGCTTCATATTCATATTATAAAGCTTGTACTTCATATACATATTGTAAAGCTTGTACTTAATATGCATATTGTAGTTTATTGGAATGACCATCAGTAACTTAGTAGTCACGTCATGTGTAACTCCTTCATTGTTTTATTAAACTATTTATTCTAACAACAAGGAGTTTTCTTCATGAAGGAGTGGGACAGGTCAGGGACAGTGGTAGAAAGTCTGGGCAACGAAATACAGAGTGAAGATTGATGGTTCTGGTCGCTTTCTTAATCGGGCGCTTTCTAAGGGCATACACGACTGCAACACCGGATATACAGCAGAAAGTGGCCCCACCTCTTCATTATATAGACATGCTGCAGCAACCAGAAAAAGACCACAGCGGGAAGCAACTTTGTACACCATCGGCCATACCAGACACAGAGCCATTTACATTGCCCTGTCCAGGGAACACTGATGTTCATGATCCAGACCCGTACGTTGGGATTCCAGTGACACCAGCCGCCAAAGTACAGCCATTGACTGTGCCCGCATGTCAACCGCAAGAACTAGTACCAGAGGCAAGTTCAGAGAGGCCACAGCGAGAGCGTAGGAAGCCAAAGCGCTATGATGCTGCGTCTGGAACATGGAGTGAATGAGTCCCTCTACTCTGTCTCGGGACTTGGGGGGGATGCAGTATTATTGCATTATATGTGCAGACTATAATCATTTCATATGTTTCATATTCATATTGTAAAGCTTGTACTTCATATACATATTGTAAAGCTTGTACTTAATATACATATTGTAGTTTATTGGAATGACCATCAGTAACTTAGTAGTCACGTCATGTGTAACTCCTTCATTGTTTTATTAAACTATTTATTCTAACAACAAGGAGTTTTCTTCAACAATCACTTTGCTTTAAATCTTAAAAGATAAAAACATTGACCAGTACAATGATATGTTCAAGTCGAAATATTTGAAAATAGAAGACAAGCAAACATATGATTATCAAATTAATTAAAATTAAAATTATTATATTTCATTCATTAAAGTAGACATTGTAGAGTCCTAAATGTTCCTCTATGTTGATAAAATTTCAAAGGGTTTCTATACCTGCAAAGGGCTGAGATTATGTCAGACTTAATCCCACAGCCTACAATGTAAATTCACTCCCGCCAAGTGCCGGAAATATTTTCAGAAAAGAGCGTTATTATTTCATGATGCCACGCCCACTTCCACCAAAGTAACTATAAGAGAATGTGTCTCACGGACTAGTCCCTTTTTATACGTCATTGAATCAACGTAAACAGCCATTTTCTTTTCCATCGCATTGAGTTCAAATTAGCCTTGTTCAACCAGACTCTGTATTGCATATGAAATGGCGCCCCCATTACAGAGTCTGGTTGAGTCGAGACTAACTTAAAACCGGCAACATTGTATTTGCACGTTTCATAGGACGTGTTCTAAATTTAGAATATCCAGGGTCCCCCATATGTGCTAGATAGGCCAAACCCACTAACAAATGTGACCAAGTCACTCATTTTACAAAATAATCGACAGCCATAAGAGAATGTGCGCACATCTCCTTAACGTGGAGCATACTACGTACTAGAGACTACCTGTTAGACAAATGTAACCCTAAGTAAATGCACACATATCATCTCCTTATCAGTGTACTCGTTTTATCTTGCTAACAACCAGTTTTATAAAGTGACACACATAAAATATATAGCCATGTAAGTATTCTTCAAAATGTGTTTGATTTTTACTATGAAAATATAAAAGATGCATGTTTGCATTTAAGATATCCTATGATGGATTTAAAATAATTGATTATAAATCTACTGAAAAAAAACCCAGTATGTTGCATTAAAGTTTATCTGCAAACATTATTTTTCTTTTGAATATTGAATCACTATGCGCTCACCATGTCAGGTTTTTTAAATTTACATTTTTATGACAATGTCCAAATATATTATACAAATGGAATGAGAGAAGTAATGCTCAGCAACCTGCTGGCCCGTGCTATGACTTGTCATTATTATATTAGTCACTTATCAATTAACCCCCTGCAGTGTGGTTACATAATCCTTCAACTGGTTGACCACTATATTTAATTAGCGTCAATTTCTGCTTTTTAGGCTTTTTCTGCTGAATAGGCCAACCCACCAAAACATGTACAGGAAGTAAGAATCATAATATTTCATTATTCAATGTGTTTTCGTCCCAGATATTACGATGTCTAGAACTGGAATAAAAACCATCATCAAATACATGATTATTGAACTGCACAAAAGAGGATATGAAAGGATACGAGACGAGGCGATATCGCTTTTGCGTGATTTTTTTGCTTCATGAGCGATAAAATTGCCTCGTCGCTAGTCGATTTCCCTGAAACACGATCGTTATCTCATGTAGTCTAGCAGGCGTTAATTGATCTTTTATATAATTATTGACCAGCATTGTTTAATTGATTTTTAATTGACCCTCAGTACACTACACAGGACACCACACAGTATTGGAATCGTTATTTTTTGAAAATTGGTTTGAGAAAACTAAGAAATAATTAACATGGATAAAGTCCCCCAGAGTAAAATTGAAAAGCCAATATTGTTAGTAAAAGACTGACCGAGTGTGTATGATTATTATATATTCCATAAAAGACCACAGCAATAAACAGTACCTTCAATGATTCAGTATCGGCCAATATATGAACTATCTGAAAAAAGTAATCATTTAGAGATAAAGATTTGTATATGTTCAAGGAAAATAGACAGTGAAAATCGCCTACAAAATCGCTTGTGTGTGAACACCAAATCGCCTATCGCCTCATCGCTACGCCGCTTCATCGCTCAAGCGATATCCCATATGTGTGAACATAAGCTATACTGTTTTTGGTGATAATACAGCGAAGTACAACCATGTCTGCAAAAAATAAAAAGGTCTTTATAGAAAAAAAAAGGGAAATGTGAAAGAGCTGCCCTGCTTCTCAGAAATAAACATAAGGCTAGGGGGATGACTATGTCAAGTTTGATGTGGCAATGGATATACTGGACAACAATAGTGATGAAAATGCCCCCACCCCTGATTAGCATTCTGCACGCAAGTTATTTATAGTAACAAGCCCAGACCAATTCTAGGAAAAAACAGGTACGCTAAGCAGGGTAGGACAAACAATCCGGGCTCCGTAGTAATTTGAGAGAAATTGACGAGTTTCAACACCAGAGTTTTTAATGAAACTGGGCAGAAGTTCTTACTTTTTTAGTTGAGATGCACCACCTAACCCCTTTTCTACAACATATCCAAAGTATTTCCGAGCAAATAATGATTATAACGATGTACACAGCAATTTAATTTCTTAGTTTTCTGTCTATAGTACTTTGCAGCACATTGGATTGACAGCGTATTAAGTTCAAAGATGACCGTCAGTCACATTATGATACTGAAATCCATAGACTTTTCAACTACCGTTCCCTGGTGTTTAAGGTAGAATGTGCCCAAAACAACAAAAAAGCATTAGTTATTTTTTTTCACATGGTGATGATCTAGCATATGATTACATTAACTGAAAAAAAAAAAAATTCAAAAAGATTTTACCACTTCATTAAAGTTTACCACCATGTTGAAAATCTACTACAATTTATATACAAGACAAGGGAAAATCATATAAATTTCTCTTCTAAAAAAGCTTTTGGAAAATGTGAAGTGTTTCATGGCACAATTCTTTATTATAAATGTTCACATGCATCATCTGAAATGTTTGTATTTTTTTCACGATTTTACCGCTTGTTACATTTGTATGACATATTTTATACCTCGAGTTTTAGGTGAAACCCCGGGGTGAACCGCTGATGGAAAAAATTATTTTCATTTTTCTGTGGGATCTAATGTATTTACCAATAATGGTTATCAATGAATTTGACAAGATGCATTTTTTTTATTCACAAACCATATTTAGAAATGTAAACTGTGGCACCAAAGTGACAAACCATGTTTTACAAATATATAGCAGTCGAGTCTAACCCCTTGTCATAACATAACATTCATATTTATTAAAAAATACAAAAGTAAAATAGTCTTAGTATATTTGTAAAGCGATTCATTGGATTTCTTCTTTCTATCAACAAGTATCACTAATTTTGCGATAAATCCAGAAAAACTTACTATAAGTGTCTTAATATTTTCGAACATTTTCAATGTCCATCGTCTGAGACTTTTCTGTTACCAGGTGGCAGCATCTGACAGTATTACAGTATTGGGTGTAAGAAGTGTCCAAGTTTATACATTGGTGAATCAGGCAGGAAGTTTGGCATACGGCTCAAGGAGCATCAAAGAAATGTGGAGACACATGACCATAAAAATGTGCGCACCAGAGCCACTCGCCTCAGCACCACAGAAGTTCACCAATCAGCCATAATTGACCACATGAACAACCTCAACCTTGTACCTGATTGGGATAGTGCTAAAGTTGTGTGTAAGGAGTCGAACCTACTGGACAGACAAATCTTAGAATCGATAACAATCCGAAAGACTGAGGAGAACATGAACACAGATGAAGGAGCATACCATTTATCTCACGCCTACGACAACCTTCTGAGACCTAGGGCAGCCCCAAACCACCGCGCGCGCCCTCGACCACCCCCCAACAACAAACACTGACCGGCTTCCACTTCTGTCAAGAGGACTTCAATTCGGGATGAGCTTATCGGAAATTGCCATAAAAGCTCACATTGCTATTAGGCCCGACACTCTCCGGAGAAATTATTATAGTTCAAATATTATAAGACACATTTAACCCTAAATATAGGTTTCTCTATCAGGAGAAATTCCCTATGCGGAAAAAATTGCCTAGCAAAGATGCTAATAAACTAAAAATTGGGGGGAGAAAAGAATCTTCAAAATGGCTGATGTTGAGAAGGGAGCCTTCAATAACATGTTTATGCAAATTCATCTCGGGCCTCGATGATAGAGCTCAGTTGCTAGGTGTACTACATGGCAGAACCTTACACCTTAAACATTGCCATAAATGACTGCGTTATAACAATTTTGATGTAATGCAACAGGAAATTTGCGATCATAAACCCTGCAATGTCCACATAAATGCCCTACAAAGGACGGCGTTTTGTTAAAAACATTAGTGGCCGGACAAAATGAAATTATAAATGATCTGAAACATTTAAAGAACAGGGTTACTAATTTGGAGTGAAATCAAAGTCTGGAGAATGTTTCATTATGCTGGCTAGGTAACGAAGGAGTCGTGCTACAGTTCTATATCAATATCCAAAGTTTGTTTATTTGAAAGCCGCACCCGACCCCCACTTTCTATAAACAAAAATCTATATCTGCCAGTATGCCTGTATCCCCTGTAAAGTGTGCCCAAGTATAGCTAGTACTAGCACTAGAACGACCATAGCCCCCACCATCTCCTTCACGTCAATGCGGGCCCTTGGCCGTTGACTTGTACACAAACATATAATTGCACTTATTACAAAAACAATAAGCAGCATCTACACTACACCTGAGTGGGTTGTTACTATTGTGAGGCGGAAACTAATGTTGTGATAACAGTTTCCAAGAATCTGGAACTTTATTATGAAAATGATGACTGATTAGCCTAGCTACGGTGCACTGCCTATTACAGTGTAGCCTATAAGTAAGACCACATCTATAACATGTTTGTAGTAGTCTATAACCTTCATATGATCATAGAGATGTAGGCCTGTGGCCCTTTAAATAACTGTAATGGGAGTTTATAATGTACGCGAAATGAACGATTATAGGTGCTCCTATATATTGGTGAATATTGTGCAAAGTACATTAACAAATATGGATTGCTTTGCAAAGTATACGACGGATGGGATTTTTAATCCGGCGAAAATATTACACGAAGATGGCATCCTATTAAAAGTAAAGTTCACTGTGGATGAAGTTGAAGAGAGAGTTCTGCAGAAGAATGTTCAACGTTGTCATACTCTGAATCCAGGAATAGAGTGCATGGGGCTACACAAGGATTTTTAAGCTTCCACTAGTAGCGACTCGGAGCATGCTTTCTTTTATTTGAACTAATCTGAAAATGGTACATGTTCTGAACATCACTATTGCATGAATTTTCTACAAACACCTATAATATTTGGTGTAACGAATACAGTAGTCTATTTCATTCGCACTTTTCCCTTTACTCTTAGTAGTACCCATAATATAGTGGCTGTACTGTTACTGTAGAACGCACATCCCTTCAGAAAGTAGCTATCCGACATTGGTGTTACAATTATTACAAGCCATATAATTCATTGTTCTTGTGTACTTCTGCATCAACACTCATGGAGAGCTAAATTGGTTGTGGAAATGGTTTTATAGCCCTAAGAAATTACAGATAACAAGTGTGATTACTTAGGAGTTGGGCTTTATGCACTATTAGGTTATTGATAGGATGGGATGAATTTATGCAGGAGGGTCCTAAAAACAATAGTAGTTTTATTGTGTCGCTTCAGCAGCTGAAGCGAAAGCCTTGCGTTTCGTTCGTTTGTAACTATGTATGTATGTATGTATGTATGTATGTATGTTTGTCTCCGGACAAGCTAGAGCTTTTACGCTTCATCCTATTTTGTTCAAACTTTACACAACTATTTGGTATGATGCGACACCGAAGTGATTTGATTTTGGGAACTCTGCCAATTAAAGTGTGCTTTCCATAGTGCCATTTTGGGTCCATTTTCAACATTTTCTGCAATAGTTTTGTTGATGTTTTTGAGAAAGCATTCAAACTTTGTACAATGCTTACATGCCTACGGAATATTAACTGTATTCAATTTTGGCACTTTGCCAATTAGAGTTTACCTTTCAAAGGGCCATTTTAATTATTTTTCTTTCTATTCGTCCACTTTAGTTTCAATACTGTTCGAAACATGACCATCAAATTGGCATAGTGGTTATATTGGAATAAAAGTGCTCAGAGAGCACAGCATTACCATATTAATGTCAATGCCAAGAACATAGATGTAGGATGAGTCATGCATCAAATACATGTAATACTTTTTTCTGCTTTCATTGCAAAGCAAACATCTTTATTGCCCATGGGTCAATGTCGCTCTAGCAACGCTGTGCTCTCTGAGCACTTTTGATCCAGTTATACTTGTTAACGATAAACATTAAACAAACTTTGCGCATTGTATTTTATTTGTAAAAGATTACATTTTGTAAAATTTGCTTCGAACGTTTGTATTTTGTATAAGATAACATATTTGTAAGCAAATTACTTTGATACTGTATTTTTAATGAACGAAACGATAAATATAAAGTATTCTAGTAACTTGGTATACAGCATATGGATTCATGTTTTTTTGTCTTTTTTCATTCTTTTGCTGTCAATAACTATTCCAAAAAAAACGATCAAAACTTTACATATCTTTATTTATTTACATGTTTCGAGTCAACAGACTCCTTCTCAAATTTGTTGATGTTTAACACTACCATGACATTACTATATAGACCACGATATACAAAATATTTTAAATACAAAATATTAAGACCTAGTAACTTTACACACAATATTATTTTTCCAAGTATCATACTTTTGAATAAAATATTACAATAAAAACTTGATTTTAAGTTTAATTGATTAAGGATTATCAATTAATTGATAATCCTTTATGAAGAAAATGGTAGAAGTTTTGGTATTGTTGTATTTTATTCAAAAGTGATACTTTGGAGTAATAATATTGTCATATTTCTGAATAGGTCTTAATATTTTGTATATCGTGGTCTATATAGTTATGTCACGGTAGTGTAAACATCAACAAATTTGAGGAGTCTGTTGACTCGAAACATGTAAATAAATAAAGATATGTAAAGTTTTGATTGTTTTTTTGGAATAGTTATTGACAGCAAAAGAATGAAAAGACAAAATAACATGAAGCGATAAATCATATGATGTAAGAATGAACACTTCTCTCATCTTGGGTTTCTTCATTCATGATATATGGAGTCATCCGGAGACTTGTCCTTCGGAGTGGACACCATTGATTTAATGGTGTTGAAACGTTTGTGGTAGGTGCTGACACCGTGTTCACGAAACACACGATTTAGTTTCTCTGAGAGCCCTCTCACGTAGGGGATACAGACTGGGGTTTTAGCACTAAACTCACTATATGCATCTTAAGAGGGCTCTTTGACTTTTGGTTTTGGTAACTTAAACATCCATGGTTTATACCCATTTTCTTTTAACACTGCTTTGACATGCTTACACTCCCTGGCCTGGTCTTCAGGCGTGGTGACTAAATTGTGGGTTCGATTTAGGAGCTTTTTCCTGCGACTGCTGTCATGTGACTACCGCTGCCATGGCGGTCACGTGACAAACTAAGGACTGTCATTTGGCCTGAAGAAGCTCTTGCGACAAGAGCGAAAGTCTTACCAAAATGTGAGTCCCTAATGGTTTCTGAAGGAATCTCTAAATTCTTATTTATAACATATGAAAATAACTCTAGTTGATTGTTTTTGGATAAGACAATCCATGTAACAGAACATATTAGCGGGTGTATTCACATATACATAGACACTTCCATGCATATTATATAGAACTTACTGCACTATTAGATTATTGATAGGAAGACTTGATGACAGTTGCACTTGAAAACACGAGTATTACTATAAGATTGGTCTATATAAACATGAAAACTTTGTCACGTTCACAAATGCTAGTGATACATGCTTCTGTTCATATCACGTTGAACTAGCTACACGGCTGACTTTGGCTATATAAGAAGGTAACAGCATGCAACACGATATTACGCCATTGATTTACACTTTAATGATGACCAGCATATAGACATCTAAACATGAGTATGAGCTGAGTGCTGCTCATGTGATGAAAAGATCGATGGTGAAAGACAGCAACTTGTTTT
The DNA here is from genome assembly GCA_019095985.1 of Streblospio benedicti. NCBI lineage: Eukaryota > Metazoa > Annelida > Polychaeta > Spionida > Spionidae > Streblospio > Streblospio benedicti. The sequence goes on along the minus strand of CM032666.1, from coordinate 28,463,497 downwards.
TCACCACAGCTGTTAAAAGAACCTATACACTTAGTATATCAGCAGCTACATTTAAACCCTACATGGGGACTGAAAATAAATATCACGTTTACTGTGCCGGTATTTTTTTTTACATATGGCAGTTTCATAAATCCAGAGTTGAATATCTCAACTCTAATTATAAAGCAAGTCTATTGGTATTTAAATTGGGATAAAAGATTTTAGAATATTCAAATATACACATCCTCAATATATTTCACTTTGTCTAAATCATAAGTTTCCACCTCCACTCCTTGCAACAATCTCATCAGCTACCGGCGTGAGCTTGAGCTCTTGAAGAAGCTCCTCAGGAAGTCCAAGTCTCTCGTATGCTTCATCAGACTTGATCGGCATGTGGCTCCTGATAGTCCTGATGCTCAGATATTGGAGAGAAAGTGGCACTGGTGTTTCAGCGAGGAGGCCACATATGAAGGGATCAGTTCCATGCTGTAGTAGAACTGGTACTAGCGCCCACCTTTCAAAGTCAATTGCCTCATGGAGGGCTGTGTTACCCTTTTTATCTTGCAAGTTGATGTTTTGTGGAGAAATCAGCTGGGTGACAATGTATGCAGGGGAACCATGACATGCAGCCATATGTAATAGCGTTTGGTGCTCACTATTATCCAGGTTGACATCAGCCCCATGATCTAGTAGATCCGACACCAGGTCCCATCTATCCTCTCTCAATGCAACATGGAGCGCTGTGTCACCATACTCATTCTGCATGTTGATGTTTTGTGGAGAAATCAGCTTGATCAAAATATCATCTGGCCAAGGGACATCATGACATGGAGCAAAATGTAATGGTGTTCGATTAGTTTCATCTCGCAGGTTGACATCAGCCCCATGCTGTAGAAAAACTCGCACCAGCTCCCATCTTTCCTCTTGCACCGCCTCGTGTAGAACTGTGTGACCACCCACATCCTGTATGTTGATGTTATGGGGAGAAATCAGTTTGATGATAATCTCTATGGGCGCAGACATTGCAATGCGTAGGAGATGCGGGTCTTCATCTATGATCTTATGAAGTATGTCACTGTTGTCTGCCTCTTCAATTGTATCTTTTGCATCTTTCCACTTGTAATTAAGAAATGCTGTCAGAATTTTATGCTTGCATTTCTTAATCTTTTTATTGCTTTTTAACGTGTGTTGCTGCATTTTATAATCCATACTGATGGCTTTGTTGTGCTATTTCCAGATAGTACAAACACTAATTAACTCAAACTACTTAGCAAAGATCATGACAATATAATATGGCATAAAACAACCACTATTATTTTCTAATGATTTCTGGTTCATTTTCTATTCCTGTTCTTCTTCAAAATTATGAATTTATTATTAAAAGTTAGTAACAACATGTTAAATAAGGACTTTGACATAACAACAGATGCACAACAATCAATTACACCCCATTATATCCTGTAGATGGAGAACGGGTCGTGTTTTATTATGCACAATATACATATTACATAGCAGGTTTCGTTTGATAAGTTTATCTCAAGAGTAGGTGATCCAGTAATATCATGTAAATATGGACTTTACCCAGATATGAACATTATTTACTAATTGGTGGTACATATCAATGGTTGTTAACACTTTTATGTACTTAATGTTTCAACACTAGCCAATAAACATTGAATAGGCTCTCCAGCTATTATTTGTTAGTTTTTTTGTGTGAAAATTTTGCACATAAATAATTTGATGCTTTCAACAGATAACAATTTTACATAAAATATTTTGCTTAAATCTGTGAACAGCTAATGATAAATGCTGGGAGCTCTGGACTACAGCACCTCCCACCCCCACCCAAAACAACTTCGCTCAGAGAATCCCAATCAGTCATTAATGAAAATAAGATTTTCTCAGTTAGCTTACTTAAATAAATATTCAATAACATCACTATTGCAAGTTTATACCAAGTGCAACATTACTCAATCATAACTCAAAATTAAGCATGCTCATTTGCACAGGTGGATGTCAAGACGTGTTCTTCAGTCTCTATGAGAGGCGTATTGATTAATCATTGATTATCTATTAGGCAACAACACATGTGTCAGCAGGCACGGACTAAAAATGGTTGTGGCGCAGCGTCACTTTTAACCCATGTAGGGACGATATAATAGTCAATCTCACGTGTGCTGGGTAACATTATAAAGATCAATTAGAATCTATGAGAAATACCGGTATATACGCAAGTGAGTCATTGTGATATATACACATTTTATTGACGTGTTTAGAAGACCACCAGCGTTTTTTTTTTGTGAGTTATTCTTAAGTACAACAATATCTCTTTATCAAAGATCATTGTTGGGCACAGTTATTAAAAGCTGCGTCATTTACTGAAAAGAGCTGGTTTTGGCTGGTTGCCGTGAAGGTAAGGTATTTAAGGTATACTTTAAACTAATAAACGGTATTTAAGGTATACTTTAAATTTATAAACATGTTGTCGTTTTAGTGTGATTTTGGATATAAATATATGAAGTGGTAAGTGATATTAAAGTTTAACATAAGATTTTAGATGATGTAATGATGTGTCATTGTTACCTGTGCCTTGTGCTTGTATTATGTGCTTTGCATTTGGAAGGTCAATTTTTAGTGGTGCGTAACAAACATTTATGAGCTATCAAAAGGCCCACAGTGTGTGAGTATATTGACACATGGTACCCCCCCCCCCTACACACACACACACCCCTCCTCCAAAACCAGATATTTCACATTATTCATTTCAGAGAGGACTTTTAGGGTCAATGCCCGAACAGATTTTTGTTTATCTTCACTTAAACTGTTACACAAATCTTTATTTCCATGTAAAAGACCAACAATAGAATATTATTTAAACTAAATAACTTTTAACATATGCGGCATAATCGAGGAATATCTACATTGTCTTTCGCGACATCAATTATTCAAAAATTTCTTTCGAACATGCTATATTTCAGTGGAACTAAACTTTCTGTTGGGCATGACAGAACACATCATTCTGTTAAAACACACCTTGTAAGGTTCTTGTTTTTAGATTAGTATGGCCACAGTAGGATAAGGGAACCAATACTCTCTCGTACAGAGAATAGTTCTCAGTTTAAGGTACATGCTGCCCGGGCAACACACAGAGCTAGGGAACTGCTGTGGGAATAGACCCTCTTGCTTGTTTTCCACCGATAGTAGTCTTTGACTACCTACCTCACTGTGGATTTTGTCCCAAGTGGCCGTGAAAATTTAAAGCCCTTCCAACCTCTCAGGGGTTAGACACAACCTAAAGCAGCGTACAGCCATGCTTTGGTGCACTTGTGGTAACAGATTCTGCATGGAGCAGATGTCTGGTGAGCCACCTGTGAGCCGTCGAGATCGCACCTGCACGTCGTTCATGTTGAACGCTCTAGCTATGACGCCGTCCTTTTTGAAGGCGATGTTCTGTATATAGCCCACAATCACTCTGTTGCCAGTCTGAGTAATTCTTAATGCAACTGATCATAGCGGTATTAAATTTGAACATATTGTAGATGAGAATAAAGATTTGAAACAGATTAGAAATTACCCACAAATATTGCATCCTGAAACTGAATCAAACTGTAGTGGGCGCATGAATGATAATCAGTATGTCTGTATTCAATCCAAGAAGAAAGCAGTTCGTCAACACTTTTAATCAAGGGACGATCATTGACAAACCGGATACAACATCTTACAAACAGTTTGCATACAGCCTGTTTAAAAACCCATTTCAAGAGCGTTAAATATACTGAAAACATGTTCATCCCAAAGTGTCAACAAGCCTCAAATGACAATCGACAACTCTAGTTACAGAACGTACATGTACGATGGAACCTCTCTAATAGGACAATCTTTGGAACCACTGTTAGATGGTCTCAATACAGAGTGGTCTCTATAGACTCATTTTGGTAGCTTTATTAAGGTTTTGGACAGCAAAAAGTGTTCTTATTAGAGGTGGACTGAATAAAGAGGTGGTCTTAATTGGAGGTTCTACTGTACTTGTTTATCCATACTGTCATCATGTAGTCATCATTACCATGTGAAACTGTGGTCATTTGTTATATTAGCTGTATTTTCTACATGTTTGCATGTACATTTTGTACATTTCTACATAGAACTTTTGCCTCCTGTTTCAATTGCCAATATCCTCACCAGTGCTCACCACATTGCGCTAATATCACCAATCCAATACTGATATGCATATATGTCACAGAGCAGTTGAAAGAAATGTATTGAAGTTTCTATATTATTGCAGAAACAACTATGAAGTATAAAGTGCTGTTGATTTGGTTACTTCTGTTAGTAACAGAGAGTGTTTTCTGTCAGCAAGATGACCAAGAGAGGACAGACACAGAGGTGAATTGATTATTCTATCATTCCGTGCAAAAATCACCGCCAATAACCAATGCTGATTGGTCAACCAGCGTTCTCAATTATACGATTGACACGACAATCGACCATTACTTCGGCATGACTAAAATCCATTTTATTTTAAAATAAATCATATCACAACATTCTCATTGCAAGTCAATTTCGTTTGTTTTGAGCGTGCGAGGAGACCACTACTACGGCGTTAGTCTAAACTTCTGCTCTCCGCTACGCGGTTGACGCCTTGCGGCACGTCAGCTGCTGTATTGATAATGTGAGGAGTTTTAGACTAAAAATGAATCAAACACTCTTTTGGTGTGTGTTTTCCATGATAAAAATTTGAGCCACGCTGTTGACCAAATCAGCATGGGTTTTCCCCATTGACGGAGATTTTTGCACGGAATGATAGAATGATTAATGTTCAATAAATAGTATGTTTTGTACATATGCCTTGCAGTTATGACACTGGAATAAGCCAGCTTACATTATAAAGTAAATCAATATCTTTTATAGGTATAAATTTAAAAACAATATATATCTGGATACCTATCATTAAATTAAAAAAATTACTTGTTAAATTAATATCACATACTTAGTCTTTATGACTTAAACCTATTAAATTAACCTTTTGATAACCAAAATGTTAATATTCTAATTAATATAGGTAAAACCTCCTGAAGAAGCATACGTCGAGGAAACAAACATAAATGGCAATGGTGATGGCTACAATCGGGGTGTTGCAACTGGTGAAAATGACAATGACAATGGTGGTGATGGCGGCAATGAGAATGAGAATAATGTGAATGCCAATAATGATGACGATTACAATAGTAATGATGATGATGATTATGATTATGAGAGTGACGAAGATAACACAGGCGATGATAATGAGGATGCTTATTATTATGAGGAAGAGGAGGAAGATGACAATATTTTGATTGATGAAATTTCATTTGATGTGTTCTCCTCTACAACACAAACCACACCCACCACAATGTTATACCGTGATGGGAGCACAAGCACCAGTCCATACTATGATTACAGTGGAACAGACGATGATGACTACTCCAGGGATGGCTGGAAGGAATGGCTCAAAGCTGTGTGGGGATATGATGATAGCAAAGAGGATGAGGAGGAGGAGATTGTGAGTGAGTTGGGCTGGCAAGATGACCCTAAAGACGGATCCACAACCGTCATCATGCCTTTTACCACAACATACTACGAAGAACCTGGTGCAGGTTCAGATTTTACTCTTGAAAAAGAAAATGAAAAGAAATGGGATGATATTGCAGCCAATAATGATGAAAAAGACAACGACTATGGGGATTACTACGATGATAAAGATGATGAAGATGAGTATGACGAAGTTGATAGGTGGCTCAATGAAAATAATTACAAAACCAGTGATGAAGATGGGGTCAGTGCTGAGCCTGTGACAAACAACAGGATGTTCACCAATGGTATTTTGGTCACTATTGTAATTCTTTTGCTGGCAACTCTGGGGTATATTGGTTATAGAATGACAAGGCAGCGGTCTCATCGAAAGCTTTGGAATGAGAAGGATGTGGAAACCGCTTGATATGTTCAAGAAAAGTAGGGTTGGGTCTATTACTTTGAAACATACTTAAGTAATTAATCACAATTACTTGGTGGTAAAAATCATCTACAAATTGAACAAAATTAAGTTCAACTATTCTTGACCATAGTAGGCATATTTTTTTTGTAAATTGATGAAATTCTAATTACTCTATTACTCATAAACCTTTATTTAGCAAAAACGATACGCTAAATAGAGAGAAATAATTTTACAAACAGCTTAATGATTAGTTTTAATCATCCCAACCCTAAGAAAAGAACCTAAGCATAACTTGCAAAATGAGACTGAAACATGATTGTGATAAAACATGTTAAAGACAGTGGGAAAGACATAAGGAAACCAACAGTATAAACTCAATATTTATTGCTATTATCATTCAATGAGTTTTCCAGATTAAAGGACACCTGTGATTCATATTCAAAAGAATGTATTCTGTCACTGAATTAGTGTGATATTTTTTTATTGCTGTACATAGTAATAAATCAATGAATAAATCATCATACTGGATTAAAAAAAAAATAATAGAATTTTTATAATAATCCATCTCAAAGAGAGTAGAAAAAACTCATCCAACTATTATGGACAACTACGCAACTTCATTGGATAGCCACTAGTAAATTCAGTTGATGAAGAACATACAGAAACGACAAGACTGTCAAAAGTTAAAAGACAATGGATATATAATTGTATATATATATATATATATATATATATATATATATATATAATATAAATATATATATATATTTAATTTCTCCTCAGTTTGGCAGCCAGTCACCTTTAATTCAAATTGGCTGAGTGTGTCTCACTAGGAATTTCAAAATTACTATACATTTATTATATGTCAATATGGAATCCATTGGAGGGAGAGAGTGCAATGATATGTTTGATTGGTTTAATTATAATATTTATGCACCTCCGTCGGATCTATGCCACTCACTTGAGAAAAAAATATATAACATCGATTTGTGCATGAATATAATTTGATTAACTCCATATCATAACAATTAACATTATATTGCTGTTAAGTAAAACTTCCATATTTGCACACATTTGATATCAAAAATTTATGATTAACTATATTGTATAATAATTCAGCTGTAAAGTAGTTTACCCTTCAAATATGTTACACATTTAAGTCTGAAAATATCCAGATTTTGCAGGAAATATTTACTTGAGATGAAAATAAATCATCTTTTGAGTATGTGAGCGAAAATTACGGCTTATTTTATTTTACATGATGGAAATAGACATGTCGTAAATCTGTATGCTCATTTCTATTATTACACATTAAATATATAATTCATCTCTTTAAGACTTCTGCTCCCCAGGGACCTGATTATGGTGTGGCCCAGGGCTAATGCTCATAACAAGGACCTATATTAATTTTGCATTTATACAAATTATCATTTAGTGGCCATTAACCCATAGTCTACCCTCGATTTCATTGGTTGGAGAGAAAAAAATATCGTATCTCCTTGTCACAATGTTTTGCAAAAGTATCATTTTTGGTCAGATTTTGTATTTAAAAAAAAAAGAAAAATGGCAGACGAGGACCATAAGCAGAATTTTTCAAAGAAATCTAATGAGCATCAAAATAACACACCGAACAAACGTTCATTTAGCGAGTGCATTAGCTCACCAAAACCATCTACTGCCAAGATGGAGAGATCAAGTAAGGTAGAAACATACACTTCAAATAGAGAAGATTTAAATATGGTTTATGAAAGTACTGGTACTGGTGATAAAGATATGACATGTGACACTGGCAGTACTAGTATTGATACTTGGGGAGGAATAATGTTAACAGCAGTCATCAGTCATTGCATCTAGAGTAAGGAGGTTGGACAAGTTAGATTGCTTAGATTAAATGCATAAAGATTTAGTAGCCTAAAAAAACTAGTATGGAATTCCTCACTAGACAGTTAGATGAACCTATTAAAGAGTACAAGAGATTCAATATCCTGTATATTTGGCTTACAGCACTTGGGTCTCATTATTTAATAGGGTATAGTTTCATTTGTCAGCTGTACTCTTGATAAAATAAAATTTAGTTTTTAAAAACTTGAATTTTGACTTTATTAATTTAAACGTTTTTGGGCTCCTAAAGGCTCCTTATCATATCAAAACACTAAAAGGTATTAAATACAGTAGATAACACGCTTTGTTAAAAAAGATGCTTTATTATTCCTTGTGCAGCCCTTCAAGACACAGGCAACAGCATAACAATTAAGTCTGTGAGCAGATGCTGATATGTAAGAATATAAGCAACTAACAAACATTTAAGCGTGGCACAAGGAATCGTGTACATGATGTCTGCACCAATCTCACTAGCCACCCCACTACACCAACCTTTTTCAAAGACCACCACAGAACCTTTCTCAGGACGAGGTCAAAGTCTTTTCAGAGATCAATAATGTGAAGTAGACTGTTTTATTTTCTGCCATATACTTCTCTTGCAGCTGACAAAGGATAGATAGAGCCCAGAATAAATTATTATGTAGTGCAAGGAATGATTTCAGAAATACAAATAACGAAAATGTCAAGACAAATATGAAAGAGCTTGGTAAAAAAGCATAAAAATGTCGTTAATAAGCAATTTAATTAATACCAAAAGGTATTTCATAACAAAAACATATATTCGAAGTTTATAAACCCTGAGGAATACTGGAAGATTGTTGATAACAGTAGCAGCACTCTGAAGTTGTACATTGTACGAAACATTTTGAAAAACTAAGTAACAAAGACAATGACAATTTAGAGGATACCTGTAATTTTGAAAACAATGTATTAAATCTAAATTCTATTGGACAGGAAATACCGTTATCTATAGTATTATAAAGATGAACAATAATGAGGCATCTTTCTGGTAGAGATATCTTACAGAAAATTAATGAATTTATAAAAAAATTCTGTTGATAGAATAATGCAGATTATACACTCCTTTCAAAAATTACAAGAAAGCTTTAGATAACGTTTGGAGAATAGGATTCAATTAAATATTAATGTGCTTAGAAACTTGTATAATCAGGTAAAATCTTGTGTGAAATTAAAAGAAATTGGAATGAAACATATGACAAGGTCTCTGTGTAGGGGTACCACCCAGAATTGATTTTCGATGTGAAATAAAAAATTTACTGCTAAGTGACATTGATTGTGTTTTATTTCCTTGTGAAGAATCATATTTAAAGAGATAAATGCAGTTTTTAAAATCATGCATAATACGCTCATAAATTTATAAATTAAGAAAAATGTGTAAAAAATCCACATTTTTTATCACTTCCGGGTTGTCTTTTCAGAAACGACCAATTTTCGTTTGATCTAAATTCATTCATCTGTGATATAATTTAGGTAACTTGGTTGTATTTCAAAAGATAAACGTAAGAACATTATATGCAAGTGCAATAAAATTAATTAATTTAAATATTATAGCACTTTTGCAACATGTGTTTTCGATTAGTAACTCACGTGACTCTGTCCGTCCAATTTTGAGCACACGTGAACCCAGCTTTTTTAATTTTGTCTACATATGGCAACATCAAGTGTTGTAAGAAGTGGATTGATAAAGACATGATTTATCATTAACAATTGCTCATTGGTTTGAAACTTTTGTAATAATTTGTGAACTGAATGTCAAACTTTCTGTTGCCAATGTCCGTCCGATTCGTCACGTGAGTTTCACATAATCGAATGCATTTTGTTCGTCAGTTTCCGGCAGTTTTGTTATGGCTAAGTCTAAGATGGCAGAACTATGTCTGTTTGATTTTGTTTTGTGGAAATATATAATATTTTGGTTAGTGTCAAGGTATTACAACTGTTTGAAAATAAGCAACATGTTACATAGCACCTAATCACGTGTGTTACTTCTTGGTGTCGAGCCACTTGAAATGGATTTTGGTCAATTTAAAGCAAGCAAAACTGAAAATCACATTGACAGTACACGGAGCAATGGGGTCTGACAAGACCTGAAATGAAAGACAAATTTTAGCCCCATTGAAAAACTGGCCAATCTGTTTTTAATTTTATCCTACTGCAATTTCCATGAAACACACGTGATGTAGACAATCTAGTAATGTTGTCTTCATCACATGTGTGACTAAGGATGTTGAGAGCAATGTTACCATGCAGAACTTCAACTCTGTTTTAATTAAGTGTCAACAAAGGTTTACACACTAAAGCAGAGATGGTTAAATTTTTTCACATGAAGGAATTGGTTTCATCGGTTTTGAACTTTTGTGTAACACATGTGATGGTGACAATTTGTGAGTAGATGTCCACATCACATGTGTTACACTAAAACCATATTAGTAAGTGAATTGTGCATTTTTTCTTATAAAAGTCCACCAAACAGTGATTTATTCTGTGACATAATATTTACTTTTTAACTTTGTATAGAGTAATTCTAATTGTTTGCTATCCATTCACCATTCATTGTAACACATGTGATGCAGACTCCGCTCCATGGTTCTGTCTCCATCACATGTGTTCCGAAATGTATTCTGTTTCAAATAGATATTGCAATTATTGCTGAATTTTACTCTTACTTCTAGTAATACTAATAATATATTTATTGTGAATGTCTGTTCCTAGTCTCTATCACCCATGATTAACCATAAAGCCATAAAGCCTGTGTTTTTTAACTCACGTGATGCAGACATGTCTGCATCACGTGAGTAGACAAATGTCTCCATCACATGTGTTCCGAAATGTATTCTGTTTTAAATAGATATTGCAATTATTGCTGACATTTCTAAATGCTTATAATTTCTTAAATATATGCACCATTGTCTTGTATATCAACGTAAAAGCATATTTAAGTAATGAATTTTCACGTAAAAAATAAATTGACACAAATTAAGTGATGATTTGGAAATTTTGGGTGGTACCCCTATACAGAGACCTTGTCATATTACTTATTTGAATGTAACATTGGTGTTAGACAGGGAGAAAACTTGTCAACCTGTTCATAACTCTTTTCCTTTGATTTTATTATGGTCCATAACTCATTATACAAATAGTCTGTGCATCTTGTTTTGGCTGGTTGCAGGCTCCACTTAACATGACTGTACCTTGTGAACAAAGAGGCGTCCACCTCGGTAAGTTGACATTCCCACAAACAGATGCTCCCACTAGAACTGATGCAAAATTTGACGAAATAAGTTATGAAGACGATCACCAACTCGGTGCGTCAGAGTTGAGGACATTTAATGTGGGTATGGTTTCTCAGTTCCATTTAGATTATATGCACTTGGTTTGCTTGGGTGTCATGAGAAAACTATTACTTATGTGGCTTAAAAGTGGACCTTTGTACGTCCACATAGGGAACACAGTAAAAACTGAAATATCAGAAGGAATGATTGCATTAAAATCATTCTTTCCTCGACGACATAGAAAGGTGGAGCGCCACACAGTTCAGAACCTTTCTTCGTTATTCTGGAAGTATTGTTTTAAAAGACAAAATTTCAAAACATCTGTTCGATAATTTCATGTTACTTTACGTTACAATCACCATTTTATGTTGTTCTACGCTGTGTGCAGAGTATTCAGATTTCGCATATGACCTTCTTTGCAAATTCGTGCACAATTTTAGTGATATATATGGGGCAAACGAGATTGTTTACAATGTTCATAATCTAACACATATTTCATCTCATGCAAAACTCTATGGAACACTTCATTCATTTTCCAGTTTTTCCTTTGAAAATTTCCTCTAAACATTAAAGAAAATGATTCAAAAGCCAAGCAAGCCACTACCCCAGGCCATAGAACAATAGAGGAAAAATTGCATATGGTCAAGACTATTCCCATAAACAATGTATTGTGTAAAAAAATCCATGGACAAGGGCCTTAAGCCCTAAACATAGACAATAATGACTGTACGCACTACATGGAAATGGACATGCCAAATTTTTTTCTATCTTGCAAATCACCAGAAAATGCAATTCATACTCAGCAAGGTATCTGTATCATCCAAAATATTATTGTCTGTGGAGCTACAAGGTTTTTGCTGTGTAAAAAATTTGGAAGCAACGAAGATTATTTTGACTATCCAGTAAAATCAAGCAAACTAAATATATTCTCTTTAAGGTCATTGAGCAATGGAATGTTTCTTGTTACACCTGATGATATAATTTCTAAAGTTGTTTTGTTACCACAGAGTGATAGGATTGTAGCTATTCCTCTGTTATAAGATCATCATAATGAACTGCTAAAAAATGTTAGAAAACAAGTTTGTAGGCGATGAACACCACTCAGAATTCAGACGGAATTAACCAGTGTTTGAAACTCGCAGGAAAAAGATCAGGTCCAGCAGGGTCCTTAACTTTAAATAGTTGGGGGCCCTGATCAAAAGTTGAGGGCCCTGCTGTGATATTTGTTTGAAATGTTAGTAAAAGAAAGTTATTGCTTTTATAGACACGTATTTGAACAAGATAAAGTATGGAATTCACTATGACTCATCAATATTCACCAAAAATAGTTGAGGGACAGCAGGGCCTTCAAGTCCTAAAAGTTGAGGGCTCAGGTAAAAAGTTGGAGGCTAAGAGGCCTCGGGCCCACTACTATTTCAAACACTCCTTTTTAGGGGGAGGTGGGGTGGGGGTGGGAGGTGTCAATTTTGCATACAATTTTGAATATTTACTACAAAAGTACATCATTTGTTAAAAACTGTACACAACGGTGCATTGGACTTAGCCCAATTGGTGTTCTAGTCAAATCCAGGGGTCTGTTGCATACACAGATGAACAAAAGCAAAGTACTGAAATCATTTCGTTACATTAAAATTGCATCCCACACGCATTGCATAGTTCCTTCCAGTCATTCATATTTCGCCAATTGGAAAGTAAATCGCTTAGCTGGTGAGGACTCTTCTAGAGTCAGTTCTGATCACCGAATTTGTAATGCTTTTGTGCGAGACTACCATTTAAAGACGACCAGGCACCACTCTAGAGAAATCAAGTAAACACTGTCCATCCCCACCCCGCCCACTATTCAATAACTAATATTGCTTGCATAGCATAGGTCTACAGCATCCACATCTGCCGTATAAGTCAGGTAGTATTTGTCCTCATTTCTCTAGGTAAATGGTCTGTAAACTTTAACATAGTATCTGTAGGTCGTGTTTTAGCTGAGTAATTCTACAAAATTTCAAAACATTTGATTCAGCCGTTTGAAAGTTATAGCATCAGGTGTCACAGTACAAATTAGTGATATACAATATCTTGGAGGCTCGTTCAAGATTGGCGATCACAAAAACACACCTGTCGTGTAAATCAAAGATGGTAGGGTTTCTTGTGATTTCTCAAGATAAATGGTCTCTATAATTTAACATAACATCTATAGGCTGTGTTTTATTTGTGATAAATATTGAGAAATCTGTTGCCAATATGATTCAATAATTTGGATATGCAGTTCACTGCCACAAATAAGTTATAATCCGTGATTCCCTTCGGATACACAAATAACCACCCGCTAAAAGACCTTTAAAGCATGGACATTATAGTTTATCGTGTTGGCGTAATGCGAAAACACGTAACAGATAGGCCTTATAGAGTAGGTATTTTAATTTGACATCAGACATGGAGGTGAGTCACATGCTAAATATAAGCTACACAGTAACCCAATAGTTCATTATAATTCATATTGCTGAGAGTTGTGGAAGAAATGGAAAGGCAGACGATGTTTCTATGTTTATAGCCACATGAAGTGTATGAGGTAAGAGGAGCTGACTATAGATGAAATTGGACTTAATAAAATTTGCAAGATATAGCAAGATATAGCAAACTCAGTGATCAGCTGCTTTTCTCGTGGAGACTACGATCCTGTAGACATTGACTTGAAAGCCTCCCCTTCCATGGAGCCTACCAAGCCAAGCTTTCCAGCTCTACAGAGCCTTAACCATGATTAGGGGTCTGTAGAACTGAAAAGCTTTAAAATCAAAATCAAAAAACGTTTTGAACATTTTTCAACGTTTGTTCATATAGCATAGAAAGAAAACAAAGTACAAAAATGAGACCAAATGCTACATATAAACTACACGAGATTACTATTATTAGAGAGTGAAAATCCGCTAAAAGGTAGGATCAGTGAAAAAGAAAATGTCATTCAAACTCTTCAGCTTACGCGGGCTTATGACATTCTACAACACAAGAGGACAACGGAAGTCCTGAAGAAAGAAAAGAATCTGAAGAAGGAAAAGATAGCTCTTCAAACAAAAGTAAGTTATCTTCAGTCAATACCACTCATCGATGAAAGTATTGTAAGAGCTAAATTGGCATTCACTGAAAACGAGAATGAACAGTGGAAAGAATCAAAACAAGACCTTAAATAGTCCACAATAACAACTTTTGATAATGGTAAATATACAGATGACATCCAGCAAATATACAAAGATTTATTATTAAAAAATGTCAGCATAAGTAACTGCAAAAAAACTGCAAAAAAAGCATAAGTAACAGCATAAGTAACTGCAAAAAAAATTGTTCAAAGCATAATTTCTAAATTGACGTCACACACCATTGGAAGATTCCCAGATAAAAGTTTAGCAAACACCATTATCGCAGAAGTTTGTGTTCTCAGAAGGATTCAAGAAGGTAAAGTTCTTTTTTTTTATTGTGGCGCACATGTTGCAAATAGCGGGCGTATAGCACAAGACTGCCATATCATCTTATGACAAAAAATATATTGAAAGCGATTCTCAACATCATGGTTTCATAGGTTCTTCTGCACCCAGTATTGACGTCTATTAACTAGAAGATACACATTTGGATTCCATACGTAATTAATCTGGTGTGGTTTACGTAGATCTACATCAAGTTAATATCAAAACTGCTTGAGTTTCCAATTTTAGAGTCAAGCTCTTGCTTGATGTGTCAAGCGAAATTTACAGAGAAAAAAAATCCAATGTATTTCATCATTCTCTAGAAAATGCTAGCTTTGTGATACTTGACACCAAACATGTTATAGATCACTTAGTTTAATTGGGTTTTGCTTATGACACTATATTTGGGGTACTATTTCAGAGCGTCATTTTATTTTGCGGTCTGGTAATGCAATATTTACTTAAATCCCTTAATACATGTATAGCTAGGCAGATTCCGGGGAAAAACGTGAAGAAATTCTCGAAATTAAACCCTATATTAAAGTAATTTCTGTAAGTACTTTCATGTTTTGCCTGTATTTTCTGCATTTAAATAAGCTGCCACTACAGAATTTGGAGGATAACATGTAAACCACACTCAATAAACGAAATTCCAGTATATTCTAGTATTGTCAGAAATTTCTGTTCCTGGGAATAATTTCGACAATGATGTTGACAGATTTCACGTTATACGTGTTTACTCTATTTACGGGTATTTCACTTCATGGATTAACAGTAATTTTTAGAAATAATGCGTATACCGCAAAAATTGGTTGATTTAGTATTGTAAGAAATTTCTGTTCCTGGGTAAAATTTTGACAATGACGTAGACAAATTTTATGTTATACACTTTCTGCTACTTAAAGGTATTTCGCTTTGTGAATTAATAGTGGGGCAGATTTGAGTAGATATTGTCCGGAATCGCTCAGTTAGGGTTAAAAGCACCAAAATTTGCAGAGGGTTAGCTTAATATACATATAATAAGATAAGATAGGGACCCCATTGAAATCGATTCAATATGGCTGCTTTTTTCAAGATGGCCGCCAAAATGATAAAATGTAACAATATGCATATATGCATAGTATCAGTTGCCCTAAAATCTCAATATTGATGACCTATCCTACATTTAAAACAGTATTATAAACTTTGAAACTACAAACAATGGTCATAAATTCAGTTATGAAAGTATGACTTTTTAAAAAAAAATTACTACTTAAACACATAATGACGTGTATTATATGAGATTTTATTCATTTTACGGTCTGTATAGCTAGCTCTACATTCTTTTCTAATTGTTGAGTTTGAAGATACTTTTAGGAAAGAATACTTTCCAGTTAATTATTGATTTTATATTTATTTGTTATTCCTTGTAATTAAGGGCCAGTCACACGATCAGTGCTTCAGCTGTGCTTCGACAGTGCCTCAGCAGTGGAACTGCTTGCTAACTACTATTTCATGTACAAAGTACGTCCAAATCTGAATTGACCAAAATTATCACTGACTACCATTTCATCAAATTTTCATAGCTTTTTAGAGAATGTGTAGCTGTAAAATTGTACGCAACTGGTCCTTAAAATGATAGAGTACTGCAGCTGTGTTTTGAATGAAATATCATTCTGTTGCTCAATGTACTTCTAATAAAATAAGCAAACATGTCATTTTTAGAACCTCTGGACTGGGAAAAATGTATAATATGTCAACAAGATACTAGTGAATCATTACAAAGTCCATCTACAGGAAAATGCAAGGAGTCCGGTGCTGGATATCAGACAATAGCTACAAACATCAGCAGACTGATGGAGCTAGATGCATTATCAATGAACTTGCATCCATTAGTCTAGTTCATCCATTAGTCTAGTCCAGGAGTCTATACATGCAAGGGAATTTCATTTCCAAAATAGTATGCAAAACTGGCAATCAATATATCAGCAAAAGCTATGTTTTAAAGGTTTTAATGAAGTTAAGTATTTCAACTTCAAATTAATACATAATTTTCTTCCTTGTGGTAATGTTTAAATAAGTGGCAAAAAAAGTATATCAAAATATTGTGATCTATGTAATGAAATAGAAAGTTTAAGACATATGTTGTATGATTGCCCACATATAAAGCAAATCTGGCTAAATATTTCAAATATTATTGATTGTAATATTAACTAGAAATTAATTGTATGTGGCTTTATAAACTACGAATTAACTGATAAAATAATTGCATATAATTTTATTTTCTCTGTAATAGCTTATTCTATTTTTAAAGAAAATTCAAAGTGCAAATTTAATGGAAAAAGATTGGAAATTGAAAATATAATGTTTAGCATCAAAAGAATGATATATACTTATTATATAACCTTGGAAATGTTAAATACAAATTTATTATTTAGCTATTTGAAAAAAATATTATGTAATTTTGATGAAGTTTAGTAGTAATTACTATGTCATATTGTGGAAGATATTTTGCCATTTTGTAGAAATTGTTAATATTTATGCTGTACTTGTATATGTAATCGTATATATAATATTATTATTTAAGTATGAATAAAAAGTAATTAAAAAAAAAAAAAAAAAAAAAAAAAAACTCAGGCAAAAATGCAGCCGAAGTCTGAAGTGATGCCGTCAGCGCTTAATGCTGTGTCAGATGCAGACGCGCACAATGACATGTTTAGGCCTTGGGAGACCAGCTAAGCATTCAGTTGACAGTACTTGTATATAATTCAGTTATAAATCTTTTAGTGTCATACATTGGAATTCTTGATATACATGATTTGAATTTTATATATGCTGATTAAAAGAACTGTTTCAGTATAAAAAAAAAAAAAAAACTTGCATCCATTACTGTTACGAGATACCACTGAAGTAATTGACATCCTGAGGGAAAACCATGGCAAATGGCATAAAAAATGCAATAACTTGTTTAATAATTTAAAAGTGCAAAGAGCTGAAAAAAGGAAGTCTACCTCTCAGGATGACACTAGTGTATCAGACAAGAAGGTGACAAGAACAAGCTGTAGCAGAGCTACAGTGAAATAAAATTCGTGTTTGGTCTGTGGGGATTCAGCAGGTATTTTACACAAAGTATCAACTTTTAGAACTGATTCGAGAATCAGAAGCTGTGCGGAGAAGATCCAGGACACTGTATTACTTGCTAAGTTAAGTGCTGGAGACTTGATATCCCAAGACGCAGTATACCATTCTAAATGTTTAGTGTCACTCTATAAAAAGGCAGAACAACAGAAGCAGTCTGATGCAGATCCTTGTTCAAGAAAGTATGGTATGCTTGAGGGGATAGCACTGGCAGAACTCATTGCCTTCATTGAAGAGAGCTCTGAAAGTTCTGAAACAGCTACATGTACTTTCAAATTGGCAGATCTTGCAAAGTTATATAAATCGCGTCTAAACCAACTTGGAATGAAGCAAGACCGTGTTAATTCAACCCATCTTAAAAACAGAATATTATCATTTTTTCCAGACATGAGAGCAGTCAAAGATGGTAGAGATGTCTTATTAGCTTTTGATAAGGATGTAGCTTTAGCATTGAAAAGACTGATTGATACGGATCTTGATAATGAAGCCATGATCTTGAAGCAAGCGGCAAACATTGTCCGTAGAGAAATCTTCAGCACTCATAATACCAGTGATATTTTCAGTCAAGGTTGCCAAGAAAATTCAGTCCCAACTTCACTTCATAGTCTGATTCAGATGATACTGGGTGGTCCTAGCACAAAAAGAAAATGTAACGCTGAGGCTCAATGGACACTAACAATTTCACAGTTAATCCATTACAACTGCCTTTCTGACAGAGCTCAGGGTGCAAACCATTCTGGAGAACGGGAAACTCCTCTGCCAGTATACATGGGAATGCTAATTCATGCTGAAACCAGAAAAAAAGGTCTAATTGAAAAAATGCATGATTTGGGATTTTCAATTTTGTATGACCGTGTCCTTGCCCTTTCCACTAAGTTAGGAAACCAGGCATGTGCAAGGTTTGAAAAAGAAGGAGTAGTATGTCCGTCAAATCTACGTCATAATATCTTCACCTCTAGTGCAGTAGATAATATTGACCATAATCCAAGTTCAACTACTGCCTTAGGCTCTATCCATGGCACAGGGATGTCTGTATTTCAACATGTCTGTTCTGGCAATGAAGGTACTGAACGTGCAGAAGTAAATAGCACTGATGCAAGCAACAAGAAACTAGATCCAATGATATTTTCCTTCCATTTGTAAAGCATCACCTTCAATCTGTCTCCAGACTGGATGTAGATGGGAACAATACTTACCAAATAGTCTGAAGGCATCAACAAGAAGTCTTCGTGGAAAAGGAATTAGAAGGCATGTGAAGCCCACCACACGTGTCCCTGCCAACTGGGAAAGTTTCCTTAGGTGTAATGAAAACAAAAGAGAACTCTTTAACTTTCTTGCAGACTGTGTAACGGTAAATGATATGAGCAATGAGGGTAATATCCTGAGCACCAAAGAGGACCGGGTTGTATGTACGCCCACTACTCTCGATATCAGGAGCATATCCCCATCCAGCCAAGAGGAAGCTGATACCCGTCTCTTTCTACATGCCAAAGATGCAGTAAACGCTGGTCAGGTGAATTTGATGATAAGCACAGTAGACACGGATGTTGTGGTACTGGCCATTGCACTATTCGACACTATACAGCCTTCTGAGCTATGGATAAGCTTTGGGACAGGAGATCGATTCAGATATATTGCCATTCACAATATTGCCAATGCTCTAGGTCCTAAATGTAAAGCTCTCCCAGCATTCCATGAAATAAGTGGCTGTGATACCACATCATCCTTTTACCAGAAAGGAAAGAAGTCTGCTTGGGATACATGGCAATTGTTTGATGATGTCACTGAAGCCTTTGTTAAAGTTTGGGGTGCCTTCTGTAGACAGGATCAAGGAGCTAATGCCGTTATTTGAACAGTTCATTATTTTCATGTATGACAAAACAAGTACATGTTCATCAGTAGATGAGGCTAGGAAAGATCTCTTTACAAGAAGGGGCAGATCTATTGATCTGATTCCCCCAACATCAGCTGCCCTTCTACAGCATGTTAAGAGATCCGCTTACCAAGCAGGACATGTCTGGGAACAAGCACTAGTATCAAGCCCCTGCTCTGCCAACGCCAGCCGAATGGGGTTGGTCAAAAATATCCTAGGAATGGCATCCTCTGTGGTCTACCCTTCAACAAGCCTCTGTAAGCTGCATGGAGTTCATGAAATGTGGCTGTAACCCTGATAAAGGTTGCAGAGGTAGATGCAAATGTTTAAAGAATCAGCTTGTATGTACAACACTCTGTAAGTGTGGTGGAGACTGTGAGAGACTGTAACCGCCTACTATAGATAGACACCTACTACATGTATTAGGCATAGGTTAATTGACTTATCCAGGCTATGGCTGCAATTACCATGTAAAAACTTACAATTTGTCATTAATTTTACATTTGTGGATGTAACTTTATCGTAAAAGTGCCTTACGTTGTCATACAAAGTATTATTCAAAGTAGTATCGCGTTTTTCATACATAAATTTAATAAATTGTTATTTCTAGCATTGTTTTTTTTTTAATTTTACAAATAGTTCTATTTTCAGTGCTTAGACAAAGCATGAAAATGTGGGATTTAACGCAAAGATTGTAAATCTAAGGCAACTTTCAGCAGCATATATGGGTATTTTCAATAATTTGGCGGCCATCGTGAAAAAAGTGGCCATTTTGGAATGAATCATCACTGGGGTCCCTATCTTATCTTAAAAGGTATATCTTAAGCTAACTTTCCACAAAATTTGGTGCTTTTAACCCTAACTGAGCAATCTTTACCCAAATCTGCCCC